>CM067372.1:93333319-93933319 GCA_034401795.1 Chaetoderma sp. LZ-2023a
ATCATTTTGTCCGGAGTAGCCTTTCTTAACCATAGGCTTACAACTTATACATTAAGGACAAGGTTAAGACGAAATATGGCGCGGTTACGAACCACAATACTGAATTGTTTTTCAGATTCTGAATTATCCGTCAGAGGTTCGACTGGCGTATAAGTATAGTTGACTATTATTTGTCCATCGACCCCCATCATGCTCACACTCAGAAAGTGATGCGTCAGACAAATAAATGGCTGGCTATAGTTTACTATATAGCGTGCCAATCGACCGTGTCACTGGTTGTATGCAGCCCACCCCGTAACATCCCTCACCCATGCACCAACCCCCGCCATCCCCCCCACCAAACCCCATCCCCCCCCCATCCCCCCACCCGCCCCCACCCCACCCCACCCCACCCCCGACCCAAAAAGTACTTCGACATTTATTGTGCTCTCTCACTCATAATTTATGTATCTATGGGTTGTAACTCAGATATTTACTGCAAGGATTCAGGTTTTATGTTGTGCAGCCTATGTTAATTTTGATTCTATCTTTCCCGACGAAGATTGGCTGCTGAACTTCTAATGTATGTTCACATGCATACTCCGTGTACATTTCGGTGCAATAAGATATGTGTAGATCAAAATCTGTGAAACGATGATAGATTCCACCTTGAAAGTTGTATGGTGCATGCGTCTGTATATTAGATATCTAGAGCCATCAGGTCTTGTACGTTTGCATACATAGACCCTATGTTTAAGATCACGAAAACTGGTACCTGTAAGGTCTATGTGGACAGCTCATAATAATCTGTGCGAGGTTTTCTGGGAGATTCGGAATTCCCGTTATGGTCTGTCATAAGAAATAGCGTGTGTGATTGATCAGTTTTTATGTCATGCGGCCGACAACGTTGGCTATTTGTTCTATGCAAATATGTTACAGAACTGAAGTATGCCTATTTACGTCGAACAAATACTTTACCGCCGTGTTTGATGCTTACACATTCACTTTGCACACGTGTTAATAGTTTGACCTGCATTGGTTTGTGAGAGGTGCAAACGCTTGCAATCATTTTAAACAAATAAATTGCCCTCTATTTGTAAATTTTCTGATTTTAGCAAGATGTCCTTGTTCACCATCGACTACAAGAAGTGGTGGACATATATATATATATATATATATATATATATATATATATATATATATATATATATATATATACATATATCATTTTGAAAATAGCATAGGCATTTTCCAGTTTTAGCTATGCCCTGCCCATCACTATCCAAGCTCCACACACACCCCGATTGTGTTAGGATCAATCGATCCCTGAACTCACTGACTATCAATTTCTAGAAAACTATGCAGCTAAGCCGTTGAATATTTTGAAACTAATTTGACTAATTTGTCTATGGCAACAACAGCGCCCAGTCAAATTAGTTTCAAAATATTCAACAGAATGTTTATTAAATGCTAAAAACAAAATTCGTACATGTCAAACTATTAAGCGTTAAAGACTGATTAAATCGAGTCATTCATGCCATAATTACTTATGACGTCACCATACACGTCACGTAGTTGGTTATGACGTTTTATGACGTCAGATGATGGATGGATAAACTGGAAAGGGTCATTTTACTACACATCTATGCTTACTCTCTATTCTGAAATCATTTACAACCTCTAATATATCTTTATCCGCGAGACCTGATTAAGCTACAAGATAATAATTCGATATGTAGCCATATGTCCTGTCTTTATTGGTTCACGAGAATATATGGTGGCTCGTCGCAATAACTAAGACTGTCTTTCGTGTAAGATTACGCAACCATAATCTTATTATATAGGGCCTATTGTAAAAGGATTGTGTACGAATTTCTGATGCACGAGACTGGATTGAGAATTATGAGATGAGCATTTTGATGCATGGCCTATTATGAAAGGATTAAATTTAAAAAATGCTATTTCCATACGCTGGCGCCCACTATCCATAATATTATGTGCAAGATGTACGATAGCTAATACCGTAAATGAAGAGATTATAATGCTTCAATGTGCTACACAATACACTTGTGTATTGTGCTACATGCTAAACATTCTCTAGGGTCTGCGCTTTGTTGCCGAGGGCGTACTGTCACGACAATAGGCTTATTCGAATGGTAGTTTCCGTGATGCGTGTACGGCTCGAGGTGCACGTATCAAGTTCAAGTTCAAGAATTCTTTACATCATTGTATGTTATTGATTTGACAGTTGAAAGCAGGTTGTCCACCAATGTGCCTATTTAATGGTGGATCTTTATATTAACAACAGCACATATATAAAAAGCAATACAACACACATATACATATATAAGAGTAAATAATATATTACAGTGTTATGATTTCAGCAGGGGACAAAACATACATATATGTGAATGAGGGCGGGGACGGGGAGGGGTGGTCATTTATTTTATCCTATTCTGGGTTATATAAAATTATGAATATGGAATTTAGATTTGGTCCCGAGAGCATAATGGAGGAATACAGTTTTAGCTATGTCCCACCCTTCTCTAACTCAGCTCCACCCACGCTTGCCAAATACACTCTGTGAATCTCAATTTCCTGAATATTATGTAGGTCAGCTATTGAGTATTTTGAAGCTAATTTGACTCGGTGATGTTGCTGCCTATCAGCAACTGTGCCAGGTCAAATTAGTTTCGAAATATTCAAAAGCATCTTTATTAAATAGTAAAGTCATTTAATTCGCACAACTTGGCGGACTATTAAGCGTATATTACGGACTAAATCGCGTCATGACGTTGTTGATTATGACGTCATACAATTGATCGATAGACTGGATTCATCAATTATATGCGTTTGAAAAATTCACCATTCGAAAAAAGTCTGTGCGGATAACAATCATCTCCATTTCAGGTCTGGTAGATATGAGGTGCACCGCTAAATTTTCGGATAAAGTTTGTTTCTGCCGATTAGTTATGTTTTGGATGTATATAATGATATACAGGTGGGTGTGGGATTGTCATGTTTGAGCAATTCAAGAAATCCAAGATGGCCGCCTCCACACTAAAAAAATCTAAAAAACCAGAGAATGTGGAATCATGATTGACATGTCTGTTTCGATGTTTTAAGACATGAAGAATCGATTGGAACCTCTGTTAAATTGCTCAAATCTACAAAGACTAAGTTGTGGCCATTTTTATACCACAAATGGATGTGTTAGGTACTCATTCATTGTATAAACACGCCTTTCGTCCTAATTTTATTACCACTTGGCTCTTATCTCTGGAACTGCATATTATATTTGCTAAGCATACGCATTTGTGTATTTGTACGATTAACTTTTATTTTAAAAACCTATTATTGCATTTATGGTGTGTCATTCTAGAACTAATTAGTACGCGTCCTCATTTTCGCCATATGCCTGATAGACCTCCTGAATGTGGTCGTTAACGCATTCTTGCCATCCCTGACACGAATAGTAGACATTACATGCACACTTGGAACCGCAGCAACCACACCTTTGTGTATTATACGACAGGTCGCTGTCACTGGAGCATCTGCTCAATTTGAACAAATACATTGGAATGATGTGGGTATATTCTAGAATTGTTTTTGGGATAGGTGATATAAACCTTTCTTGTCGTGATCAATCATATGCAGTTGGATCCAATTTTGGTGGGGCATGCTCCAATACTTCCATACATCAACTTGAAAGTGAGCACATGACGCATTTTATCCTCGAAGGCTTCATTAGTGGAAGGCAGATGACTAAGCTTTGGACCGCAGACCACAGTTCGCCCTACTTTCGATGACCACATTTTCTAACGTGCGTCTGTCAAGGAAAGACCCATAGACCGCTCATAGCATGCTACTATGAATGGTGTAGCTTGGAGTATGACGTTTGGCATATATGGTAGAATTACATATGTATCCGAGAGAATGCTGACTACCTTTCAGTACTATAAGTGCTGCACCATTGTTAATATTAATACACGCTTGGCCCTGAGGTGAAAACCCATCATGACATGTCCAGGGATATCACCACAATAACAAAATATAACAAAAGGGCAAATATGTCTGTGTCATCTGTCGCTACAAGCGAAGTGCGATCTCCTGCACTTGCACCTTGCTACACAATGAAAGGGTCTCATTTCCAATGCGTTGACGCAATATCCTGTTGTCCAGACACCTCGGTGTTTCTCGACTAGCACAGGGTTCTTTCCAGTGGCATTAAACGTATGATTCAAGAGGGCAATCAGTTGTGCTTTGTTGGTGGTCACCGTTGTGGTTATCTTCTGGGAAGGGAAAGAAGAAGCATTGCGTAACATGTAGACTATTATGGCTCTATTATCTTGGTCATGTCGAGTACATTTCTTGGTACTTCCCTCATTGTATTAGTCAAAAACAATGTAGGCATTGTAGTTCAAATGATGGCAAAGGTAGCCAGTCGGTTATTAGCTCAGACATTTGATCTTTGCGGAGTCGTCTGATGGTGTCCTCATTGAGAATATTGTCTTCATGAGTAGGTTATGTAATTAGCACAGCAAGCTGATGTCGTGATAACCGCATCAAAGTTGTCAGTCACTACCTGAACTAAACCACGCTTTGCTATTCCTTGTTTAGTGACAATCTAATGCTAATCCTGTGTTGATCGTATTTTTCAACACCTGTCATGATGTTTCAGGTCAACATGGCTAGCAAGTGTTTATCTAATTTTCGTGATTAGCATTATTCCTCACGCCGCCAAATGCCGGTGCGAGTATTGCGGTTGGCGATGTCTGTCTGTCTGTCTGTCTGTCTGTCTGTCTGCCTGTCTGCCTGTCTGCCTGCCTGCCTGCCTGCCCGCCTGCCTGTCTGTCTGTCTGTCTGTCTGTCTGTCTGTCTGCCTATATGTCTGTCTGTCCGTCTCATATTCTCATCACCATCATCTTTTAACAATTTCAGCACTGTCACAGCATTATTACGGAATACTAAAGTGTTAGCATAACCAGGTGATGGTAGAATAATGTGAGTTTTGAATGCATCAATCAACTGTGGACGGTTAATTCATAGTTACACTGTTTTGGTAATTATGGAACAAACCAATGGAATTCCATAAGAGATTTTATCGTCACCAATGGTATTTAACCCATATTTCAATGCCCCTGGGTCTTGTGCTGATACGACGTCGTGCTCTTCATATTCGAGATTCTTATTGCCAAGAAAGCAATATTCGACTCTCCATCTTTCGGGAGTTTTATTTTAGGTCGCACAGCTTTTCACAGTAAAAGCAATGATGCATAAAGTTAAACTGTGTATATGCATGGCGTAGCTTTTGTTGGTTGAGAAGTGTGACCAATCTGTTTGAAACTCAGCAGATTAGTCTTTGACGTGTATCGTTGCACAGTGTTTTTATGATACTGAGCGGTTAGACGTTTTTTTATCAACAATCTGTCTTTCCAGATCGGCATGTAAGACCTTCGCCGTATGCTTTGCTTGCATTGATGATGGCGTGTTTTCGTGGCGGGCCACTGTCTTGAGAGCAGGGCTTTCCCAAACTCCAAACAGGAACTTAAAAATGCATGCAGTCTTCAGCTATTATTCGCCGCAAAAAGCCAAAACAACGTTGACGTTGCTGTGTAATATCCCGACAATGGCAATCTGTTTATGGTACAAACATGGTCATATCTTAATTTCTCTAGACTTTAGCAATTAAACAGTGTTTCTAATGGATTCTGGATATCTGAAAACATAAAAAACAATACTTCAGTCCCGTTTCTAAGTTATTTGTTTTTGAGACATGAGAATTTCTCAATTTTCGCTGATTTTCCATTTTGGATTTCTCGAGAAAAACACTTTATCCGGGAATTTTGAGTAAGGCAAAATGTTGCTATACCGCTACCAGACTACTAGTGTAAATGCATTTAGCCATAATTACCTACCTTATGCATACAGATAGTTCTTAAAGCGAACTCTTTTAATTATGTGGTCGACACATTTTCATACCTCCGCTTATGGTCACCAGCCATATCGAGGGAGTATCATCCTAGTCTCACACATAAACTCGGTCAAGGTGATATTTACTCAAACTGCTATCCGTATAAGCCCGATAGCCCGTTTATAATACATCAGCAAATAAAAAATTAGTCGATATCTTGTGCTAGTAACGATCTACACGCAGTTCTCTGGCGAGTCCACGTCAGCATCTGAGCGTCTACAATACGTTCTGTCGATACGATGTTTAACAACTTCATTAATATTTGCATGCTTTGATTTGAATTTATTCAACTAAACATGCGAATCTCTTCAGGAACGAAGTCAAGACCGAGATTACCCATGTACACATATCAGTGACAGAGGAAGTCAGTGATAACGGCATTCCACTGGGTGGCGGAGAGGAATGGAGGAAGAGCAATATCATTGCTTCACTAATATGCATCTCTTCTGACATCATATCATGTGGCGCCACTGGAAATATTACCTTCAAGTTCTTTTGGAAACTGTGGATCCGTGGAACACGGATACTTCTGACCAAAATCTACGCTTATATGCCGCGACCTGTGTATCACTGAAGACGTACGACTGTAGCTGCTGGGCAGCTTCGACGACAGTTCTCGATAAGATTGATGTCTCTCACCGCAGACGCATTGCTGGCCGGACAGTATTATCTCCAATCACGTGAGATACACTATGGCCAATACAGTCCTATTATCAGTGAAGGTTGCCCAACAAAGATGGTCTATGTTTAGCCATGTTCCGCGAATGCCACAAGAAACACATATAGCCTTGGAATTTTCTGTACTAGGTTCCAACATCGGCAAAGCTTCTGGAAGATACCACTATACAAACCTGCTACGCGAGCTACGTACCAGTCAAAAAGAAACCCGACTGGGAAACTGATGACGGCCAAGAAGAACCGGAGGGAGCCAAGGACTCTCGTTGAGAACAGGAAGCAGCAAAAAAGAAGGACTTGTTGTACCTGGAGCATGTCTTTCAACTATTGAAGCCACATAACACATAATATCATAACTACGCCATTCATGGAATCCATAATTATGACGTCATCCTACACATCATGTAGTTGATTATGACGTGGTGCGATAAATGCATAAACTGGAATCATACATTCCGTCACAGGTAAGCTGACGTCCTAAGCAAAATACGTAATGAATGACGCATGTAAGTCTGTCAGCAGCTTTGAATAGTCAGTCAGCTGTACGAAGTGTATCTCTTTACTATTTAATAAACAGCAACAGCACCCAGTTTCACATTATTCAACAGCTTCCATGTATAGTTACCTTACCTTGGAAGTGTAGTTCAGGGAAGTCCGGATTCAAAGTACGTCAATCGATCCCACCACGCTCAACGCATGTGCCGAGCTTAGCTAGAGATGGGTGAGGCCTACGATTAGCTAAAAGTGGATTCATCCACTGATCGTGTCGTGGTCTCGGACACGTGACAACAGTGCGATGCTGGAATGTCCCGTTAGAGCGGGACCTGAATCTGGACAGCACCCGGGTTTTCCATGGGGACGCAAAAGTGAGAATCTAGATTTGGGGAAAGAGAAGATGATGCGTGCTTGCCAGTAATGAACTCTGATGAAGATTCTTGATGTTACTGTTCGGTGTGAAATTTCGGATCCTCATAAATCAATCTCACGCTTTGGATTCTATGGAAATGAATCACATGCCCGTGTGACAGACTGCAGATCTTTATGGTGCATATTTAAATTCCGTTCTTTATAAAATCAGTTATGGGTAGGTTTCGGCTTTAGAAGAAAATAATATTGTCAGCGTATAGGACAGGTGTAGCATAACATTCAGTAGCGTTTAGGAAAATTATTTTAGAACAAATTATCTGTAGTTGAAGATTTTATCGAAAATGTATTGGATTACTGTACGATTATTATTTTTTCAAATTCCTTGAAATCGAAGCCTGTTCTGATGCAATGGTCATAGTCTATTATCATAGACTATAGTTAGCTAGTTTGGGTCGTGTGAAGCGCTATAGAAATTGCTACGGTAACCATTGATAACTATTTGATCTTGTGAAGTATTTTAGACTATTTTTAAAGCCCTTGCTATTTGATCTTTAGAAATGTGTCTATAGTGATATGTTTAATAACCTTGATAGGGTATTTTTTCATTTTACAAAGACAATTTTATTTCTGGAAGTTATTACTTCACGATTGGTAAGTCCAGCTTAGTAAGCAGCATTGGTAATTGATTGTATCAACATAGCATGGTCAGACATCAAGATGGTATATGCTTCAGATTTGACATCATTAAAATAAAGGTTTCAATTGCTTAGCAGCAATTCAAACACGCGCACATAGTACGCGGAGCTTAACCAGAAATAGGGGGAGGGTGCGTCGCTAGAAATGCGGTAGGATATGTAGCTAGAAATAGGGAAGGGTGCGTAGCTCGAAATAGGTGGAGACGAGTGCGTAGCTAGAAATAGAGTGAGGGTACGTAGCTAGAAATAGGGGAGGGTGCGTAGCTAGAAGTAGGGGAGAGTGCATAGCTAGAAATAGGGGAGGGTGCTTAGCTAGAAATTGGGGAGGGTGCGTAGCTAGAAATAGGTGAGGGTGTGTAGCTAGAAATAGGA
Organism: Chaetoderma sp. LZ-2023a; assembly: GCA_034401795.1. Lineage (NCBI taxonomy): Eukaryota > Metazoa > Mollusca > Caudofoveata > Chaetodermatida > Chaetodermatidae > Chaetoderma > Chaetoderma sp. LZ-2023a. The sequence continues at coordinate 93,341,882 of CM067372.1, forward strand.
GAGTGTGTGTACCTGGAAATAGGAGGACATTGCTTAGCTAGAAATAGGGAATGTGTGTAGCTAGAAATAGGGAAGGGTGCGTCGCTAGAAATAAAGGGAGGGTATGCAGCTAGAAATATGGAACGGTGCGAAGCTCGAAATGGGTGGAGAGCGCGTAGCTAGACATATAGGGAGGGTGCGTAGCTAGAAATAGGGGAGGGTGCGTAGCTAGAAATAGGGGAGTGTGCCTAGCTAAAAATAGCCTGCGGGTGTGTAGCTAGAAATAGGGAATGGATTATAACTAGAAATAGGAAGGGTGCGTAGCTAGAACTAGTTGAGCGTGCGTAGCTAGACACAGGGGAGGGTGTGTAGCTAGAAATATGTGGATGGTTCGTAACTCGAAATAGAACGAGGGTGTCTAGTTAGAAATAGGAGGAGGGTGCGTAGCTCAAAATAGGGGTGGTGGTGCTCATCTAGAAATATGGTGAAAGTGCGTAGCTAGAAATATGGGTGTGTATCTAGAAATAAGGGAGGGTGCGTAACTAGAAATAAAGGGACGGTGTGCAGTTATAAATAGAGGAAGGTGCGTAGTTAGAAATAAGGAGCGAGTGCGTAACTAGAAATATGGGAGAAGCGTAGCTAGAAATAGGGGAATTGTATATACGTAGCTAGAAATAGGGGGAGGGTGCGTAGATAGAAATAGAGGGAGCGTGCTGAGCTAGAAATAATTGATGGTGCGTAAATGATTTGGATATCTCTACTTAACAAGTTCGATAGAATCTCGGTAGTTGCGGGTTCCGAATTTTTTTTGGGTGGGGGGGTGGGGGTGGCGGGGGGGGGGGGGTGTTCGGAATTCTTCGCATCTCTCTCAGAGTTGTAAAATCCTAGTGTATGGTCACACCGTTTTAAAATTTGAGCCAAATCGGATCGGTTGTTTCCAAGATATCCACAGATCCAGACTTTGATCTGATCCGGATCCGAGTTATTTTACTGAAATAAAGTTTCTGTTTCCTTGCAAGAACATAAAAGTTACATTTATAGGCAATGTGAAAATACAATTCGACAATAAGTTAAACTGTTTCCTTCCTGCCGAACCTACGTCATTTGTTTGTGAGGTTAGCTAATAAAAAGAGGCTTTGTAGGCATAATTGCGACGACGTTTAACGTGAACACTTGCGTGACAGATCGAATCTATCAGTTAGAGGTACTGCGTAACCATAGGCTATTGGACTGTAGCCGTAGATAGCGAACTGGCCGAGCCCAACGATAATACGTTTTTGGAACAAAACAGAATATAGAAGCCTCAGATCTTTCTAGGATCTATGCCGAAAGACGTGACTTGTTTTAATGTCACGACATTTGCATTGCCATATGAAGGTCACCATTTTCCACCTATCATTTGCCAGTCACAATGAGCAGGTATAGCATCGGAAAATGCGCATATCTTTCCGTGTACAATGATTAAATGTCAGATAATACCAGCATTTATATACGTGTGTTCACTTGTCCTAGGTCAATTGTCATTGATAACTTTCCTTATATTTAGCATTCTGACGCATTGTTTGTTATGAATGTGGTCTTTCCCATGGAAAAGTTCTTTAGACTTCTTTTGATGCACGTAATGTAACGTATTCAATAGAACATTTTGTCATTTAAGTTATATAGAACTTTATTCATTATTTGATGTACACAGACGAACACATATGGAGATATTTCATTGGACCGATGTACTCTGTATAACTTACTCGTTGCAATAGCTCGATGGCAAGATGTGGAATAAATGCAATAGTATTCTATTTTTTTCGTCTAAATGTTTAATAATATAGCGTCTGAATAACCAGTTTATCAATGCATAGGCTCCTATCGACCATGCGTGTGTGCGTGCGTTCGCGCGAGCGTGCGTACGTGCATGTGTGCACGCGTACGATCGTGCGTGTGCGTGTGCGCATGCCTGCTTGTTTGATGAATGTGTGTAGTTACCGCGACCAAACTGGTTGCTGCTGAACGTACCGAATATCAGTAAGTCGTTGATGCCTGATTCAGTATGACTACATCTATATGTAGAAATGTTCTATCCTATCCTGTCGTTTGATTGTATAGGGTAGAATGACCGAAAGTAAATAGCCTTCCGATACCTGAGACGAATTAATTTTCCTCAATGATCTCTACCTGTTGAATTATCATCACATCTAGGGCGGACTATAGGAGATTAAGATAAATGAGTATTATAATAACCCTATCACTATTTAATGTTGAGCGATTCTTGATAATTAACATAATTCGTTCTAGTATTGAGGTTAATGACCTTCACATTAACAATTGGTTACAAAGCAGTGGAAAATACGATATCCGTCATTAACTAAATTAGTATTGTATGGCAATAAGCTTTCAACGTTAATTACATAGTTAATTACAATTGATGACGCGAGTGGCGTCAAAATCCCCCTTATTATCACGCTGAGCGAGTAGTCAGGTTTATAAGGGCAGGTACCCATCGTTCGATACCGCGCCAACGTAGTCTATATTTACGTTATTTGTGTGAACCCGCGTCGAAAACCAGCTATAAATAGCGGAAATAGCTATACCAAGTACAGATCAAGGATTGCTACCTTGTGTAAGCTGAGAAGATCATTATTACACACCATTTCAGATTAGATTTAACACTTACATGACGAAGCCGGCCAAACCCGGCCTCTACAGTTGTATTAAGGAATGCCCATTTTCAGGCCAAGTTAAGAGTATTTTTGAAAATTTATTACTGGAATGACTGGCTCAGTAACCCAGTCCATGTCATTAGGAGTAATTCAGTTCTTAACCCTGAGACCCATGACCCTTCAGGAGTAATTCAGTGGTAAATTTTCAAACATAGTATTCTCTTGACCTGCAAATAGCGATTTAATAATTTAGCGATTTAAGTTTAGCTTTTAAAGTTTTAAGGATATTCTTAATGGCTCTTATCACACGTAGCATTTTGAATCTTTACTCGTTTTGACTATATTAATCAATACAACTCTACATCAGCTCCAATGCCTAAGCAGCCATGCCGACAGATAATGGACAATTCAGACAATACATTAGGTAGAACATAATCTTTATGATTTAAGAGATAGAATGTAGAATATTTGAAAACTAGTTTAACTGGAATCTTTTACAACCAAAGCTACCAGTTATATTAGCTTCAATATTTTGAACAGGGAGTGCTAGAACATTTGTCTCAGCACCTGTATTTTGAATCCTATCACACACGCGTACGTACACATAGTCCATTTGAGGATACTATTGTGTGCACATGGGCTATCATATTTTAGCCACACTTCTCCGAGCTACTATAAGTCTGACCAGTCAGGGCAAATCTTCGACAAAAAAGCAAAGGTTGCGGCTACAGGGCAGTCCTACATGTTTCAAAATGGCTAACGTAAACCAGCATCGCCTAGAAACTAAACTATCATATCCGCGTAGATGTATATGTGGAATGTAAGTTGTGCGGAATTGTATATTATACAGTGTTCTTATAGAAGCCATCTAATCACCAATTATGTGCCACTGGTATTGATAGGCAAGGAAAATCCATTGACACACCTTCCTGCCATTATTGTCAAGTTATATCAAATACATCCATACGCGCAGAGTGGGATCATAATGCTATTTATCATATAAACAACCCTTTCAACCATGTCCATATTTCTCTATATGAACACGCATGTAATATTCAACGAAAGATTTAATTTTTTGATACGCGTAAGCGTAGAAATATTTGACTTAGATAACGGGTAATAATCCCACATTCCCCGTGACACCGCCAGTCAAATTAGTTTCAACGCATTCAACAAAATGTTTATCAAATAGTAAAAACGTGCAATTCGTACAACTTGTCGGACGTTTGTGATGGAGTATATACGTCATTCGTGGCATAGTTGATTATGACGTCGGCCTACTTGCAACGTAGTTGATTATAATGTCATATGATACTTGAGAAACTGGATTCCTCAATTTGAGTATTAATAGTTATATCTTTCTACAAATAACTGTCCTAGGTAGAGCTATATCCACAATGCGATCTTCATGGTTCTGCTGAAGGTAGCGATTTTGGTTTTAAAGCAGTCTGTTTAGAGCTAGTCAGCTGCTTAGCAAGAAATATAGCCTCTTTATCATATCGGGATTGAATTTTAGCAATGTTGAATAATTGTCGTTCATTTTCTCAGACGGCATGAAAATACCAGTATCTCTCGCGAAGCGGCTAATGCCTTCACCATGTTTTCCCTCCGGAGCAATCCACCTTTCCAAGTTTTTCCATCGATCGTATGACGTCATATGACGTCATAACAAAATAAGTCAGGTGTATGCAGACGCCATAATCATTGTTCTATATGGCCCGTCTGTAACTCTTAATAGTCCGACACGTTGTAGGTCTACAAATTGTATATCTCTACTATTTAATTAACATGCTGTTGAATATTTTGAAACTAATTAGACTGGACGCTGTTGCTGCCATAGGCAGCAACAACACCCAGTCAAATTAGTTTCAAAATATTCAACAGCTTACCTGTATAGTTTTCTGGAAATTGATAGTCAGGAAGTTCAGAGATCGATCCCAAACCGAGCGAGGTGTGGGTAAAGCTTAGCTAGAGATGGGCGGGGCATAGCTAAAAATAGAATGGTCTATTCCTCTGTCCATGTGATATCCATGTGGTGGAAATGGCCATCCTGAAGGGGCATGGGACCCAGGGTTAAAAAGTTAATTACTCCTAATGACATGGGATTTCCTGCGAGAATAAGTTCCGACCATGACTTCAGAGTTTGTAAACAGACAGGACGAGACATTTTCTGTTGCGACTGGCTACCATCCCGTGGCCATTGCCAACTTGGATCTTGGCCAATGGAACCAAATAGCACTAGTTTGTTAAAAGGTTAGCCGGTAAAGCGGCTGGCGTTAAATGTTATCAGCATCCATTGATATTACTCGCGGCGTCGAAGGCCGGCGTTAGCCTGGCTGTCTGCCTGCGCGCGCGCGTACCCGCTTCCCGTCTGCCTGCCTGTCTCTTCTGTCTGTCCGAGGCATATCTAGGGAATCCTATAAAGTAGAATCAACAAATTTGGCACATACATTCATATTATATATTCGTTATGCATGGCTTGATGTCACACATTTTGAATAAGCGAAAGAAATTATATTGCACTTTTGTGGACTTTACAAAAGCTTTTGATTATGTAGCTCGAGACTGTTTGTGGTACAAATTAATAAAGTTAAATATAAAAGGAAATATCATTAATATTATAATGTCAATGTATGAAGACATAAAACACGTGTTCGGGTAAATTCTACGCTCTCAGACAGTTTTGAATTCAGCACGGGGGTTCGTCAAAGGGAAAGTCTGTAGCCGTTTTTATTCGCAATGTATTTGAATGATTTAAAAAAAGAATTTAATAATAAAGGTGGGAAGGGTATTGATCTGATATTTATTAAATTATTTTTAATTCTATTTGCTGATGACATAATCATTCTGTCAGAAAGTAGAAAAGGATTGCAGAGGGGTCTGGTTATTTTATTCGATTACTGCAATAGGTGGCGATTAACGGTTAATGTGGAGAAAACTAAAATTATGGTATTTAGGAGGGGAGGATGTCTTAGTCAAGGAGACAAGTGCTGGTATAGCAATAGGGAAGTTGATATAGTTAATAGGTTTAAATATGTAGGTATCACATTTACAACTACTAGTTCATTTTTTTAGGCTCAGCGATGTTTAGCAGAACGGGCTCAAAAAGCGGTGTTTGCATTACATAAATACTGTAGTAAATTGATAGGTTTAACACCAGCCCATTTGTGCCAACTATTTGATAAACTTATTTTACCTATACTATGTTATGGTAGTGAAATCTGGGGGTTTCATTCGGCGTATGATGTTGAAAAATGCCACCTCCGTTATTGTAAGCAATTACTTCATATTAAACAGACAACACCTAAGTGTATGGTGTATGAGGAACTGGGAAGGATGCCATTAAGAATAGCGAGGGAAATTAGAATTTTAAAATATTGCCTTCAAATAGAATAGCAAAACACATATACGCTGTGCTATACAAGGATTGGTCTAATAAACGATTCCCCAGGAATGGAGGGGACTTTTGGAGCAGGGCAACAAAACTAGATTTTAATATCTTTCAGACGATTTATGTTATAAGACATATTTAGATAAAGTACGGATTGCAAAACATCGATGTGGTCTAAATTCAATCATGAAAATTATTTGCTTATTGATTGTTCGTTTGCAGGCCCGGAGAAGACTATTATTGATGGTGTACCACTGGAAGGATTGGAAGGATTGGCTCGGTTATCGAGCTAGTCATTCTAGAGCTAAAATTTCAGGGGTAGTCTTCTCTTTGCCTGCAAATGTGCATTCCTCAAGACAACTACAGAGGCCGGTGCTTGCCGTCCTCGGTACGAAAGGCTTAAAAGATTCATGTCCGCATCATGTTGTCGGTAAATGAATACTGTTAAACAAATGTAAATTTTTAAACATATAGTAATTTATTATTGTATTATGCTAGTGTTCCGCCAAAAGATGCGTATGTACTGTACACTCAAGGGCCATCGGCCTATTGTGGAAATAAATATATCTATCTATCATATTATGCGTGACTAGATTTGGTGTCAAGAGATAGTGCATGCCGGAATATACATTTTCATCAATAACAAGAAGTAGAATCAGCAAATCGGTAACATACATTCATATTGCGGATGGTTAGGATGAAAAAAAAATTAAAGTTAAAGTTCAAATATATAGGTCACGGGGTCATAAGTGCATCCCGAAATACACATTTTTAGCCATAAATCGGAAAAGCAAGTAGGTAGAATCACCAAATTTAGCACATCTTTCCATACTATAGGTGGTTAGAATCAAAGGAGTTTCATGACAAAGCATCAGATATCTAGGTCACGGGGTCACAGAGTGCATACTGGAATACACATCTTTGGCCATAACTGTGGAATGCAAGAACGTAAAATCACCAGATTTAGGGCACGCTGTTATGTTGTGACAGTTTATAATTGCTTTGAATTTGAGGTCAAAGGATCCATGATGTAGGTCACATGGGTCTGTAAGTGCATTGTCAATACAAAGCACAAAGGCGTAAGTCAGTATCTCCATAGAGTGCATTCTAGTTTCTATTGTTATTAATATAACGCACGCACGCAACCCCCCCCCCCCGACCTCCCCCGCACCCCACCCACCCCGCATTGATGGACATTCATTTTATCGCTATGCAATTGCGTAGCCTACATTGGTGCAGTGTATCCAGATTGTCTGATAGGTTACGGCAAAATGTTAATCCAGGTTACCATTGCCAGATGCGTAGTGACGACGATGACGACGATGACGGCGGCGGCGGCGGCGGCGGCGGCGGCGGCGGCGGCGGCGGCGATGGCGGTGACGACGACGATGATGATGATGATGATGATGATGATGATGATGATGATGATGATGATGATGATGATCGACTGTGTTTTGTTACCTGTTAAACATAATATTTATCGCGCTGTTGTAAAATTTTCCATTTTACAGTAGAAAAATATATTTTGAATATGTAGTGTTTCTCTAGCAGTTGAAGCAGTTTGTGTTTTGAGTCAAAGTATTAAATAGCGAGGTCGCGGAATCATTAAGTGTATACCGAAGTATTCGTTCTTGACATAACTATGGAAATGAAGAAGCAAACATCGCCAAAGGTAGGCTTATCATACCCATTCAAATTGTAGTAGTCTAGAAGTAATTTTAGTTGCTCCTACAAAAGATTGCCACAACGTGAGAGTAGTGTAGAGCACCTTACAATAGAAATAGAAATCAATCACGAAACTATTAATATTGTAAACGTCTATAGTCCCAAGGTGCACTCATCTTCGGACTATGACAAGCTCCTTGAAGGCCTAGAAGGTGAAACAATACTTCTGGGCGACTTCAACTCCCAAAATGCCCTATGGGGGAGCAAAACCACGGACTCCAAAGGCCGTATAATAGAACAGGTCATTGATAACCACAAGCTGTGCCTACTAAACGACCATAGACCCACCAGATATAACTCTAGTGATGGTGAATGATTGGTTTTGGACCTTTGCCTCATAACACCCGGCTTTCAACCAACCCCCGGTTCGGACGTTCACGACCAACTCCTCAGCAGCGACCACCTCCCTATCAAAATACAGGTAGGAAGCCAACAGAGCAAGAGCGAGACGCCACTGCATAGGAACAATTGGAATCTGAAAAGGCCAACTGGACTGAACACAAGCACATAATAGCCACGGAGCTGGAGGCACCGATCATCAGTACCAGCACCGAGGAATATTATGAGCAATATATGGGAATTCTCTACAAGGCTGCCAACTCAGCCATCCTCCAATCAAAGCCAGACAATAACCCCAAACACAAACGCGTGCCTTGGTGGAACGACGAGTGCCAAGAAGCTGTAAAGCTAAAAAAATTGCCTGGAATAGACTAAAGAGAAACTTCAGCATTGAATGCCCGCTTGAACACAAGAGACTCCAGGCCAAGGTAACAAGAACCATCAAAAAGGCAAAACGCGATCACTGGCGGAAATGCTGCCCCGAAATCACTCAGTTCACACCCTCAAGCCAAATATGACGCAAAACAAAAGCTATTGTCAGTGAAAAAACCCAAGTCCAAGAAACCCTACCCACCCTCATAGCAAATGGGGTAAAAGCATGCCAATGGCACAAATAAGCTGAAGCGCTTGTCTCAGTCTTCATTGCAACCAGTAGCAATGATAACCATGACCCTGACTTCCTAGTAACCAAAACAAAGTTCGATGAGCATATCAATCGCCTGTTCAGCTTAGGGAAATGCGAAGACCTTAACAACGGAGACATCAACAAAACTTTCAACAGAATGGAACTCGAGCAAGCCCTTGGCAGAGGCAAAGGCTCCTCACCAGGGGAGGATGGCCTGAAATACGACATGCTTCGTAATATGCCAGAGGAGGGTAAACTAATGTTAGTTAATCTCTACAACCTCGTGTGGAGCTCTGGCAAAATGCCCTCAGTCTGTAAAACTGGGATCGTGGTGCCTATTCCAAAACAAGGGAAGGACAAAACTTACCCAAGATCAGTCCGGCAAATTTCCCTAATGAGCTATCTATGCAAGGTCATGGAGAGGATGATCAACACCTGTCTAGAAAATGAGTTCGAACATAACGGTCTACTCCACCCTTGGCAAAGTGGCTTCAGAAAGGGCAGACGCACTACTGATCACATAGTCAGATTGACCGAGGCAGCCAAGAAGTCTCTAGACGCGGGAAGAGGAAACATAACAATAGGAGTTTTCTTAGACATTGAGAAAGCCTTTGATATGATGTGGCGAAATGGAGTTCTAAAAACGCTCTATGACTTTGGCTACCGCGGCCGCATCCTATTCTGGATACGAGATTTTCTCAATAACAGAAGGATTATCGTCCGTGTTAATGGACAAATGTCTAGGGAACAAACATTGGAAAGCGCACCCTACATGGTGGTGTAATAAGCCCCCTACTGTTCAATATTATGATGAGTGAGCTACTCAAAGTGCATCGAAAAAGACGATGCACTGGGTCCCAATGCAATAGGCGGGTCTATTTTCGCTGATCATACAGCATTGTGGAACAAATATGCGAAGATAGACCGGGCACGAAAGACCATGCAAATAGCTCTTGACATAGTCTCACGGTGGTGCAAAAAATAGTTTCAATCTGTCTGCGGAAAAAACAGTTCAAGTCAATTTTACCAATATTAAATACGTAGGCTATGATGCAAATCTGTTCCTCAACGTACAGAAGATCAAGTCATGTGCATAAGCCAAATTCATGGGATTAACATTCGACAGAATGCTCACCTGGAACCCCCACATCAAATCAAAAGTCTGAGGGAGAGATGCCTCAAGCAAACAAATCTCCTTCGCGCATTAACAAAGCACACCTGTGGGCAAACCTTCCGAGCATGCTTATGCTACACCGTGGCCTAATCCTGTCAAGGATAGACTACGGATGCGAAGCATACGGCACAGCGAGCAAGTCACTGTTAGGAACCATTGACACCCTCCAATCAAAATGCCTGCACATTTTCTGGGGTGCCTCACAGAGAAGCCCTTGAGACGTAATCAACGTAGAGTGCGGAGAAATACCACTAGATCTGCGAAGAGAGGAACGTCTTCTCAAATTCTGGACATACCTACAAAGCTCTGCGCCTACCCACCCTACCAGGGAGGTATGTCTTCCATGCAAGGAGCACCTAAGACACAAGGTACGCCAAAAATGACAAAAAGACTAAACCACCAGGCCTGTTAATGACAGAGCTCGCCAGTGCCACTGAACTCGTAAACATCGAAATAGAAAGCTCAAGGCCGGCTCTTGACCTGTCATGGCTACTACCACAGATTAAGGCGCATGACAACCTATCCTCATAGATAAGCAAGAAAGACCCGCCGGTGCTAATAAGGAGCTACACTCTGGAAAATATCGACAACAGATGGAAGGAGAACAGGAAAATCTGACGCTTCCAAAATACCCAACTACAAATACGTTATTCTCACCACTAAGCTCGGTGAAGAGCTTCAAATCTAGCAGCAGCAAGAGGAGGGACAACCTAATCAAGGAAATCCGGCAGCTGTATGCAACTGTGGTGACTGACAACAAAACTGTGGACATCGACTGGGTCCCAAGCCACGTTGACATCAAAGGCAATGAGCAGGCCGACGAGGCAGCCAAACAAGCGCTCAAGGGTGGAACTAGGACCAGCATAGGTAAAGTCCGAAGCGAACGCTCTAGTCAAAAGGCACATCAACAGCAAATGGCAAAAACAATGGGACGAAAGCACAACTGGCAAATTCCTGTTCAGAATCGTCCCTGGAGTCAAACGCAAATACCAAAACCACATCACAGGATGCCAAGGCGACATTGTATTACGCCACATCAGAATGGGTTGGATCAGCGTTATCCAGATGCGAAAAAACTCAACCTGTCAGACACAGACCAATGGGAGGCATGCGAGGAGACTGAAACTCTAGACCATTTCTTCCTATGGTGCACTGAATATACAGGCATTAGAAAGGAACTCACCAATACGCTGAGAAAGGGAAATTTCAATCTTGACCCTATAGAAGACAGTATAGCGATGCGTGACCTACAGATCAAGCACGAATAAGTCGAGTTCATGCTTGCATCGGACACACACATCATATAATCAGAACACATCATATAACACAGAATCTACCCATGATAGGAAGCAATAAAGTATTGTTTATAAACATTCGCATTGAATGTTTAGCGTTCATTAGGCCACATCAGTCTTATTCAAGTGTGTTGATAAGCTGTGGTCGCATTGAATAATCTTATAAATTTGACCAGTAAACGTTAGCGCTAAATTACGCCACATCAGACTTATTCAAGCATGTCGATAAGTTGTGGTTGTAAACGTTCAAACGAGCTTTTGCAAACACTTAAAAACAAAATATAATTAATATACGCATGCGTGCCTGTGTCATGAATAAAGTATTGTTTATAAACATTCGCATTGAATGTTTAGCGTTCATTAGGCCACATCAGTCTTATTCAAGCGTGTCGATAAGCGGTGGTCGCATTGAATAAATTTACAAATTTGACCAGTAAACGTTAGTGCTAAATTCCGCCACATCAGTCTTATTCAAGCTTGTCGATAAGCTGTGATAAGCTGTGGTCGTAAACGTTAAAACGAGCTTGTGAACACTTACAAACAAAATATAATTAATATACACGTGCGTGCCTGCGTCATGAATAAAGTATTGTTTATAAACATTCGCATTGAATTTTTAGCGTTCATTTGGCCACATCAGTCTTATTCAAGCGTGTCGATAAGCGGTGGTCGCATTGAATAAACTTACAAATTTGACCAGTAAACGTTAGTGCTAAATTCCGCCACATCAGTCTTATTCAAGTGTATCGATAAGCTGTGGTCGTAAACGTTCAAACGAGCTTGCAAACACTAGGACGGACAACTGACCAACATAACAACAGATGGGTTTGCCTGCCGACGGACCACGAGGGATATGGACGTGTGTCCATGTCATTCGTGGTCCGTCGGTAGGTAGGTTTGTCTGATCGAACGGACTGACAAACCGATCAACAAATGGACGGACGGACGGACAATTCTGAGCACAGCAACCTGCTGGAGTACGCTTAAGCAATGTACATGGCCCCACTTGCTCAGTCTTCTCGGGTGGGACTTTAAACTGAGGTCCCGTCATATAGTGCTCATCACTGTGTGAACGTGATTTAAGGGCTAGGTAGGCAAGAAGATTCGGCATAATCAAAGTAAACCGGATGCTGAATGGATTCGTCCTCGGATGGAATCAAGCAACATACGGATTACATAATCAAAACAAAATTGCTAGAATTAGAATCTTTCGGACATTTTCAATGGGTCTAGGAGGGATGCAACCCGGATGGCTGATTGAGTTCGTCCTCGGACGGACGCAATCACCATATGGGCTGCCCAAACAATCAAAATCAAACAAGTGCACACTGGTGCCTGCTTCGGATGACGGCCAGAAGGGCAAATGGGTCCCAGGACCCCTAAAGACACCACCACCCACCCTCCCCGCACCCGCAAAGGGGCCGAGATGTCTCTGACCTAAAGCCCTCCTATAGGGTACATCAGGTGATATGACCGCACGCACTCCCCCCCCCACCCTCCCAGCACCTACCCCTTCCCCACCCCGTTAGGCCCAGGTTAGGTCCTCATCATGCCCCACGCCCAAGCATGAGGAGCAACAGAACAGCCCCGTACAAGAACAGTACGTGTCATCTTCAACATGAGACAAAATCGAGAGACAACGATCAACACACTCACACACACAGAGACACAAGCTAATGCACAAACTTACGTCACAAGAATTCAACAGAAACCACAAAGGCCAGGCGTGAGTCTAGACCCTAGCATTGGGAACTAGCAAACAAACGCCTTAAGGATTACAACACACACACGCACGCACGCACGCACGCACGCACGCACGCACGCACGCACGCACGCACGCACGCACGCACGCACGCACGCACGCACGCACGCACGCACGCACGCACGCACACACACACACACACACACAAACATCTCAGAAGTCAGCACTGACTAACAAAATTGCTTAAACCAACTTAGCATAAGTTATACCAGCTTCAACCACCGTGGCGTAGCTAAACTGTCGCTCCCGTGGTATAAAGATTGAACATATTTCTGAGAGCACTAATGGAAGGAAAGCATCCGTCGAAATATTGACAACGTTACGTCCGTTGATAGTATTCAGTAGTCGTACCCGTATCTGTCAATTGGCACGTCTACCAATCGTCACCTCGGGGACTTAGTATTTGAACAATCAGACATCCAGGCCAGACAAAGTGTGTAACTCGTCTATGATGGTAGAAAAAGAAGCGTGGTGTCACAATCCGTAGATATCGGTTGCTAACCGTGCATAGGACGAAAATTCGTACGTGTCTACCAAAAGAAGCGAAAAATCTATTTAGATTTCAGGTTTTAAAACTTAGTGATAAAAATAATTGAAGCAGTCATTAGTCCTCAATGAGACTTCGTGTAAATATCATGCCATGGTATCTCTAACCTGAACATGGAAATGTAATGTTGACCGAGTCTAACCTTCTGATTACTAGCAGGGAATTACTGGAAAATTATTGTGCTAAAATACTAACACACGGGCACTAAGTAATCGCCCTATAGTTTTGTGGTATAATTAATTAAGTGATGAAGGTTAAAAACTTACGGTTACCGTTTTATAGTAATCCTAACAAATAATAATTATATAGACAACGAGAGAGAGAGAGAGAGAGAGAGAGAGAGAGAGAGAGAGAGAGAGAGAGAGAGAGAGAACCAGACAGACAGACAGACAGACAGACTGCAAACGTGTACATGAGTATATAAATTGTGCTGCGTAAGGTAATCCTTCCGGAAGGTATATATGTCTGAGTTCTCGGCGTGGGGTGGGGTAAATGTTCAATCTCCGAACGGAAACGACCAAAACTCCGACGAAACCCGGACAGTTAAAGGTGGAGTTTGCAGATTGCTTAACTTCTCATCAGCAGCGAGTATGCCAGTGGATCAATTAATATCACTAACAGGCCGAACACGATGGCTTGTCATCAAACATCCATTAAACGTGCAAAGGTATGCACATTGTGATCGAAGAGAGGTTCCACGCTCCTTCTGTATGAAGAAGTAAAACCGTTTGCCAGTCGGCTCGGAAAGGTCACTCAGAAAAAAGATGTTTGAAATACGTACTACATGACCGGATCACTATCAGCAGCTCCATGTTAGCTGGAAAATTACCCAATCTTGAAAAGCTTATGCTTCTGAAATGGCCGTGGATCACAAGCAGGCATTAGCATGTGAATGAAAGGAAGGCAGGATCGTTCTGGATCCTTGTGGACCTACAAGTTCGAAAGCCTCTGAATGTTCAGGATATAGAGGCAATACAATAACTTCTACCTCTAATGGAGGTTTGTCACTGATGCGAATTCACGGATGGGCATTCGCCTATCTGAAATAATGTGCCATGGTATCACTAAATTTTGGCACGCCTCGCTGGAGCTCCACCACCCCACCCCACCCCTACCCTTCCGTTGCTAAACACGACAGACTAAGGGTAACCAAGAAAGAAAAATAACGTTCACAAGAAACTAAGTCTTCTGACTTTCTTCTTATAATAAAGTTTAGCCTACTGATGCTACTAGACAATATCACAATTTCTCCAGACGCCGGACGGCTGTCTGTCGTGGACAAAGTCGAGAGTTGCTAATCCTTGTGAAAATCCGTGTGACAAATGGTCCCTTCAAACTGATCTATAACTCTACTAGCACTAGACTAGTTCGATAACAATTTTGGTGACATGATAATATCCACGTAGAGGGCAGGCGAAGATGGTAACCGTATTTCGAGATGACTGCCACTCCTTAACTCAATTGTGACGGCCCGGCCCGCCTTTTCCGCATTATTTAAAAACTGTACGCGCCAAGAACATTTCCTGTAAATATCGCTAGAAAAATTCAATCCTCCATAATTTAGTAAACGCTGCGCCGGTTCTCAAGCAGTCTTAAGATTCGTGATGCCCGATAAATTCTACATTGGAAAAGTATAAACACGTCTCCTAACAGTGCTGTTTCAAGGAGACACCATTTAAATCAACTGTGCCATATTAGTGCAGTTTTAAGTACAGCTGGCATGTAGGTCAGCTGCGTTCAGTTGCACGCCCCGTTAATGTAAAAATGGTATGATATTCGCGGGAACTCATCTGGCCACCATGCTTGAGGCGAGTACATGCGAACTCACACCTCCGTCCCGCGAATATCTCCACGAATATCTCCGCGGAGAGCTGGCCGACTCCGAATTTTATTCATTAAAGACTTCATACATGCCTTGAGATCATTAATTTTAAAACTGCATATATCAATTTGTTCCTTGATGAATGGAACCATAACAATTATGCATCTTTCATAACACAAAATACAGGTGTTGTTGCACATAAGGAGCAGCGTCTTCAGTATACAGCAACTCTATCAGAAAAGATAGAACACAACGAGGCACCTAAGTATGCATGCTCACGCGTGGAGGCTGATACCAGCCTGGTGTACCATCACAGGGTTCTGTCAAAAACAATGCCAGGACAGAAGGTTATTGTCCGTACAACAGACACTGATATGATGGTCATTATCCTGTATCATTCCAGACAACTCAAGGTTAATGTGTGGATGGACCGTGGACATTCGAGTGATAACACTAGAAGCTGTGTCCAGATCGCTGCAGCCTGCTCTACGCGCCACCTTGGGCTAGTTTTTTGAAAGCCATGTTATCACGCTCTGACAGGATGTGACTAAACATCACCCTACATCTACAAGCAAAAGGTGAACCAACTGAGGAAAGCTGGATGCATGCTCTCTGTCTTTAAGGCCTGGGCAGTCTTGGAGAAACCTGCACCACTGTTGATGGCACCAGCCTTGTAGAAAAATGTGTGCGTGCGTGCGTGCGTGCGTGCGTGCGTGCGTGCGTGCGTGCGTGCGTGCGTGCGTGCGTGCGTGCGTGCGTGCGTGCGTGCGTGCGTGCGTGCGTGCGTGCGTGCGTGCGTGCGTGCGTGCGTGCAATCTATGGTCTGGGAACATTTTCATCCATGAATAAGGTCAGGTTGAAAATCTTCGTACAGAAATACAACCAACTGATCCAGACAGTTTATTGGCGAAAATAAAGAGACTTGATGTAGACATGCCTCCATCCTGCAAAAATGTTCTGGTGCAGAAATTGGCAGGATGCCTCTATGTGACATATCTCTGGAAGCATACACATCTAGGAGATGCACTAGAGAACATCCAGCCCACAGATCATTACTGGAAAGAGGTTGTTTCTAAAACTATGGTTTACAGATAGTTGGACGCGAACTATCCTTTCTGAGACCATGGAAGCAGAATGTGTTGTAGATGGCGATGAGGATTATGATGATGACGACAATGATAAAATTATTGATGCTGATTCAGATGAGGAATATCGCAGTGATAATGATGGAGATGACATTGAATGTGGTGCGTCCTAAATTTGATGTCTGTGAATTCTTACATATTATTTATATCGATTACAATTTTGGCATTTTCCCTATGGGAAATAACTGGTTTGGCAATAAAAACTGGCCACATTGATCAGATTATATTTTCTAAGTTTCAAGTACCCCATCTCCATGGTGAGATTACAGGTATTTGAAAGCTGTTGACAGTTTTGAGAATAATGGAGGAATCCAGTTTTAGCAATTCCCAGCCCATCTCTATCTAAGCTTCACACAAGTTTTGCCGGTGTTGGAATCTATCGATCCCTGCACTCCCTGAATCGCAATTTCCCAAAAAATATACTGGTATGCTGTTGAATATTTTAAAAGCTAATTTCAACTAACCGTTGCTTCCTATGGTAAATAGTTTCATAGTATTCAACAGCATGTTTATTAAAGAGTAAAGACATACGATTCATACAACTTGACGGGCTATTAACCGTTTATGACAGACTATAGCATGTCATTCATGACGGAATTGATTATGACATCAGCCTGCGTGTGAAGTAGTTGATTATGACATCATATGATTGACTGAGAAACTAGATTCATCAATTCTAATGTAACAAAAACCAAGAAACAATATCGGATGACTGTTGAATATCTTGCGAATAATTTGACTATCTGGTGTTGCTGCTATATATTTCAAACAACAGTCAAACTATTCTCAAAATATAAAATGGCCCAAAAAAGCGAGTCTCCTATAGTTGATTTCATAAATAGTTTTCTTGACCAATAGACCAGTACACTGCTTTATAGCCTACTAATCGAGAACCGCGAACCCGCAGCTATTAATTAAATTATAGTCCGCAACGTGTGTCTGAATAATAGAGCTGTTTGAATAATAGAGCTAACTATAGCTGTAGGCGGATACATTTTTAATAGAACTCTGATGACGAGGCTTCTTGTAATTTATTAGTTGAAACCTTTCCAGGTCCTGCATTAGTTACGTCAATGGCACGAAGCTATAAACAGACGACTTGTTTTTGTTCCGTAAAACCATTAGTACTATGTTACTGCTGTCGTTATAACCTCTACGCTTGCTAGTCGGAGATAAGACCCATTCATAGAAGAATACTGCACATTTGACGCCTTTAGAAACGACAACCTCAAATTATCCGATTTTTATTGGGATATTTGCGTAGGTCATAATCAGGAAATAAATCGCTCGTCAGTGCGGTGAAGCAGACGACAATGTTAGCCAATGCAATGACGATGCATAGATGATCCGTGCTGATGTATGTAGCGACGAAAGATTTCGATGAACGTAATTGTCTGATGTAACAAACTCCTTTCAGTCAAACTCCTTTCAAAACACACCACAAATCTCTTACATAGCTCTCTTCCCAATCCAGTTTTACGACGTCGGAATGTGTAGACGGGGCTAATAGACGTACAATTATCGGCTATAGCAGAGAGTATGGTCATGCCAATGGCTGAAATATCGACTCTAGCATAAGCAGACGACAACAGTACAATCGATATTATGAAGCTGGAGAACATTAATGTGTAGAACGTGGTTGATTAACTGAACATGCATGTGTGCGTGGGTGTGCGTGGGCGTGTGATTGAGGAGTTTTTAAATGACGAAAGAGGCATTTATCTTCAGTGGAAAAGGCATTCCCTGTGAGATCTAGTGAACAATCTAATGCGGACATGATTAAATGGTGTTGCATGAAGCAGTCAGTAGATGCATCCACTTTTAGCTAAGCTCCGCCCATGCGTTGCTTGTGTTGGTATCGATTTATATACTTTGAGCCCTGAAATCACAGAATTCCAATTTCAAGGCAACTATACAGGTAAGCTGTTGAATAGTATAAAACTAATTTGACTTGGTGCTGTTGCTGCCTGTGAGCCCAGTCAAGTTAGTTTCAAAATATTCAACAGAATGTGTATTTAATAGTAAAGATATACAATTCGTACAACTGACAGACCTTTAAATGTTTATGACGGACCTAGCTACGTCATTCATTACGCATTTGATTGTGACGTCAACCTACTTATTGTGTAATTCATTATGACGTCATAGAAGCCTAATTGAGTGACAGATTGGATTCACTTATTTGAATTGTACTAAGAACTGAAGGAGATCATTGTGTAATCGCATTCAATCTTAAGACTGAGGATTTGCTTAAATACGCGAACGCATATATTCACGCGCGCGCGCACACGGGCGCACACAGACATGCGCGCAATCGCCCCTATTTGCGCGAACGCGCTCATGCGTAAACGCGCACATAAACACGCACGCGAAAACGCACACACACATGCACACCCAAGCGTGCACGTAGCATACAAACCCATTTTAAACAAGTTTTTTAAGTACCATCTAAGCTATGTTGATTTCCATACATTCTACATGTTATTTTGTGGACCACGTTTACTATATATTATAAACTAACGGATGTTGAGTATTCTATGAAAAATGTGTATGTCCCTTTTGACATCGGCATGCAGCTAAAGCTTTCAGTGAACGTATTCTCAAATTAAACTTAGAAGCACAGATTACACATTGAATACGATCTACTGGATATGACTCAAGGAAACAATTGGATTAAGTCTTCAATACCTCGCAAGCCACTTGCTTATTTATGTCCTTACGCAACGACAATACTGACCATTTTTTTAACAGTCTTGCTGAAACACTTTGCGCCGTCGACAGCGACAGTTATCAGCAATATTGTTTCCAAAATTCACAGTGACTTTTAAATGAACTGAAATGTAATCAAGGAACCTGATATTTCAATAGTCTATGTGGTTACGGGAATTCGGTACTAGACGGTGACTGAACATCTTCCTTTATTATTCCAAGCACGGTATCCGCATCATATCCCTCGCTCGATTCTAGTCACTTCATTCTGATGTGTCATTCATCTCTGACGTCGGTCATCTTTCACAGCAACAGTTCGCGCCTTGAATGCAATACATACCCATGTCCCAATAGCTGTCACCTGCAGGATCCCTAGAAGAAAACTAAAAGCTATGTCGTGCGCGTCGCTATGACTGTAGTAGCATAAATCAGTCGAGGGTCGGATTGAGGTCCATTAGGCACGCTAGGCACTGTGACTAGGTGCCTACGAAATTGGAGCCTGTGTGGCTACGACAGCTGGGGTGGTCCTAGGAAATCTGAGGACGATATGGGAAAACAAAGCTATCTGACGCCCATATAAAATCAACAAAATGAACAAAATAAAAAATTCACACTCCACTGACGCTAAACTAAAGGTATATATACTGTAAATTAAGTTCAGAAATGCGGGAGATTGCCTCTGAGCGCATCTAGATTTAAAAAATTCCTTTACGATTCTCTCTGGTGAGTCAGTCCGGAGTTGGGTAGGGCAGTTGCCTGGATCACAGGCCCTGGGGTGGCAATACATTCCTAACCAGTGACAAAAATTTAATAATTTAACAGCCAACTGATGATTCATATTTATCTCCGGAAATGTAGGAAAGGCCATTTAATGGCATCGATATTTCAAAATTTTATTGAGGAGGAGCCCCAGACACCCCTTCTGCTTTGACTTTAACAATGTGTCAACCTTTGGATAGAAGGTACCTATAAGGCCTACGAAACTCGTAATCCTGCCCTGAATATGTCTGCACTACAAGTCTTAGCCTCTCAGCCGCTGCTCTGGGCACCTTCGCCGAATTTGTGCCGTGTTACCGGCTCCACTAATCCCAGGGGATCATATAAAGATGTTAGTCCGTTTTCAGACTGATTCAGTCCTGAATCATACTTTCTTTCCTACATCTGACATACATGTATGTAGTGGTGTATATATAACATATTATGAATAGGCAGAATACGCCGCTGTATTAATCTTATATTTCTCGTTCTTCTACTGATCACTATTAGGTCGATCCACTTTTCTAACACCCCTCAATTAAATAATAAATATTTGTACCGCTTCTCCGACTACAGTTTTTCTCTGGTCAACTCCAAACTGTGTGGGCTTCTAATACATCTACGGACATGCATTGTTGTTCATAGAAACCTGGAGCAGTCGAATATTTCTCTGGAAATCGGCATTTTTAATCCAAATGTCCAATGCGAAATGTCTTGGATGTTCTTGCATTCTTTTCTTAACTCACACAGTTTGCTCAACTAATCCCCGATATGAATCCTTTCCAGAAAACATTTGGTCTAACAGTCAGGTCAATCCAACTCATTCTGCGCTAAGATTACCACTTTTTGTGAGAAATTGACCCTTCCATTTTCAGCTGTGATCCACACATCTCCAGCTAGGCTCCACCCACACCTCGCTTGTGTTGAGATAGAACGATCTCTGAACTCCATGACTATCAATTTCTAGAAAGCTATACAGGTAAGCTGTTGAATACTTTGAAACTAATTTGACCGGATGTCAACAGCGCCCAGTCAAATTAGTTTCAAATTATTCAACAACATTTGTATTAAATAGTAGAGACATACGATTCTTAGAACGTGTCGGACTATTAAAAGTTCAAGACGGGCCGTATAGAATCATTTATGACGTAATGACTATGACATCATCCTACACGCCGCCTAGCTGAATATGACGTCATATGACGTCATTACTCTGAAAAGGTCCATTAACATCCCTTGACAAGACACGGTCCGTGCTCATAGTACAAGGTATTATATTACACCGTTGGTGTCAATGCCACCTTGTATTCAAGGTTAGCAGTTTCATTTTTGGACGAAATAAAACCCTTATGACAAGAGATGCTCATTTTCAAACACAAAGTTCTTAGCTTTAGGATCAAAATTATCACTCAGTTTTCGCTTCTGTCAATCCAACTAGATCGAGATGTTCATTTCGCCAAAGTAACAACTTTTGTCAGTTACCAGCTTTCACGACACAAGTGAAGTCGCCTTGTTTACAAATTTTAATATCCAAAAGAATATGTCATCTGGTATCACAATCGACATATTGTTTATGATGTAAAGAATATTGTGTTGAATATTTTGAAACTAATTTTACTGGTAGCTGTTGCTGTCTATGGTTGCAACAGCTCCAAGTCAAATTAGTTTCAAAATATTCGACAACTTTCCTGTATAGTTGTCTTAAAATTGAGTCACCGACATTTCAAGGGTTACAGGGTTAAAGGACCTTTCAGCTTATCCACCCATCATGTGACGTCATAATCAACTACGTGAAGTGGTGGATGCCGTTATAATCAATGAGTGACGTGAATAAGTACGTCACGAACTCATAATTGTATGTCGTTACAGTTTAATAAAGGTGCTGTTGAATATTTTGAAACTAATTTGACTGGGCGCTGTTGCTGTTGCCAGCACACAGTTAAATTAGTTTCAAAATATTCAACAGCTAAGCTGTATAATTTTCTGGAAATTGATAGTCAGAGAGTTCAAAGATCCCTCGATCCAAACACTAGCGAGGTGTGGGTGGAGCTTAGCTTGAGATGGGCCTGGCATAGTTAAAACTGGAAAGTTTAATACTACGATTCATGTCAATCTTATTGGTGTCATGTTAACATAGTTATTTCTTGATTTACAGTCTGTAGTGGGATTTGTGTGTATGTGTGTGCTTCCATTTCCATTTGGACGAGAATACTCTCTATTTGGCCCAACAGTGTGATCTATGCGTTTTCAAGCTGTCCCCCACCCCCACCCCACACCCCGCACCCACACCCCACCCGCCCCCATCCCCCGCGCGCCCTCGTTACCTGTATAATGGATGCATCAATCCTATAGGACAAGTAGCCTAATCGGCCACTGACTGTCACTAACCACTACGTTACTAAATGGAGGATAATATTAAGATTTCTGATGTTGATTTTGATATCAATGTAGTTGTATGCTGCTGCTGACAACAAGATTAGACAGTAACAGTAACAGCTTATAGGTACATCTTCCTGACTTCCTCGTAACTACCACCATACGTTAGCGCATGGTTGTGGTCTATAAATAGCACTCGCCGTCAATTCCAGGGAAATAATGGTTAACACAGAGTAAATGATAGCGTAACCTACAAGAGTGGTACGCGTATCTGACCACATTAACACGCTTTGTACAGAACTATAACCAATTATTCTAAGAATAGAATAGCAGGATGACGTACAGGCAGGCAATAACGTTGATGTGTGAGGCAGTATAACGCAGTCAAACACGACTTACCCTACACCACCCTACCCCACCCACACCCACCCCTCAATGCCAACATCGTAGGAAAACTCAACATCCCCTTAAGCAACCACCTTATGGGATTCGAGAGTTGGTCTCTAATGACAGGTGGTTATTTAATAAAGGTTATTAATCATAGAATCTGCATTCAAGTTCCTTCAATCATATGGCCTCTTAATACGCATCATTCGACCACCATAAGATCTATGTTTAAGTGCCGCAAGATGAGAGTCCTTTAAGTTACGATCAAGGAACCACCATTAAATATGGCCCCAAATTCAGTTGGTCCTTGAACAGCTTGAACGATAGCTGACATTCACAAAAGAAAACACAACAGTAAACTACTATCGATTCTGAAAATAATTTTACCGAATATTGTTGGTAGTAGTGTAGGGGGTCGCTGGCGGCTATTGTTCTAAATCACTCATGCGTGACAATGTTAATTAATGCATAATTAATTTGATTAACAGGTTTTTAATTGGTTTGACAGGTGTAATGCGCAATGAGGTCGTGTGGGTCATGTGTGCGTCTGTGTGGTATTGTTCTGTTGTCAGAATGTTTGGTGTGTGTGTATATGTCAGGAGGTCAAATGCAATTGTTCAGTTGTCCGAATTATTGATTTGTATCTGTCAGGTTGTGACGAGTTGATCAATACGAGAATAATGACAGACAGCATGCACTTAGTGTAACACTATTGGTGTAGGCTATGTGTTATTGTTTTGGTGTCTAACAATGTCCGTCATCGCTGATGAATAATGATGTCCCGAGCACCCTTGTTGTGCTTAACATATTAATTAGGTGGGCGGCGGCGCAACACCCCCCCCCCCCACACCCGCTTTGTGGTTAAAACGATATTTTGGCCCCAGTCATTCAATTTTCAAAAAAATCAGAGCATTGCGTTACACGGTTAATAGGTAAACTAAGCGATGTTGTATAATATTATATAGATAATAATCATGCATCTATCGTATTTACGGCGTGGTCATGACAGTCATTTAGTTACTAAATTTTCAAAAAAGGTGTAAAGTGGCAGTCATTTAATTATTAGATTTTCAAAAAATGTTGTGCAATTTTAAACAGGCAGAAACATGTGTATGTACCTGGACACAGTAATTTTTCCTAGTTTTATTACCTTTTTTGGAAACCACGCTGCTGATCGTTGTTGAATATTTTAAAATAAAATACGGCTTTCATATCGCAGACTATAAAATACATTAATCATACTGCATGAGATCGCATTGGTCACCTGCATGAACAATAGCGCACAGCCAGTCATTTAGAACAATAGCGCGCAGCGAACACTTTTGATGGGTCAGAATGTGTGCTTGTGTATGCATATGTGAAGGGTGGGGGTTGTGGGTAAAAACTTTATTACATTATTTTATTTTTTGAACAGAGAAAGAGTTCTCTTTCAAATGATTTGTGGGCCCTGAAAACGGCCGTGTTTTGAGATAGGTCTCAGTCTTTGCAGATCCACACAGGCCTGGTTGCCAGTTTGGTAACAAACAGTGCCATGATTGCTTTTTGTATATCAGTCGGAGTGTCACCGATTACAGGACACCCGTG
This sequence comes from Chaetoderma sp. LZ-2023a, assembly GCA_034401795.1. Taxonomy (NCBI): domain Eukaryota; kingdom Metazoa; phylum Mollusca; class Caudofoveata; order Chaetodermatida; family Chaetodermatidae; genus Chaetoderma; species Chaetoderma sp. LZ-2023a. The sequence continues at coordinate 93,366,152 of CM067372.1, forward strand.
TGGATACTGTTTGATCGGTAATAGACAATAGCACTCCTTGCATGTGTACACCATCTCTATAGGTGCTGCTTCCTTGATCATATGCCTACAGACCCTCACGTGATTTGACCAGTGGCAAATGGTGTTGTGGATGTCGATGGAACACCAACGACATCACACATACCCAGTGTCTGATCCATCAAAGTTTGTACTGCTAGCCATATTAGCTGAATGTACATGAACAGTTACATTTATACTACAACGCTCTACTACAAAAAATATAAGGAATATCACGTGAGATGATAACAACCTATCAAAAATTGTTGCTTACTGGCCTCCATATAATGACACATACATGCATTAATCATAGATGTTGCTTTGCACGAAGCTGAGTTCTCTACATGTCACCGAGGCAAAAATATTGGATATGTTCACTTTCATGGGTTAGACACAATGGATCAGTTTGTTAAATGGTTAACGCGCATAACATCAGGGCGTATTAAAAAAGTATCCAGTGAAAATGTTTTCTCTGGCCACCTTGTTATTGCGCATAATGCGCATGCCTATGATTCACTTTTAATCCTTCATTTTGTATGCAAATGCGTTAACCTTCATCTAAAACCCTCAAACATGAAACTAAGTGGCTTCCTATGTCACCAGTCATTAAATTTTCAAAAAATCAGAGTGAAGTACAGCGTTACATGGATAATATATAGATAAACTAAGCGATGTTGTATGTATAATATTATATAAATAATAATCATGTATCCATCGTATTTAAGATGTGGTCTTTAAAGTGGCAGTCATTTAATTAATACATTTTTTTAATTGTTATGGAAATGAGTTGGTGCAGTAAAAAACAATGTCCACCATCATGCATGTCCATCATCATTGACGAGTAATAATGTCCCGAGCACCCTTGTAGCATTTAACATATTAATTAAGTGGGCGGTGCACCCCCTCATGGTTGAAGGGTAGTGAAAAGTAGAATATTTTGAAACTAAGCGGAATTGTGGCCTCCTTTGCCAAATTGTCGCATTGAACAGCGCTTTTTGAAGAATAGCATTTATGTCCATGATCAATGACACCTGCATGAACAATAGCATTCAGCGGTCACTTATGACATGTTCATGCAGGTGGTCACCAGTACCTGGTGAATATTTTGAAACTAGCGCAAATTGTAGATTCCTATGTCAAATTAGTATCCAAAATATTCGCTTAAACTACCATTGCACCACGATTTAGGTTTGAAAAATCCAAAATTAACAGAATACTTTGAAACTAGCACGAATTATAGCTTCCTATGTCAAATTAGTATCATAAAATATTCGCTTAAACTGCCACCACAACATGATTTAGGTTTTGGAAAATCAGAAAATAACATTTTAGGACTTTTGTAAGTTATATGGTATTAAATTGTAACATTTGACCCTATCTCGATCAAACAGGATTTAGAACAATAGCGTCCAGCGGTAACCTGTATGAACAATAGCACACAGATGGACATTTGGAATGATAGTGCACAGCATCATGCTTATGAACAATATTGCACAGCCAGCACTAGTTCTGATTTGCAGCAGTTGTGTATGACATCATGGTTTAGGCATGACACTGATGTAATATGTGATACTGCTAATTATGTTTTAAAAAGTTCAAATAGTGAAACATATTTAAACTCAGTGAAATACAGTATTCAATGCCTATTCACGAATATTGACTTATGTCTGATTAAGCAATAGTTGTATGAATGCACTTTTGTGTGAGCATATTTTTTTTTATTATTATTAATCAATGCACAAATGTGAAAATACTAGGCATAGTGTGAATTATTATAATGCGCTGTTGTCGGCATATGCGCGTGCGTGCGTGTATGCATGCATGTGTGTGTGATGTAAGGATAGCTAGCCATGCATGTCTTTTACCATTTAATACTCATACCATTGAATATTTGAAACTAATTTGTTATGGCGCTGTTGTTCCCATATGCGCATGCGTGTGAATGTGTGATGTGAGGATAGCTAGCCAGGTATGTCTTTTACTCATCATAACGTTGAATATTTTGTAACTAATTTGTCATGGCGTTGGCGCCATATGCATGTGTGTGTTCATGTGTGCATGTGTGCTGTGAGTGTAGCTAGCCACGCTATAGTAAAACGATGACCAGTGTGTAGAAAGACATAACTTTAAGATTTGGTGGCCCTTGAAAAAGGACCTGATGTTGTTTTGTGATGTTTACTCCTTGCATGTACATTGATATAACCCCTAGCTTCATGACACCATTTGCATTCGCAACACTCATCTCTCAACTGGTATTGCGTATGAATTAATTTATTAAGATTACGACCCTTTGGTTCCGAATTTTGGTATTAATAATATTTACTGGCTGTCGTAGTGCCACATCATTATATCTATTCCACTCGATACACCCACAATGTATTGGAGTTGAATTCATCATACGCCAATGGTCATATCGAAATGTAGCCATTCTTAAAGTCAAAGAATGAATGCCCAGTTATTTTAATTTTCCACTATTTATAAACTTTCTTCGCGCTCATAACGGTTCATGTCAATAAATGTTTTCTGTAAGCGAATGTTCAAAATCAGCTTGCACAATGCATGTGATTGAAGTGTTGAAGTCACTAATGGGAGTATTATGCAACATGCACATGCCTATGTTATGGCTCTGTCTGCTTTAGTACTTGTGTCGAAGTCAATTTTGTTTAATCAGGTAAAACTCAACTGCCACTTATGCACACATACCAACACACGAAGTTGGCATGTCAGTCAGATGGACAGGCTGCAAAATGTTTAAAACACTTTTGCTCAAAGCGATATTATTATTTGTAGTATACAAAAATGGATTTGTTGCATGACTTTGCATACTTCTTATGTTACCACTCAGAATTCCAGCATCGGTATGTGGCAGAAATCATACACTTCATTCGCTATATTCTATTTTAATAAATTATATTGATCACATTATAAGATTCATTTAGAATCATGAACAACTAAACATCGTAATCATATAAAAATGTAATGTTAAAATGTATAAACTATATTTCAGCATGGCGGATGAACAACGGCATCAAATTATTTCGATTATAAGGGCATTTTGGATACCAAGACCGGTGCCTCCAGTTATCCTTATACCTATGCCGAGGTACATACCTAGACCGCCAGGTATGTACCTGCATGGCGCTTACCACCAATCCATTGGCAGAGTTGTGGTGGATAATTGACATTAGGTGACAGACATACAGACCATGTGACAGACTGATGGACATGGGCCACATTGATAACTGGTTCCGATCTCGAAATGAGACAACCATTGCCCGGTAACATTCTCTCGTAGAATGGCTAAGTATTATGATGACATGACTTTGACCCTCACATTAAACATTCTTGTGAACAGATGAGACTGAAAATGGATCTATTTTATATATAGACATTAATAATATATACATAATTGTAGTCTTAATATTGTCTTTATAGAGTAAATAGAATTATACATGATACTGCGTGTAGCCAGCATAAACATCCCACCTCCTAGCCACATATCAAATTTACACACTCACATTGCACATGACAAAATGTTTAAAACACTTTTTGATGTAGTTATTATTATTTGTAGTATAGAAAAATGGATTTCTTATGTGACTTTGCATACACCTTTATGCTACCACTCATAATTCGAGCATCAGAACATGGCAGAAATCCCACACATTATTCTCTATATTCTATTTTATTTTAGTTCTGTAAATCCCTGACAGGTAGACCGTACACAGAAGTTAGTTTTTCATATTTTTATTCAATATCATTACAACCTGTTTCAGTATCATTATCATCTAGATGGGTACATATGTACTCATGTATCAGGTACTAGGGTACTATACTATGTAAAACCCATTGGAAGTGATGTTGCTGGTATAGGACCATGTACCAAATTATCAAAAATTATCAGTATTTCAGTTCCAAAATGCAACACATCTTCGATATGCATATGAGCACATTTTGTATTACATATCGTCACTCACCTTGAACCACACGTAATCAATTATGTCTTATCGCCTATACGTAAATGATTGCATTAAGAAATGTATCATGTGTAGTGGTTACTGCATAATTTACTAGAAACTACTGCATCAGGCGACGTTTATATGAGCATTTTTTTCTAAAATATATTTTACACAGATTATGAGCGAGACATTTTCTAAAATATGTTATGTACCATACGCCCATCTACTTATATTTACCTTTGAGGGTCAAAGGATTTCAAGTACTATGCCACCCCAGACCCGAATCTTATTACATTGTATCTTTATGTGTAGGGGGAATTTTCCTAGTTCGGTATATATCATAATATTTGGTATATTCTTTTTCATGTACAAAGGAATGTTTGTAATTTTATTTGGCAGGTCTGAGGCAGATCAATTTTCTCAAACCCACATTTCAGTTGCATATAACATCACTAATCAGATAATATAGTAAAAAATTCAATGGACTTTTCCAGCTTTAGCTATACTCCACCCGTCTGTAAGCTAAGCTCCACCCACGCTTCACATGTGTGAGGATCGATTGAACCCTCCCTAACCATCGATTTCGAGAAAACAATACAGGTCAGCTGTTGAATATTTTGAAACTAATTTGACTGGGTGCTGTTGCTACCTATAGGCATATATAGCTCCCAGTCAAAGGAGTGTCAAAATGTTCAACATAATGTTTATTAGATAGTACAGACATACAATTTGTACAACATCACTTTTTCTATGAGGAGTATGCATCGGGTTTTAAGTGATGATTAACTACGTGAGGATTTTGATCATGACTCAAATTAGTACTCCGTTATTAATGGAATATGGAATAGATATTGCACAATGGTAGCGAGTATTATTATTACAAAACCTCTTTGAAACCTCATTAGAAACCTTATTAGTCGACAATATCTAATATTTGTGATATCATCTTCATAATGTACTACTGAACCATGGTCACTATCATCAACATGAACGATGTTCTCAGACACATGAACACACTGGTATGCATCTACCATGTACATCTTCTGTCTAATTCCACATGTACCCCCTCTTTAAATTCTACTTCTTGCGCTAAATCATTATATCCATCTTGCTACACACCATAGCAGTACACGATCCTCTGTGGAGGGGGGAGTAATTGCCGATGGATCTCTTATTAATGCTTTTATCATTTCAGTTTTACCACACTGCATCAGACCACAGACAATCATGGTAAAGAGGTGACGTAACATTGTATTACATCACATTCACTTGCAAACATAATCATTCAACTGGCATAGCATATGCACAAACACTTATATATATATATATATATATATATATATATATATATATATATATATATATATATATATATATATATATATATATATATATATATATATATATATTTATATATATATATATATATACATATATTGGTGGTAACCCTATCAGAAGCACAATGACGTGAGATGATGTAATGACTCATGTTCGTGTTTATGAGACATGACTGTCTGAAATGCATGTGAATGCGCTAATCTTTGAACTGTTACCACATCAATAATGCACACTCACCAGTCAGTATTTGCCAAAGATCATAACACCATTTGTGTCCAATTATATTCAAATGTGTAACAGCACATTTTTACTCGGCTTTGAAAAAGGTTATTTATGAGCTGGTTTTTACTGCGGAGAGCGGCAAAGTGTAAACACATGTCCAGCATTATTTATTCCAATATTCTGAATGGCACATGTCTAGCTGTGTGCTATGATAATACACACGGATCTGTATTTCTGACCTGGGTGGGAGGTGGCTGGCTCATTAAAAGTAATGATTTGTAACAAGAAGTAGTTAAGCATATGAAATATCCCAAAAGGCACATGACATTCATGACATGATTTCAATGGGGATTTAACATTGAAACAACATCATGTGCCTGATGGGTATATGTTTTAGCTTTCCAGTTGAAAGGTTTTTTTAAAATAAGCTTTCCTTTACTCGAAAATAGGTCGCTCAACGTTATGCAACCCATTTTAAACCGTCAACATAAATTAATTATGACGTTTTCAGTAAAAAATATGCATTCGATATTCAAGAGCTTTTTTACAGTATATAATCCTGATACTATTATTATGAAGGTAGTCATTTCATATGTGAATTTACAAAAACATTATCTGCATATAAAATATGTTTGCATCTCTAAGAACATTTATGGTTATGAAGCGTATCAGTGAAGATTATTATGAAGGAAGTCATTTCACATGTGAATTTTCAAAGAACATCCTTTAATGGCTAAAACTAATATTCATTTTCATATCAAGAGAATTTATCGAACCAGTCATTCCAGTTGAAAGGTTTTTAAAAAAATAAGCTTTCCTATGCCCGAAAATAGTTTCCTCAATGTTATACAAACCATTTTAAACCATCAACATAAAGTAATTATGATGTTTTTCAGTAAAAATATACATACGCTATTCTAGAGGTTTTTTCAGCATATAATCATGATACTATTTCGTTTTATATGCGAATTTTCAAAAAAAGATTTTCTACATATAAAATATGGTTTCACTCAACCTGTATTTATCTCAAGAACATTCGGGGTTAAGTGAAGAGTATCATGGAAGATTATTCTGAATGTAGTCATTTCACATGCAAATTTTAAAAAATGACAAAAAACAGCAAAAAACGACCTTTAATGGCTAAAAACTATTTTCATCTTCATATCAAGAGAAATTATCAGCCCCCCCCCCAGTCATTCCATTTGAATGGTTTTTAAAAATAACCTTTCCTATCCACGAAAATAGTTCCCTCAATGGTAGGTAAACCATTTTAAACCATCAACATAAAATAATTGCCGTTTTTCAGTAAAAATATATATCCGCTAGTCAAGTGCTTTTTTCAGTATATAATCTATTATTATGAAAAGCAGCCATTTCACATATGAATTTTTAAAAACCCATTTTCTACATATAAAATATGTTTTCACTCATTCTGTTCTTTATCTCCAAGAACATTTATGGTTAGGTGAAGAGTATCAGGGAAGATTAGTATGAATGAATTAATTTCATATGCGAATTTTCAAAAAACAATATATATCAGTGGTAACCCTAACCATAACACAATGATGTGCTATGACGTAATGACACATGATCGCGTTTATGAGACATGACTGACTGAAATGCACGCATAATGCTCACTAATCTTTGAACTGTTACTCCATAAATAATGCACAAGCGACAGTCATTATGTGGTAAGATCATAATACCATTGGCGCGTGTTGTAAAGTACTGTGTGCTTCAGCCTGCATTTTGTTGTGCATTATGGAGAGATCATCACAGTGCTCCATTCAGCTGCATTTCGTGTGTGTTTTTTGGTGAATGTAATGTGTGTAGATGTGTTTTGAAGTGCTGCATTAACAAACTTATGCATATTGCCAATATAGAGAGGTGTGATGGATGCACCATTCAATGACATGATCGTCAATGAGTAAACAAATTAAAGCATTTTAATTTTTTTATTAATATTGACATCGTAAACGACACAACATATTATTACATCGATATGATTCTAGTACGCAACATCAAACTGTGATATGTTTACTAATACCACAATATTAAGACAATATATTAATTAAAGGCAATGATATTAAGGGTATCGATATTATGGTGGTAACAGTTGTTTAACATATGTTACATCACTGACGCACCTAAACACAACTGGTACAAATCAGTACTTTACTCTTTAGTGACTAAATTATGGTCGTGCATTAAACTGTGATATGTTTACTAATACTGCAATATTAAGACAATATATTAATTAAAGGCAGTGATATTATGATGTTATCAATTGTTTAACATATATTACATCGGTGATGCGCCGAACCCATGGCATCATACGCAACCAGCACAAATCAGTACTTAACTCTTTAGTGACTAATTTTGGTCCTGAAAATAATATATCGGGCTTAACCCGATGGCGAAAGCATCCATAGCCACCCTCATTAGTGGGCTAGAGGAAGACCATTTTGCGGACCGAGAGAAGACTAATTTTGAAAATTTAGCACCGGAATGCCTGCCACAGGTATCTAAATTGTGGCACAATGGTTATTTAAGTCTGATAAATATTTTGAAACTAATTTGACTGTGCGATGACATAGGAAGCTACAAACTCGCATTCCTGTTAGTTTCGTAATATTCAATGGCATAGATATATAGTTAATAGATTGCTAAGGAGGGCGGCTATGGACGATTTCGCCATTAAAGGTTTAAGCCCGATATATTAATTAAAGGCATCAATATTATGGCATTAAACACTGTTTATCATATATTATATCAACCATGTACCATAACCATGACGTCATACACAAATGGTACAGATCGGAACTATGTTCATATAAATCGTAATGTTTATTAAGTTCGTAATGATATTCATCTTCGCAAATTTCTTGTAATGCATATTCAATATACAGTTCGAGATTGTCAATCGGATTAAAGTTAAAATCAATACATAAACACGAATGTTGATGCTTGCTTGGATGATTCACACTGGATCCATAACAATTTTGTACCACAAGCTTTTGTATACATACTATTACAATACTGGCATAATTTCATATCATCATGATTTAGTTCATCATCAGTATCAATCGTGTCGAGATTTAGTTCATCATCGACACACGTGTCATTGAGGTATATTGCATCTATAGTATCTGGCGAAACGTCCATTGGCAATACTGGATCATCAGTATCGCTAGTTGACATAGTAGGTAGAATGTCAGACATGTTCAGATTACTGTATACCATAAAAGCTCAGTAATGCAGAAAATGCCTCTGTGGAGTTGTTCTGTTTTACCGTTAAAGGTAGGCAATGCGGATAACAGCAAGTCAGTGTTCAGTTTCAAAAGTTCCCACTCAGCGTATGACAGGTACAATCCATTATGCATAGCTCACGTAGCTACGTCCGAGCAGAAAAAGTAATGTATGTCGATGCTGGGAAAATCGTCACTGATAGATACACGAACAGAAAAGTCCAGTGAATATGTAAATTGTATGCCCTCCTTTTTGCGATCATGACGTACTTTCTCTTCAAGATCAGGAATGATATGCACCAGTTATCTAAATGCTTTTATGCTTATATATACACCACGTTTAGTAGTATAACCATCAGGATGATACTGTCGCAGATCGATACACCACTTTTGGCCAAATCGAATCGTTCTCGCTTTACACAAAATTCCGAGATCACACAAATATGATGATTGCTTTAAATACTGCATACATTGATCAGACGACACTATGAATGATTGAAAGCGATGGATGCGACATGCGAGATAATGTCATTTATATCACATTGGAAACACTAGCGTCCAGCGGCCACCTGCATGAACAATAACGTACAGACGGCAATTTAGAACAATAGCCTGGTGCTTTGGCACAACATAACATTGGAATAAGCACACAATTCCTAAATACTCAATATATCTAAGTATGAGACATACCTGAGCCTAGGAGCCAAGTGGTTCAAATCCGTCTATTAGGCCTGCTGGATTACATCTGCCAGTTTTTTTGCAGAAGGGGTTCCACGTCAGCTTGGTGCACTCAATTGGTGAACCCGGTAGTCTAGAGTGTTACCGAGTTCCACAACAATAGCGTACAGACGCACATTAAGAACAATAGCACACAGCATACACTTATGAAGAACAGCAGTCACCTGCATGAACAATAGCATACAGAGGCCATCTGCATGAACAATAGCGTCCACCATACACTTATGAACAATATGGTGAAGCTGCACGAACATGGCAGTTGCGTGTCAATGATCTCACGTGTGTGAGAATGGCATCCATGTTGACGACAGTGACAACGGTTCGGTAGTACATTATGAAGATGATATTACAAATATTAGAAATTGTCAACTAATAAGGTTTCTAATGAAGTTTCTAATGAGGTTTTGTAATAAAAATACTCACAGCCATTGGTCAATGTCTATTCCATATTCCGTTAATAACAACGAACTAATTTGAGTCATGATCAAAATCCTCCCGTAGTTAACTATACCATCGCTTAAAACCCATCACATATTCCTCATAATCAATGCGTACATCTTATCCTTATCATCATTACACCGACTAGTGACATACGCTATCATAGAGCAGGCAGTGAGTGCGGCTTCAACATATGTTGATAGCCCTGACATTGTTTATGAACTGACTGATAAAGTACAACGTTACTATTTATATTATATTATTATAGTGTAACCATATGGAACAGAAGATAAATCACCCAGTTTCAAAATTCGTTTTTTGAAGAGGGGTCTGAAGATCTTACTACTATTGACTGAAAGAATTCTAAATTGAGACGTGCGTGTGATCTTAGATGAGTAGCTTAGTAGTACACCCTTACCATCCATAATTTCACCATCGTTTATAATTTGTTCGATGGATTTTTTCATCACACCAAAATTTACTTGTTTTGATTGTTCAGTAACCAGCATTAAACCTTTAACCTTTGGTACCTGTTTAACAATTGATGGATCATCGCGACGTTTCATTTCAAGACCATAGTTTTTTTGGACTGAGTGTGCAAAAAAACTTGTTAACTCGTAGTCGGAGTGGATTTCACTAGGAAAAAATCTGACACTCAAGTATCTGACGTTATGAGCTTGTATGTCTTAAGAAAAAGGGCTATCCTTTATTCTATGGTATGTAAGTATGATTACTGTATTCTGTGGCTGTAGTAGTAGAAACATCCTACAGCTGCAATCAGTCCTTCTTCGCTTTTGCACACTGTGTCGTGTCCTCAGCCGAAATCATTAGCTTCTTCAGGTCCATTCTTAACTTGAGTGTACCGAGTCCTTCTTTCTTGAGGTCACCTCGTAGAACGTTTAGCAGATTTATGCAATGACATCCTCTCCTGGCTTTGTATTTGCTGGCTCCGAGTAGGGCGAATTCCAAGGCGCTCTGTGCTGGTGTCTCTACTGGCATCCATAGCACATGGCCAAACATGGACCATCTTTGCTGGGCGACCTTTACAGACAGCGGCGACGTACTACACATCTTGTTTAGTGCATCGTTGGAAATTATGCTGTCTGGCCATCGGTGTCCAGTGATGGTGTGTAGGTGTTTGCGGTGGCAGGCATCGAGTTTGTCTAGAGCTGCCTTTGGAGCTGTCCCGCTGTTACAGTTATACAGCATTAAGAATACGCAGGTTGCATTGTATAAACGTAGCCTCTTTATCAAGGGCATCTTTGATCTAAGAATCCATAGCTTCCAGAAGGACTGGAAAGCTATGTTCCCCCATGACGCAGCATGCAGAAATGTCAGCAGCACTGCAAAGCAGTGAGCCCAGGATTTTACTTTTCCTCCATGGTTCGCTGCCACGAAGTGGGTCTTCATTTGCTATAGTTTCATGCTTTGTCGATAGGTATATTGGGAGAACTCTGTTTTGGATTCGTTCATAAAGAGATTCTCAATTTTTAGTTTGCTTGCAGATATTGGGAGAAGCCCATCAAGGGGTCTCTTCTCCTCGTCTATGAAGTCCACATCGTCGGCATATTCCATCTCTAGCAGCATGCCCAGTATCGACACTGAGTGGTTTGGTCTTGTGAAACTTTCCAGCACAGATTTCAATGTGGCAGCAAGGTAGCATGTGAAAAGCACCGGAGATAGACCATCTCCCTGTGGGGAGGCGATTAATGTCTCAAACTCTACAGACTTCACTGACCCGACTAGTACTCTCAGCTTGGTGTCAGCAAGTAGAAGTCTCACTAGTCGTAGCTCATCTTCATTGCAACTGGCCTGGTGTAGTACATCTAGGATCTTTGAGCGTTTAATTGTGTCAAAAGCTCGTGGCATACCAATGGCCATTTTGTGGAAGTCCCAGTGTTTGGACATGACTACTGACACAAGCATGCATTGAGCCCATACAATGTCTGTGCAGCTGCGTCCATGTCTGACGCCACTTTGACATGATTCGGTGAAGTAATCGAGCTTGTCTCGGATGCGGCATAGAGTAACATTGGATAGGATTTTCTGTATGCTGTTGAGGAGCACAATGGGCTACAGATTGACTGGGGGCCCAGGTGGATTCGTGGGCTTGGGTAATGTGATACGGGTGCCCTGGCCTACAGCGTCGATGGGAAGGTGGTGCATAAAAGCTGACTTGATTAGGTGCGTGATCAGTTTTGAGATAATGTGACTTGCATATTTGAATAGTTCATTGCTGGGTGGGTGGATGGGTGGGTGGTTGGGTGGGTGGGTGGGTGGGTGGGTGGGTGGGTGGGTGGGTGGGTGGGTGGGTGGGTGGGTGGGTGGGTGGGAAGAGTAATGGATGACCCTACAACCAAATAGGCGGATTTACATCCAGGTACAACCATCTCTACCACATACTCGGCAGTGAGCCAAATTATGGTCTGTGTGCCATGGTAAACCTTTGTAAACGCATGACACAGTCAACCTTCTGTTTCCCCCCCCCCCCCGTATACATTACGAATTATATGTGCAACTTCGTATGCATTATCCAACAAGAACCAGGCTGATGCAATTGTAGTGTTGCTAGTCATGGTGAGTGCAAGCATGTACGATCAAGAATGACAATTTGCCCAGTATTTATAGTAAAATCGTTAGCTAATTTATTCATACAGAATTATGCAAACTTTCATCTGGTACACGATAAACAAATATTGAAGAAAATTGCATCTATTAATCAACCTAGAAAAAAAAGTCAGTAATTTGCATAACATGTGTTGTCACATATGCACAATGAATAGTAACTTTTTTATATAAATGGTATGCTTAAGCAAAAGTGCATTCTTTGCAACTGATGGTTAATCAGGCGAACTTGATGTTGACAAATTGACTGCGAATGAATAAATAATTGCGTGTGCATGTAATGTGGATGTGGCAAATAATACACCACTGTAGAGTGAGCACTCGCATTTATTCAATCACATTCCGCACCAGATTTGTCACATCTGGCAATCTGAATGCTAACTCCCTTAAGACACAATTAAAAAAAGGCACTCAAATAAACATGAAGTATTAGGGTATGCCATTTTTCACACACCATGCTCTGACAAATTCCGACAACAATGCCTAGACAAATGGATAGCCGTCAGAGTCAGTCATTCCAATGATAAATTTTCAAAAATAGTCTTCTAAAGGTCTGCAAATATGAATATGAAGAAATTCGATAGGGGTTGGTGAGTGGGTGCGTGTTGGTGGTGGGGTGGGGTTACTGCATGGTGATGGTGTAGGTGGTAGTGGTGGTGGTGGTGCTTAGTGGATGGTGGTGTATGTCAGTACTGGTGCTAGTAGTGGTAGTGGTTCTGGTGGTGGTGCTAGTGGCGGTGATGGTGAAGGTGGTGGTGGTGGTGGTGTTGATGCTGGTGGTGGTGATGGTGGTGTGTGTTGGTGGTGATGATGATGGTGGTTGTGGTGGTTGGTGTAGGTGGGTGCTGGTGGGTGTTTGCTGGCGCAATGTCTAGACAAATGGATTGCCAGCAGAGCCAGTCATTCCAATGATAAAACATTTTAAATAGTCTCTTATTCTGCAAATAGACATTTTATATGAGAAAATTGAAATTCTCTTGAGGAAATTCGAGGGTTAAAGGGTTAAAGGGTTAAGAAAGTCTATAGCGCCCATGTAATGGTGTAACATGAGGTGGTCGCTTAGGGCAGGTTTGACTGAATTATATAGTTTAAAAACATGGTTATAAAGTATCACTGTTGTGTAGCCCAAAAGAATATATTTATATTTGACTTGTAGTAAACGACCATCTATGAATATGCTACCATGCTCGTAATGTGGCTCTTAATTGTTGAAATGTAACTTCGTGAATGATAAGGCATATGGTCTCCAACCAACTCCCCACAATGCGCTTACTACTGTTAACGTGTGAATTAAAAATGCGTTATTATCGATTTTTTTTTAAACTTTACTCCCAGCGAGGACATTGTAATATCTTGCCAAATATCAATCTCTACGCGAATACGCTGAAAAAATCAAGTGCGAACATATGTTCATAAGTGGGTGGACGCTATTGTTCATAAGCGAGCACTGGACGCTATTGTTCTAAATGATCGGCTGTGCGCTATTGTTCATACAGGTGACTGATGCGCTCTCATGCAGTATAAGCAACGTATTTTATAGTCTGAGATATGAAAGCCGTATTTTATGAAAAAACATTCAACAGCGATCAGCAGTGTGGTTTACAAAAAAGGTAATAAAACTAGGAAAAATCACTGTGTCCGAGTACATACACATGTTGCCACCTGTTTAAAATTACACAACATTTTTTGAAAATTTTATAATTAAATGACTGCCATGACCACTCCTTAAATACGATAGATACATGATTATTATCTATATAATATTATACAACATCGCTTAGTTTACCTATTACCAGTGTAATACAACGCTCTGATTTTTTTGGAAATTAAATGACAGGGCCAAAATATCTTTTTATCCATGAAGGGGGGCAGCCGCCACACACCTAATTAATACGTTAAACACGGCAAGGGTACTCGGGACGTCATTATTCATAAACGATGACGCAGATTGTTCGACACCAAAACAATAACGCACAGCCTACACCAATAGTGTTGCACACTGACGGTCATTATTCTCATATTGATCAACTCGTCACAACATGACAGATACACGTCAATCATCTGGACAACAGAACAATTTCACTTGGCCTCCTGACATATACACACCAATCATTCTGACAACAGAACAATACCACACAGACGCACACATGACATACACTACCTCATTACACATTACACCTGTCAAAACAATTAAAATCCCATTAATCAAATTAATTATTATGCATTAATTAGCATTGTCACGCATGAGTGATTTAGAACAATAGCCGCCAGCGACCCTCTAGACTACTGTTGCTGCTATAGTCATCAACAATTTTTTTTGTCAGCAATGAAGCAAGAGTTAGTTTCCAGTCAAATTACTCTTAAAATAATCAGTGTAGATTTTAATACGTCTTCCGCATTTTTCCAAGGTGGCCTGGCCTGTTGTATTGTGGAATATGTTAAATAACAAGCGGAACAATCACTTGGCGCGTAAAATACGCGCCGCCTCCTTAACCCTATGACCCTTCAAAATGTCAGTGTCTTAATTTCCAAACAACCAATCAAGAAAGCTGTCGGATATTTTGAAACTAATTTGACTTGTAGCTATTACTGGCATAGGCAGCAACAGCTCCAAGTCAAATTAGTTTCAAAATATTCAACATAATATTCCCTGCATAAAAAATAATTAGTTGTTTCTGTTCTGTAAGCGTTACCTCGTGAGCCATCTGCCTGCTGAATTTCTGCAGATTATATTTCCCATGGGGTTTGACTCTATATATACTGAATATTTTGAAACCAATTGGACTGAACGCTGTTGGTGGCTAAGCCACCAACAACTTTCAGTTAAATTATTTTCAAAATATTCAGCCGGTCCAGAGTTATTGCCCATTGAAATTATTGTGTGTGCGCTTGTAGCAGTAAAACAGTTAATACAAATGGCTTGTGGTAAGAAATGGTTCTTGTCCGAAGACAATGGTAGTTCTAACAAAGGTCAAACGTCATTTCATACACGGTTGAACGCTTCTATGAACCTAGCATATGGTAACATAAGACATCTGATATTTACCATATTCTTCTCCGCATCTGCAGTTTTATAAGTTTTCTCCGTTGCAAGAGCTCATTAGGCCTAATCGGGTGATCACTGCATGCTTCCCAGACCCAGTACAGACATGTATCCTCGTTTTGTCTGACTCACGCTTTGCGGCTGGAGAGAACCTTGATTTTCAGAACTTAGCATCCGTCTAGCTCACTGCACAGGGTAGAAGCGATGTCACCCCTCACCACCACCTCCATCACCACCACTCCCATCATACGCAGATAGAGACATAGGGCCCGCTAATATGTTCTATACATGTGCGACTAGTTAAAGTCTGCTCAATCAGGAGCTTACATAAGAAGCCTATTAACTCCGAAATCACCTATGTATCAGGTTAGGTACGGGCACTACCGATGACGGCTGACAATATAATCTGAATCTGAATAAAAGTTGTTGCTGTATTTCACATCAACGGCAAAAGCTAACTTTCAATAAAATTCGGTCATAACCATAATGGCCCTTTCCAGTTTATCCATCCATCATATGACGTCATAAACAACTACGTGACGCGTAGGATGACGTCATAATGAATTATAGCATGAATAACTATTTAGTCCGTCTTAAACAAATTACATGGCTTCGCTATTCAATAAAAATGTTGCTGCCACAGCACCCAGTCAAATTAGTTTCAAAATATTCAACAACTTACCCATTTGTTGGACATTGGTATTCGGGGAGTTCAGAAATCGATCGATCCCAACACGAGCTAGGTGTGGGTGGAGCTTAGCTAGAGATGGGCGGGGCATAGCTAAACTGCAAAGGTCAATTTTTATGCGCAAAAAATACATTTCATACCGGCATGTGTGTATTAATAAACAACATATCTCATTTTATTCCCTGGGTGGTCGCTTAGAACAAGCTTGGATGGATTTCTTTAGATACAGCAAAGTAGTTATTTGCTACATGGTAGGTTACTCAGTTTGTCTAGGAACTGCAAATTCAGGGCGCGTGCTGGAGTTGAACCAATAAATTAAGATGTCTGTCTACAGATTCTCCGCGTCTCACACAACGAATGTTACCATGTTGTCATTGCAAAGAGGGCTTACACCTCAGATTCGTCTACAGCCGTATTCACATCTGTATCCGACGAAAAAACTGCAGGAATGTTGCTACAGATCAAAGATTTGTGTTCGCACTAGCGCATTTAAAACACGCTCTCCGAAACATTGGGGCTGTGTCTGTGCGTGCATGTGCGCGCGTTTCTGCGCGTGTGTGCGTGTATGCGTGCGTGTGTGCATGCGTGTCTGTGCCTGTGTACGTGTGCGTGTGTGTGCGTGCGTGCGTGCGTGCGTGCGTGCGTGCGTGCGTGTGCGTGTGCGTGTGCGTGTGCGTGTGTTAATTGTAATAGACGGATACAGTTCTAGCCAGGCCCTGCCCATCTCTAGCTAAGATCCGCCGAAGTCTTGCGCGTGTTTGGGTCGATTTATATACTTTGAACTCTCATTTTCCAACATCCCAATTTCAAGGTAACTATGCAGATAAGCTGTTGAATATTTTTGAAACCTGTATGGCAGCAACAGCACCAAGTACAATTAGTTTGAAAATATTCAACAGAACATTGATTAAGTATAGTAAAGACATACAATTCGTGCCTTATGCCTAATTGTGACGTAATTTGTCATGACGTCATATACTTGAGTAACAGATCAGATACATTTATTGATAATTTGGTTGGGAACGCCTTCAGTCTTTCCAATACCGTACCCAGAAAGAGCTAGCGGCCAGGGTGGAGAGGGCTGCGTGCATCACGCTGTTTACATGAGCCAAGGATCCCATCGTAATTGTTTGAATGGTGATTCCTTTTTGTAGAGTCTGAACCACCGGTTACGTCATCATTTTCCTTATACTCCGAAACGTTAATGAGACGCTCTCATTCACGGAGTGTCTTAATTCAGCAGCGAAGATCCTAATGGGTTTTAAAATATAAGATTAAATCAATAAAACACGGTAACTGTGCGAGGGTTCAACATGTGATGAACCATCACTGGAGGGGCCCTAAACTAACAGGATCCGATATACCATTTAAGTATGAGACGTCATAATCAACTACATCACATGTTGTCTGACGTCACTATGGTAATTAACAAGAATACGCCATCATGGATATTTAAATGTCCGTCAAGTGGACGAATTGTATGCATGAATGCATATGCTGGACTTACTACCAGTCAAATTAGTTTCATCAAAATACGCAACGGCTTATGTGGTGATGATGATGATGATTGATTGATGGATTAACGACGACGACGACGACGACGACGACGACGACGATGACGACGACGACGATGAGTGACTGCTCTGCAGCTGAAGGGGTGAAAACTTCATTCAGCTGCAAACAGTTTTTCTTCAGCATTCTCCACTGTATCG
Source organism: Chaetoderma sp. LZ-2023a (assembly GCA_034401795.1). Classification (NCBI taxonomy): domain Eukaryota; kingdom Metazoa; phylum Mollusca; class Caudofoveata; order Chaetodermatida; family Chaetodermatidae; genus Chaetoderma; species Chaetoderma sp. LZ-2023a. The sequence goes on from CM067372.1 coordinate 93,384,199, forward strand.
TGTCCACTGCGAGCACTCTAAGCTCCTTTGGGTTCTTGTTCATCTTTAGCCGCCGTAGATTACGTTCTTTGAGGTCTGATCGCAAACACTTAGTAAGTTGATGGCGTGGTGTCCTTTGCGTGCCTGATACCTGTTGGTACGTACGACTGCAAATTTTAGTGCTTTCTGAATAGGTCTATTTTCTGGCATCCGACAACATGTTCGAACATAGACCATCATTGTTTCGCTACCTTCACGGACAGTGGCTCTGTAGTATGTAGAGTGTTGCATCAAGTTTGCTCAAAAATGTTTTTGGAGCTTCCCAGCTGTTGCAATTGCATATGTAAGGGAGTAACTGATCTTTGATTAATTATGGACCCACAATCCTAATGTAAACAGGTAAAAATTCAAAATAAAGTATTCTAAAGCGGGAATTGGAACGACTTATTAAAGATAAAATTTAAGTGAATGACTGTACTAGATAGAAAGGTAGTATGGAGTAATCCGACGGACGTCCTCCAAAATAGAATTTGTGTTATCCCTACCCGCCTAAATTCAATGGAGTGCTGATGACTGTGCTGATAAGAATTAAATACAAGACACGGCTAAAAAATTGTATTGTATCGTTTATTTACACTCAATATCGCAATTATACTCTACAAGATCGATTTAGATGTTAGACATTCTGGATTGATTTCATGAAATTCGATCACAATTAGAGGATTGAATGAATATTGGGATATCAGTGATGGAGTTTTGAAAGTATTTCTGATTACATAAATGTATGTGATTAATTATTGTTTATGCATATGTCTAATCATCGGGGTTTTTTTATGTCTAATCAGGGTTTTTGGGATTAGGGCGTGTTATACCGAACCGTAGTCGAGGGAGAATGACATGATAATACCTAATATTTAAATTTCTCCAGAGGGGTAGACATTCGCCATGGTCAGTTGTAGTCTGTCATAAAATATGTGCCACTTTACTGTTAATCAATCTAACGGTAAAGTGGCACATATTTTATGACAGACTACAACTAAATACCAGGATTCGTCACTATCATCTCCACATCCATTATGAACAACCCTGACAATGTATTTCATGAAATCATTTCAAAACCATATCATTCTAAAATGAATGATTCTAAAATGATTTCATAAAACACAATCTCAGCCCGCCTACCGAATGAATAGTAATGTGTAACCAATCTTCTTTCCACGTCATCCCTCAATATTTAAAGTTGATATTATGGTTTTCCAGAACACATAAACACCCTTCACAATATCTAAGCTGAACCTAATGACGTAGCGAGTGTCATGACGTCACCATTTTGTAATAGCGTAAGCAGTTATAACATTGAAATTTCACTGTTCAAATAATTATTTGAAATTTACTACGGGATTGTTATGACGGCAGCGGTTATGAAATCCTAATTTTACTGTTAAAATGATTATTTGGAATTTACTAAGGGATTGTTATGACGTCAGCGGTTATGAAACCCTAATTTTACTGTTAAAATGATTATTTGAAATTTACTAAGCGATCGTTATGACGTCAAAAATCCTAAAATGATATAAGCAGTTATAATAACATCCACACTCGTCCCATGCATATTAATAATTGGAGACATTATGGGGACAACTATGACTGTTATTGAATAAATAATATTTCAATTCCTTCCTTTGACCGAAATGAATTTGCATCCCAGTCAAATGACGTCACAACAAAATGGCAGAAATTCATTACGAAATCCAACATCTTTCATCGATGTATGAATCGTATGTCATGTGAAATCAGTTCTTGGTTAAACTATTTATATATTGGCATACGCAATATATGTCATCATGGCCCTTGACCTATATATATATATATATATATATATATATATATATATATATATATATATATATATATATATATATATATATATATATATATATATATATATATATATATATATATATATATATATATATATATATATATATATATATATATATATATATATATATATATATATATCCTATTGATAATCATACATAACCAGAGAGAAACATGTTTCGATGGTGAATTTATGGGCTGGTGAAAGCTAATTTACAGGGTAAGCAAGGTCGATCATATGCATACTGCATTTTTAGGTCAAGACCGATTATGTAGGTCACGTATTCATGGGTCAAAGGTCGAGACAGGGTGTTCAGAAAATTGGTTATATCCAGTTCTTGTGCTTGTAAGGGTGCTAAAATATGTCATTAGATCGTGATGTCATTAGACTGATGATGTGGAAGGTGTATAACTGGGAGTGTCTCATAATCTTATGAATTACATTACATACAATTCATACATTAAAGTTAGGTCTTAGAAATTATAGGAATATGGTTTTCTATTTTAAAGTCATTTAATTGTGACGTCATTTGATTGATACGATGATGAGCTGGGACTTAAATGTTTAACTGAAGGCGTGCTACGGTTTTAGTGAATTGATTTGACATTTAATTCATATACTCAAGATGGATGGTAGAAATTGTATTGAATGTATTTCATTGTATCGTGACGTCATTCCGCTAACGACGTAAGAAATCCTGGTTATGTATGATTATTAATGCCGGATAGAAGTTGGTATTATATTGTACATTAATGGTCATATGTGACAATAATAATGGTGTTATTTTTTTGTATAGCTGTATATATATATATATATATATATATATATATATATATATATATATATATATATATATATATATATATATATATATATATATATATATATATATATATATATATATATATATATATATATATATATATATATATATATATATATATATATATATATATATATATATATATATATATATATACAGCTATACAAAAAAATAACACCATTATAATAATAATAATGGTGTTATATTTTTGCATAGCTGTATATATATATAAATTCACCATCGAAACATGTTTCTCTCCGGAATGGCTCTTCTTGACACTCTCGCTGTCAATCTAAAAACCAGGTCGTTTTATTAATATATACCTATAACCCTATCATCAACAAGAATTTCATGAATACTAATCAGGTTTCATTCTATAATGATGCTGAGAATAATTACTATCCTACCCAGCAACTGTTCCCACCACCACAACGTCTAGAAACACTCATGAAATCTCGAGTTAACTCGATCACATCCAAAATCATGCGTGGAATTTCTATAAAGGATGATATCGGAATCCACTGCTGCCATCACTAGCAACCGGTCCCGACATCACAACTTCAAGAAAACAACACTGGCTGTCTGATGAAATCCAGTTAAATAAAAAAAACAAGTTCGACTCCAACATGGAACGTCCCACCCAATTTCGCAAATCATGCCACTGGAAACCGTTGCTGCCATAACCAGCAACAGCCCCCAGCACCACAACAACCGAAACCTACACCGGATGTCCATCAAATCAGGTCAAACCTGACGGACATGGGAATATAGGTAGAGAAAGCGTTCACTTTGAAAACCTTGACTAGCTGGAAGACATGGCCAGCATAATAGTTTTCAAAATAAACACCAGCTACCTTACAAAAACAATGCCACAATACTGTACAAGGCTATATCAATAAAAGAGTAAATAAATTCCTCAACATCTGATTTTCCACCCAATAACCATCGAAGGCTTACAAAACTGGAGTTCATTGGTAAATCCTGCTGTTGGGATCAATCGCTGCCGAAAACAGCCATTGCCACAGACACCACAATTCGCTCAATGAACCACAGTCGTATGACTAAACTAAAATACAGGCGTTTAAGATTAATTATTAAACAATAAATCATAACAGATATTCTCAACAGGCTATCTGATCATCTGATATTTATTTCAGAGATGACGTCACAAAAACTGTTCACATTTCCATAGCAACAGTCCTCGCATCGTCATCTAAAAAATACCCATCATTTACCGAATATAAAACACAGAATTATATAAATTAGAATGTCACATTAGACCCAGCATTTCTAAAAATGTTGTTATATACATAAAATATAGAAAAATAAATAAATAAATCTATACATAGTCCTTATATCAATTCTACAGTATAAAACAGCAGAATCCATTCTATCTCTTTACACAGCCAAGAGAGCTAACCCTAAAAAAATATAACTAAACCAGAATATATTTTAACAAGCATTCTGTAAGTATTACTTTGCAATACATGTCCCTACCTCGTGATATAAATCTTTAGAGATTGACAGACATAAACCCCATTAAAAATTGACAGAAGCAGCTGAAACTCGAACTTGATCTGTAACTTCTCATAACATAGCAATAAACCAAGTTTCAGTTAGATATGGTGACGGAGAAGGAAAAAGTCTTGAAAGCTGATATGTTTGTATTTCATAAGTCGAAAGGGGGCATAACTCCATCAAAGAATGACGCAAACGGGAGAATTAATTTTGTTCATATTTCATAAGTCGAAAGGGGGCATAACTCCATGAAAAACTGACTAAAATGTCTGAAACTCGAACTTACTCTGTAACTCCTTATACTAAAGCGATGTAACAATTTTCCCTTAAATATCTTGAAGGACTGCGGGAAAAGTGCGGTCAGCTGATATTTTTCTTCGAAAGCGGGCATAACTCCATCAAAAATTGACGCATACCCCCGAAAACTCCAACTTGGTCTGTAACTTCCCATAACAAAAGAATGTTGCAGTTCCCAGTATAATATCTTGAAAGATTGCGAAAAAAAAGTGCGGAAAACTAATAATAAGGGCGCATAACTCCATGAAAAATTGACGAAAATGTCTGAAATTCGAACGTGCTCGAACGTGCTCTGCAATTCCTTAGACTAAAGCGACGTACCGATTTTTCCTTAAATATCTTGAAGGAGTGCGAAAAAAAGTGCGGAAGGCTAATATTTTTCATATTTCCTAAGTGGAAAGGGGGCATAGCTCCATCAAAAATTGACGCATACGTCTGAAACTCCAACTTGGTCTGTAACTCCCCATAACAAAAGAATGTAGCAATTCTCAGTATAATATCTTGAAAGACTGTGACAAAAGCGCGGGAAACTAATATTTTTCGTATTTTATAAGTCGAAAGGGGGCATAACCCCATTAAAAATTGACAGAAGCAGCTGAAACTCGAACTTGATCTGTAACTTCTCATAACATAGCAATAAACCAAGTTTCAGTTAGATATGGTGACGGAGAAGGAAAAAGTCTTGAAAGCTGATATGTTTGTATTTCATAAGTCGAAAGGGGGCATAACTCCATCAAAGAATGACGCAAACGGGAGAATTAATTTTGTTCATATTTCATAAGTCGAAAGGGGGCATAACTCCATGAAAAACTGACTAAAATGTCTGAAACTCGAACTTACTCTGTAACTCCTTATACTAAAGCGATGTAACAATTTTCCCTTAAATATCTTGAAGGACTGCGGGAAAAGTGCGGTCAGCTGATATTTTTCTTCGAAAGCGGGCATAACTCCATCAAAAATTGACGCATACCCCCGAAAACTCCAACTTGGTCTGTAACTTCCCATAACAAAAGAATGTTGCAGTTCCCAGTATAATATCTTGAAAGATTGCGAAAAAAAAGTGCGGAAAACTAATAATAAGGGCGCATAACTCCATGAAAAATTGACGAAAATGTCTGAAATTCGAACGTGCTCGAACGTGCTCTGCAATTCCTTAGACTAAAGCGACGTACCGATTTTTCCTTAAATATCTTGAAGGAGTGCGAAAAAAAGTGCGGAAGGCTAATATTTTTCATATTTCCTAAGTGGAAAGGGGGCATAGCTCCATCAAAAATTGACGCATACGTCTGAAACTCCAACTTGGTCTGTAACTCCCCATAACAAAAGAATGTAGCAATTCTCAGTATAATATCTTGAAAGACTGTGACAAAAGCGCGGGAAACTAATATTTTTCGTATTTTATAAGTCGAAAGGGGGCATAACTACATGAAAAATGGACGAAAATGTCTGAAACTCGAACTTGCTCTGTAACTCCTTATACTAAAGCGATGCACCAATTTTCGCTTAAATATTTTAAAGGCGTGCGAAAAAATGTGCGGAAGGCTGATATTTTTCATATTTCCTAAGTGGAAAGGGGGCATAGCTCTATCAAAAATTTACGCATATGCCTGAAACTTGAACTTCTCATTACAAAGCAATATAATAATTCTCAGTATAATATCTTGAAAGACTGCGAAAAAAGCGCGGAAAACTAATATTTTTCGCATTTCATTAGTCGAAAGAAGGCATAACGCCATGAAAAATTGATGAAAATGTCTGAAACTCCAACTTGCTCTGTAACTCCTTATAGTAAAGCGACGCACTGATTTTCGCTTATATATCGTGAAGGAGTGCGAAAAAAGTGGCGGAAAGCTGATATTTTTCGTATTTCTTACGTCGAAATGGGGCATAACTCCATCAAAAATTGACGCATATGCCTGAAACTTGAACTTGGTCTGTAACTTCTCATTCCAAAGCAATATAATAATTCTCAGTATAATATCTTGAAAGACTACAAAAAAAAGTGCGGAAAACTAATATTTTTCATATTTCATAATTCGAAAGGGGTCATAACTCCATGAAAAATTGACAAAAATGTCTGAAACTCCAACTTGCTCTGTAACCTCTTATAGTAAAGCGATGCACCGATTTTCGCTTAAATATCTTAAAGAAATGCGGGGAAAAAGTGCGGAAAGCTGATATTTTTCGTATTTCTTAAGTCGAAAGGGGGAATAACTCCATAAAAAATTGACGCATATGTCTGAAACTCGAACTTGGTCTGTAACTTCTCATAACAAAGCAATATACCAATTCTCAGTTGAATACTGTGAAGGACTGCGAAAAAAGTGCGGAAAACTGTGACAGACGGACAGACAGACGGATGGACGGATGGACAGACGGAGTGCAAACCTAGAGTCCCCCCAGTTTTACCGGTAGGGGACTAATAATAATTTAGTCTATTTGTCAGTCTGTCAATTCAAAACTACACCTAATACCACACTAATCCGACCAAACTCGATTCCAACACGACAAAGAAGGGAAAACTAGGAAATTTCACAACTCTTAGACCGAAAATCCGACATAAATTATTCCAAATGCAGAGACCTATGAATATAGTAAAATCGTTTCACGAAAATGACCGAATAACGTTCCACTAATTCAAGGGAGGTAACCCCTAAATTTATAATTTTGACAAACACTAAACTTCTGCGGCCGAAATCCAACGATAAACAACTTTTAGCATATTTTTAATTTTAAAATATTAAACTATAGGTTTTCCATCTTCAAAATCTTAATTTTGCCTTCATCCTTCATAATTTTAATTTAGATCACCTATTCATAGAATCGCGATGACGTCATCACAATCAAATTTCCCATGATGCTCTGGGAGAGACGTCATTTTCGGAGGGGCTAATTTAACATTACGGGCAATGGGCCGTAAAACTTTAATTACATTTTCTTTAACATCTTGAAAAATTCACTCATGATTTGATGTTTTCTGCTACCTGGCTGGGTTATTACAGGTTCTCAGATACATGATTTATTGGTTTTAACTTCATGGAAAATGTAAACATTGCGTTTGTATGGGCAGTCCTCTTTAGCATGTAGTAAATTTGCCCCAACTTTAATGGCGGCCGATCTCAAGATGCCCGGATGTGCGAAACCACGAATGAATTATAGAATTTTCAGAAAAAATCTCTTTACAGGAATCAAAACTAATGTTCCTAATCTCCACACGCCATACATGCTCGGACTATCTACGCGAACCTAACTATGCAAACCTGAGCACAAATCACCAGCCGCCTCGCCCCAACCAAGAACAGATATGTTGAATATTTCAACTACAATTTGACCAAAAATCGTTGACGCCAAGGCAGCAACCATATTCAGACAAACTGTAATAAAAACCTTCAACATCCTTCAACGTCCCAGATAGAGCTTGTACCCGGTAAAATATCATCCATATCACCGTACAAATATACCTTAGATTTATTTGAGACTCACCCAGAATTGGACTCTACGGCTAACTTGTTACATCCACATTCCCTTTCGAGATTCACATCACCCCGTTTAACTTGCTATGTCACACATATTTGTTGGTATTATTTGTTGTTTTTCTGAAAAATCGTGTGAGCCGACGAGTTTCTCAATTAAGGAATACATTATATTTACGAAACTACCCACCTGGAAACGAATCAAAATCTTAAATATATCTAGACAATTCGCCGGCGACAGACAAAATACTAGCACCGCTACGCTCGATCCTCAGAAACACCAAAATCTTTTACACACGGGAGGACAGAAACTGCAAAAAATTACATCACGCCATCAACCAAATAAGTTGTATAATAATAGTTTTGTTTATACAAGACCAGCTATGAATCGCAAGCGTACATTAAGTACCAAATACGCTGGTTTCTCTGCGAAACGGAGATAAAGTTTACCGTCTGATTGTTTTTACATGCTTTCATATTTGTGGATTCTAGAATTTGCATCTTCTTGGATATTGAGTATGTATCGGATTGATGTTAAAATGAGAGTATTGGCCCACTGGAAGTCTTTTATGGACCTGGTTCCGTATATTAAATTTAAAGATCTATCAGTGATAGCCTCTTTAACGAGTTCGCTATAAATGCCGTCAGGCCGGCATGCACGACCATTTGTTCGAAATGTTAAAGAGTTTCTAACTTCTGTTTACGTCATTAGCTTTTGCAAGGGCCGTGCCTCGCATTCAAATGTGTGTAGAGGTTCGTTATCCGTGTCAACGAGCTGATCCTTAAACCAGTCCAGGATAGGTTCAGCCGTTGTTGTGCAGTGTTGATCTTTAATTTTTGGATTGCTCTGGAGTGTTCAACAATCATCGGTGGATGTGATCTAGTTTACCAGGTCATCTGCTCTTTTAATGGAGAGTGTATTCAAATCATTCACTGATTTAGCGCAGGATCTTATTGTGATTCTGTTTTAGTTCCGTTTGGTGTTCACTTCGACTGCTTTGTTATATGCAGAGTCACTGTGTTTTCTGTTGTTCTGACAACTTTGTAACAAGTGGAACATCAACATAGGGTGTCCTTTGGTTTGTATTTCTGGCTATATTGATGTTTTAGCAGTTGATGTCGCCACATTTTAGGACTTTAGGTAATCCTTCATTTGGCTTACATTTGAGGTCAGCCATGGCCATCTGCTGAATTATTGTTTTCCTATGCGATTTCTTGATGGCCTTGTCGTTTGTTAGTTTTGAGGGATCATGGTTAACCCTCGCTTTTTCTTGCGAGAGTCACTTGTAGATGAGGTACATTTTTACCAATCCATAATCGAGCAATCACTGCTTTGCGGTCGGAATTCAGGTCTATAATACCGTAGGATTATGAGGTTCGAAGTAGTGTCTTTGCATTCACCTTGCACAAGATGTAGTCAATCGTAGTAAAGATTGGTTTTGTGGTTTTAGTTTACCTGTTGGCTATGTGTCCTGTCCATGTTGTTCGATGGCAATACGGGTACTTAAAGGTTGTGTTTGTTGCACGTAAACCATAAATACAGATATATGCAGCTAATGAATCTCAATTACTGTTCCGTTTTCCCATTTCACGGGAACCAATACACGAATCAAACTGTGTTTGTCTATCTGTTTTGCATAGTATTCCGAGTTTGGAGTTGAAGTTGCCACATAGAAGAGTTGCTATCTTGCTAGAATATTGATAGTTGCGCAAAATCCATCATAGAATGAATCGTGCAATGAAGGATACATATGTGATTTTATAAGCAGTTGGGCCATATGCATCCACAATTGGACAGGGCCCAATCAAATTAGTTTCAAAATATTCAGCATCTAACCTGCATAGCTGTCTGGAAATTAAGATCCCAATACGGGCACAGGTTGGAGGTCCATTGATTCCAACATGCGTGAAACGAGGGCGTAGCTTACCTAGATATGGGAGGAGCGTACCTAGAAATGGATGCCGCTTTTGAATAGTACACACAACAGAGCCTTGTAACTTAAGTGGTCTATGTTAAAGCTTAACTTAACTCGGTTCGCTGTACCAGTTACATTAACTAGTCCGCAGGCTCAGCTGCTCCATGCAGTTTTTTAGTCAATGTGATTTTTCGCCCCGAGAGTATAACGAATCAATGTCTGTCTTACAATGTAGCAGGTTACTGGTTAACGCATAGAAACTGGTGACATGGCCTTCCCCCTTTGGAATCAGGAGCTCAATGTATGCGGTTCCTATTAACTTTTATTGGAGCCATGCATTTTATAGTGATTCACCATCTGTTGCTGCACGTACTGCCATACAATTGACGATTGTCACAATCGGTAGCGGGGGAACATAACTTAATAATCTGTTGTACTTGTTCTAGATAGCCGTTCTTCTTCTTCTTCTACTTCTTCTTCTTCTTTTTTTCTTCTTCTTTTTGTTCTTCCTGAATCACTTACGTTATTTCTCTACCTGGGGTTTTTTCTGGTTGAATGTATGTTATCCCAAGACTCGGTTCCTTCTCTCATTTACTGACCCGCGGCACTACAGTCTGACAACAACACATGTATCTAACTCACCGGCGCCAAGCCCAACCTATGAGGAACGTGGTTCTTCTCTTTGACAGAGAACACATCAAGTGGTCTGTCATTGGACACGAATCTAACTACTCCAAACACGGAACACGATTTGAGAATTTAATTGATTAGTCTCGGGCAATACTGGGAGTCATACACTGTATGTCGACTCCGTGGATATCACCTACACATCCAATGGACAAGGCCAGGTTTCGTATCGCGTTCCCATGTACACTGAGATAATGTCCTCCTAGTTTTCGCCACAAGTCAAAGGCGTGGTGAACATGTGCGATTTAATCCATACCACTGTTCAGTGGTAACCAATTTGACGATTGCGATAGTCGGAATGGAGACTCCGCCTTTGAACTTATTCGTCCGGACGGACCTAGAAACACATTGCATTTTTAAACAGCTGTGCGAAACGGGATTCTGCATACTAGGAACGAATACAGAGATACATTTCTAGCTATGCCCCGCCCATTAATAGCTATGCTCTGGCCATGCTTTGCGCGTGTTGTTCCAGAATCTCAATTTCAACGTAACTATGACTAAATTTAGGCATTAAAGTGCTAATGTATTAGTTCAATGGGACAAGCATTTCTCGCTAGTTCTTGCTATGAGCCATCCATTTAAAATCCTACGAAAGATGACGTTTTGTTTGCGGATCAATATTATTGAGTTGTGATGAAACTGCATTTCCTTGAGGGCCAATTAATTCGTCGCTGTGATGGATAATAATTTCGTAACATGTTTTGTGAAGGGCATAAGCTTGTATGACGTACGCAAACAATGTTTTCCCTTGCATTGTCCAGAGAAATAAATTAATGAATCCAGTTTCTCAGTCGATCGCAAAACGTCATAATCAATTACATCACATATAGGCTGACGTAATAATCGATTACGTCATAAGCGCTTAATAGTCCGCCAAGTAGTACGAATTGTATGTATTTACTATTTAATAAACAATATGTTGAATATCTTGAAACTAATTTGACAGGGTACTGTTGCTGCCTTGGGCATATGGCAACAACAACATCTAGTCAAATTACTTTCGAAATATTCAACAGCTTACGTGTATAATTTTGTGGAAATTGGGATTCAGAGAGTGTATGGATCGATTGATCCTAACACAGGGAAAGCGGGGCTGGAGCTTAGCTAGAGATGGTAGGGGCATATCTAAAACCGGATTCATCTATTGGTAATTCCATCGCATAATTCTACGCTTGTGCAGACATTACATGCCTGTACACCCATTGAGTACGTGTATGGCCAATAATATCCATAGACAAATTACGTAATTCGTAATTTGCCTACGTTATATCGATACACTCCGTCACCGGTGTAAATCTGTCTTAGTTATTTAGGTGAAGTTAAATCTTGTTCTAGCTTGCGTTTGTCTAGTGACTAAATAGATTTAGCTACACTGGCCTTGAGCTTGGGTTATCATTTTACTTTGACTTATGAACTCCCCATTGTCATGCAGGTAACGTATAAATGCGCCATGAGCGAACTGAGCCCTTCCCATAAATCCAGCTTATCAGGGGCTCTTCCCCCAAAAATCTACCTGCTCTTAGGTTCAATGTATTTCATCAGTGATTTCTAAACGATATTGACCTTGGAATTATTATCCAATTATTATACCTTAGATATATATTATGTTAGATGGTGTTTCCTTTATGTCTTGTAGGAAATAGCATGATATGAACCGTCCAATGGCTGCCGAGTTATTTTATATTTTACTTGTGTGTCTTAGTTGTCACCCTCTTTCATTTAGCTGCACGTTTTTGTGGTGCAAATCCTTGTAATATTTCTTTCAATAACACTGCAGTAAATATAATGGATGATTTCACCTTTAGACATGCCCCGCCCATTTCTAGCTAAGCTCCGCCCATGCTTTGCCCGCGTTGGGATGATCGAAACCTGAATTTCCAGAACTCCAACATCAACGTAACTATACAGGTAAGCTGTTGAATCTTTTGAAACTAATTTCACTGGGTGATATGGCAGCAACAGAGCCCAGTCAAATTAGTTTCAAAATATATAACAGAATGGCAATTAGGAAAGTAAAGACGATTAGCTGCGTCATTCATTACACATTTTGACTGTGACGTCAGCCTACGCGTGACGTAATTCACTGTGACGGCATATATTTGAGTGACCGATTAGACTCATCTATTCTTTATCGTCTAAGACAGCTATGGCCTTGGGCAATAATCTTTCAATATGCATATATATCAGCATTCTGTGTACCAGTTCTGGGAAATACGTGTTGATTTATTTATTTATTTATTTATACATCGATAAAAATGAAGGTTAAACTTAAACAGTATTGTCAGTATATTTATTGGCAGCAAAATAGGTGGTGGATGGGGAGGGGGGCTAGTACTTTTAAAAAAACTTGCAACCTAGCAACAGTATGACGGCATGATATAATCATTAGTTTCAAACACTTTTAAAATTCTATTTTCTGTATCTTTCTTCTACAAGATAAATGTCTGTGCCAATACATCGGTGGAGTAGTAGTTATTGCCGTTCTATTTATACCCCTAATGAGATTATTTATGGCTGTCTAAAGATAGACCGGCATGTTATTTCCATCCACAAACCTTTCTCAAACAATAAACGTATCATCCGCCAGGTCTGCCAGGTATATACGGGGCAGCCAAGCCAGAAGACCGTATGGTAATGTGAACAATGATATGTTTGGCGGGATGCGCTTACCAGGGATCGGTTCTATCCGCCGGAAATTGCACTCCCGATAACTAAGTGTCAAAGCATTCAAGCAACATTTTACTGAGAATTCATGACAGATGTTGCTATGGAGACGAGTTGACATCAGCTAGTTCGACTCTGACTACAATGGATAGTCATTATTGTGCTACAATCCCGCAAATTCGGCGTCTATTTAGTATGATTCTCATACACTCGCCCCTAATCCGCCCAACAATGTGCCAAATCCAATGGTATCAATGGAAAGATAGAAGTGATTCCTTTCATGGAGTGGTTGGTGTCACCTTAAATTCTGGCGGATAAAAGGTGGAGGCGACGGCTTTGGTGTAGTTGAAGTGAATGGGACTTGTTTAACAGGGATCCGAACTATGAGTCAACCAAAAAATATTGATTTAGTGGATAGCACCCATGACTACGTACCCGGAGAACCCGGTTCGCGCCCGAGCTCTACCCTATCTCACCGTCGTTGGAAACATGGGCAATCTCTTTCGCTCCTTGCATTTCTCCACCCAGACGTATAACTGGGTACCACCGTAAAAGCTGCGAAAGTTACCAATAATAGACTGAAATAAAACCAGCCTAGATATGGAGTGAATGTGACCTGGAATCAGGGGCTCGATAAACGCCAATCAAACCAATAACTTCTTCTATCCACCCACGGTGACACATACACTTTCAATAGTTCACTTCTCTAATTCAATGATCGATTTTGTCGTTATGGGTAGCATAACTTTGACAATGGACCTTTCCAGTTTTAGCTATGCCCCGTTCATCTCTAGGTAAGCTCCACCTACACTTCGCCGTGTTTGGATCGATCGCTCTCAGAATGCACTGACCATCAATTTCCTGAAAACTATATCGGTAAGCAGTTGAATATTTTGTAACAAACTTGACTGCGTGTTGTTGCTGCCTATCAGAATACTTATTAAATAGTAAAGACATACAATTGGTACAACAACACATAGTCCGTCTTCAATTATCCGTTCGTCATGTCCTTATCTACGTCATTCATGAAGTCATAATGACGCCATTGTTTATGCTGCCATTATACACGTCAGTTGATTGTGACGTCATATGATGGATGGATAAGTGAAAACGCCCAGTGCATATTCAAGAATTGATGCAATACACTCTAAAGCCATGAACAACGATGTCAAGATCATAATCTCTCATGGAAATTGAGAGAAACATTTCTAGGTATGTCCCGCCCCTTTCTAGCTAAGCTCCGCCCATATCTTACCTCTACTGGAATTGATTTGAAATTGTGAAACGTGGATTCCCAGAATCTAATTTCAACGTAGCGGTATAGATAAGATGTTTAATAGTTTGAAAATAATTGACTGGGATCTGTTGCTGCCTATGGTTAGTTACAAAATAGTCAACAACATGTTTATTAAATTATACAATCATTAAGCTTGAAGAACAAACTACTTTAAAATTTATGTTTACTGATTATATATTTATCTTACTTCACCACCAGATGTATGTATGCTAATATTTCCCCTGTTTTTATCGCGAGATATAGTGATCGTCACCATATATCAATATCTCTTTGGTATGCAGTTGAACATAGAGGCTCAATACTGTTTGGCGATGATGGAACATAGGTTTTGTGATTGGATGCCGTAAGGCGATGGCGAATTTCTTCGACATCAAGCGTTTATATCGCTGTGATCTAGGCAATGCAATGACCAAGCTAAGTCAGAAAGCAATTGAATGCTTTGATTTGGAATCAAGTGTTTCTGGCGTTGTTGCGCGATGCTTGATCAATACTCGGCATGAGCAGATTGAATGCTTGTCACTGGTATGGACTCATTGACGTCACCAGGACTCGAGGTAGTTGAATTACTACTTCTGTGAAAGGAAATTTATCGGACTGGCAGCCACTCGCTTCGGCTCGTGTTCTAGGAATTATTTGACCGATATCAGCTTGCATTGTCAGAATGGCTTTATAGGCCCTTCTCTATGCTTAAGGTTCTTGAATTTTATGAGCCATTCAACTGAAAGAAATTTCGCTACAGGGAGCAACTAAGTTCTGATCTGTTCCGAGACTACCCTGGATGTTTCATATTTAGCCCCCTCTACCGCGGTTGTCTGGTAGTTTGTGATGAAGTGGGTTAAAGTGTTACACAAGGATGATGACCAACGATTGTCTGGGCCCCTGTATATCTCGAGTTGCAATTTTGAGCCAAATAAGTTCAATTAGTGGATTTTGAGAGATATTTGGAAAGAAAGAGATATTTATCAGTGGTTCGTGTATGCCAGTGGACTCGCGAGGTTTGGCACGCAATCTGTGGCACGTTGCCTGTACCCGTTGTTCTCGCAAAGGTTGATGACCACTTTCGTATTCTTGGATAATAATTATGTACTTGTACGTCGCCGTCGTCATCGTCGTCGTCCTCGATTCCATACAGATTACGGGAGTACGCCACAAATCCTATTTCAGGGCTCTTAAACATATGTGGTATCTGCACATGTTTTATTTGTCATGATATTCAAGCATTTAGTAGCTATCATGTCTTCTAGATGCAGTGATCAGGAAAGCGTGTGTACGCGTGTGCGTGCGTGCGTGCGTGCTTGCTTGCTTGCTTGCTTGCTTGCTTGCTTCCTTGCTTGCTTGCTTGCTTGTTTGTTTGTTTCTTGATTTGCTTGCGTGCTTGCTTGTTTGTTTGTTTGTTTGTTTGTTTGTGTGTTTGTTTGTTTGCGTGCGTGCGTACATGCGTGCGTGCGTGCGTGCGTGTGCGCGGGTGGGTGCGTGCGTACGCTCACATGCGCACACAATGCTCTGGATCCGCCACTGGCTATACTCATCAGACTACCCTCGCCCCCCCAACCCCCCGCCCCGCCCCCACGTGTTGATTCTCAGTGGGCAACATTTTCACTTCCATCAGGCATGTGTCTCAAGGATCACTCAGGAGTAACGAGGAACAGCATGAGATATCGATTTATCAGTAGGCCAATGATATGAACCTGGCTAATGGCGTGGATACAAAACCTTATGGGCACAATCTCTCAAAGTAGCAAAGAAGAATAATCCATATATCCCTACTCGTTATCCATATGTTTGTGAGAAAGCAAGACTAGTTTCCAGCTGACAGAGAAAGGGTTAGTGTGTGAGCTTTCGACAGTACTGAATCACTGCAAGCAAAGATAAGTCAAATAGGTATGTAGACAACGACGACGACGACGACGACGACAGACCGACCGACCGACCGACCGACCGACCGACCGACCGACCGACGACGACGACGACGACTACGACGACAACGGGTGACTGTGGTCTGCAGCTGTGGAAGTGAAAACATTCAGCTGTGATCAGTTTTTCTTAAACCTTCTTCACTGTGCCTTGTCCATTGCGAGCTTCCTAAGCTCCTTTACGTTATGTGTCATCTGTAGTGGTCCTAGATTACGTTAATCGAGGCCTGATCGCAAAATATTTAGCAAGTTGATGTTGTAGCGTCCTTTGCGTTCCTGATACATGTTGACACCTGCGACTGCACATTCCAGTGCTTTCTGAGCATGCGTATTCTCTGACATAAGAAGAACATATCCGAACATAGACCATCGCTGTTGCGCTACTCTCATAGACAGTGGCTCTGCGTTACGCGGGTTGTAGAGTGCTGCACCTGATATTAGACTGCGTGGCCAGCGATGATTTGTAATGGTTCGCACATGTTTGCGGTGGCATGCACCAAGTTTGTTCAAGAGTGCTTTTGGAGCTGCCAAGCTGTTACACTTGCATAGCATTATGGAAACATATTGTGAATACGGGGCATAGTTGGATTCGAGGATTAGCTACACTCGACGATCATCGTGACCTGACATTAACCCCTAGATCTGGCGCGCCGGTATTTGAACCTAAACTTTGTAACGTCATTTCGGATATGAATATTCGTTAATGTCATCGTCATCATGTAGTCATTATTAATTTTCTAATTTTAAATAGAACTGACATAATATAGTGGTATTCCGCAGGGCCAAGAATTACTTTGCATAGGGAATGTTAAATGTCACTGAATGAGTCCTTTCGCAATAATGTGTGATAGCGTCATTTAGTGCTGTATGATTTTACTATGTAAATATTATTTTATCATCGCTCATTTTAGGCCCGAACACATAAATAGGATAGCTGTATGAATGGACGGATATGTAGACATCCATGTTCCATTTAGATATATATTTTATACTAGTTGGAATTGATGATAGTTTGAACCAGTTGCTGTTGAAATTAATATGAGATTGATTTTACTTCCCTTGAGTATAAGTTGCTGTTGCCCCGCGGGGTACTGGTCTCCTGATGCTGTTGCTAAATAGCAGCCAGCAGCAGATGCACACATTATTATCCACATTATTTAGTGCATTGGACTATGAACTCCAATTAGCAAGTGTGTATTTTACTGACTGATTTCTGCCTGTATACAAAGGTCTCTATGTTTATACAGGATTGAATATAAAAGTCTAACAATATTGACGTATATGATGCAGGCCTATCTGAAGATGTTCCTTTCCTAAGACGTTGTTTTAAGACACGGAGCCAAGATTTATCGGATGCTCATACATATGGCTAATTGTCCAGTTCTCGTTGGCATTCGTAATAGAAGCTTGGATTATCAATCACAACTTACACCCATTCATAGGTGATGTTTGATGCAGCTTAATGGATGAGAACGCAGTGAACCCCAAGCTTTCTCATTATAAATTAATAAAAGAAACTTAATCACGGAGCTGTTAAACGAGATGAGGTTTGAATGCTTAAGCATACATGGTATTCGAGTTTGATTAGTTAATCAAAATACGAGTGTGATTGTCAACTAGTCAAATATTCGTCATCTTAATCCAGATAGTACTGGATTGATCTGGCAAACATTGTGCTATGAGAAAATCTTAGAATAAGATCTGATTGGTCAGTATTTAGGGATAGACAATAAAATGCAAGGAATAGCTATCATAATAATTAGCTATGAGCACGTGTCTGTGCTTACTTTTTTCTATGTAAGTCACTTGCACAGTACTTAGATTAACACTCAACCAACTGATGTTTCTAAGATCAGTTGCTACTTTAATAAGGGCTTGGTACGAATTTGCTAGAGCTGTTAGGTTTTAATCAGTATTAATTCAGTCAACTATAAAAGTTAATTTGTGAATAATCTTGTCAGTTTATCAATTAGCTCCAAGATTATCAAGTTGTTTTACAAGTTTAATAAATCTATAATCGTTAGTATTGCTAATTGTCATGTAAGTCTTTTAGTAGGAAATTATTAATCTGTGTAGAGAGAAAGGCAACCTCGTGAACCTGAAATCCCCAGTCAGCAGGCCCAGTCTTGACAAGTCAATTTTGAACTCCGAACAATAACTCAAGTAAGTTAAAGATGCTCCGATTTCTTCAACATGTAGGGCCATGTAGTTGCATCTGAACTTTCATGGGGATTTTAGAGCCACGAATCTACAAATCATAAAATGACAACAAGGTGATATTTTCTGTTACACAGCGAGTTCCAATGTCGGTAGAGCAGCAGAGGGGGGAACCGAGGATTCTGCTCTTCCTTCATTTTGTCTTAATTCACGAAGAGGGTTGGAGCCTTGAGCTGTTCTGCAGCTTTTGGTAGTAGTGTATCAAGAGGACATTTTTCCACGTTGAGAAAGTCAACATGATCTCCATACTCCATGGTGTAGCTCGGATCGACCGCTCAGGTGCCGGCCGTAACAGCTAAGCTGGGTACGCGCCGCCAGTCCTGGATTCGTTCCATGAACACGCCCCCTGGCTAGAGCTATAAGCATATATGAGCCTATGAGAGAGATCTCATCGTAAAAACGACTATGTTCGTTAAAGCGCATAGCGCTTACCACTGTATTGACAGAGCACGTATTTCACGACCAAGATAGGATGGCATTTTAGTGTACCGAGTAGGTACAATGTAATCCTTTATAATTGTGTGTTCCCGCCGAATCTGGCATCAATCAAGCCCAGAATTCGACGGGCGTTCCGAATTTGTAAATCATTTCAAAGTCGACTAAGAAATGGCTGAGTTATCCACGGAAAACCCCTTTGATTATCTTCAAAATATCACGTGACGTCGGAACCACGTGTACGCAGAAATTCTAGAATGTTCTAGAACATTCGACTGCATCATTATTAGCTGCGCTCTGATTGGCTATTGCTCAACCGATGATTGGTTGAAGCCTGCACCTATGACGTCACGAGTAGTATAAAAGGAGATTAAATCCAGAACTCGAGAGCATCCTCGGCCAGAGCCGAATAGGTTGGATCTGTTACAGCTACTATCAGTGAGACAGGTATTAAATAGATCACTTCGGTCTCAGTAGGTTTCTCTCCCGTAGCCGACAGCAGCAACCCAACCCACCGCACCTAAAAGAATTTTGTATCTCCCGATTGTTCAGAAGCATTTTTGGTACTTTTGATAATATTGTTCACGAATAAATCAAGAACTAATTCGGAACACAAACTTGCGGTGAGGCCTTTCCCGGCCTAAATACGTGATTCTACAGATGTAGAGGCAGCTATGTTCTTTGGTGGATGACTCGCCGGATCCGCCGGACACGCCAAAAGGTTGTTATTTAACCTCCCCAGCACTGATGTCGTGCAGGTTTATTTAAACTATTTGACTGCAGCATGTAAACTTTGCCCAGTACACCCCGCACCGTAAGCTTAGTTATTTATCTTCATCCGTATTCAACAACCCCCGCTTATGAACGGGTTGTTCCTAACTTCCATCCATACCATCGGTGTATGGGAACTTTCTTCCTAGCAGTAATGTTATTGTATCACTAGTCTTGCTGACTGTTCGTTAGACATTCTTATATTGTGATTACCGTCCTGAGTTCGATCCGCTCCCGCCCTGGACTGCATACGGAAATCCTGTTTGTGGGAACCAACATGCGGGAACTTTCCAGCTTCCGGAGAACGTGTCAACTCACGTCACACCAATGGTGACATATCAATTTCAGTAACACGATAGCCCAATATTAAGAATGGCTACTGACTATTCAAGTAACTATACTTAACATCTTTAATTATTCCGTTAACTACAACCATAATGAGTATGCTTTATTTGTGTAAATGGTCCCGATGACTAAAAGGAACCGTAGTGGTCTTAGGACCACTAGTTATAATTTCTTTATCTGTCTATAGTTATTCCTATTTTACTGTACGGTGTTTTTGCTAACCGCAACGTAGTAGGTCTACCAACCTGTATTATATGTATTATTCTAATCATTTCACATTGTATTACTAGTACCGGTTAGTTTTATCTATGGCGAGCAGCCATTCGTTCATATGTTTTGTTTATTTGTAGAAAACGTAGGACTGCAGTGCACGTAGGAAACATTATACAGCAACATTTATATATGCATCACTTTCTCCCGCCACCAACAATTTTTCACTGAGGTCACTGTCCGTGCTATAACTCTGTTTAGCCCCTCATGCTACCGACTAAATGCCTGTCTATTTAGCTCAATAGGATAGGTTTAATATAATTGGAGACAATTTCTTCGTCAAGAGACACATAGTGTACACCGCTTTTCCCGTAGTTGCAATAATTTAGCCCCGCACTTAGGCAAGGTTGTGTAAAATTGGCCAACATACCTTTGGGCCTCATATTTATAAGTTATTGTCTCACTTCATGCTCCACTAAGCCTCATGGCTTCTTAATTGTTTGGATGTCCCTATCCGCACCATGGACTGATCCGACCCTGGGAAACTAGTGGGGTTTCCGAGCGGTGATGCCCAGGGTGTGGTGTCACATACATATCCCGTGTATCTTCGGATACCTAGTCGGTAGTTATCCTTGCCAATGTAGGAAGCACTACGAAAACACATTATAATTATTTTATTTTTATTTTTAAGGAAGTCGTTAAACCTAACATCAGGTTAAAAGGCTAGCTCCATAGGACCTGGTGATGGGGGAGATACGCATCCCCACCGAATTCTGTAAGAATGTCTGGGCAAGATGTTGGGATCTGCCACGCCCTTATGGGAAGGACATTCACGGTGGGTATTCGTCTCTCTTACCCCCACCGAAAGGATAGATCAGTTGCTTAAACTTGCTTATGTGGAGCAAGATGTCCGGATTCTTACTCAGCTTGGAGGTCTTGCAAAATTACATGTATGCATGCTGTCTTCAGTAGTGACGTCTTAGGACGCCCGTTATCAATGACAGCCATATCTAAAGCTAAGTAGGACACCTGCCATTTGCGGCCTAAACTAGTTCTTGTCTTTAAAAACCAAATGTTAGGTTAGGCATAGAAGAAGGCCCGCATAAATAAAAGCGGCAACTACTAATTCAGCATACTTGAAACTACATAAGGGGTGTCATGGGAATCCCTCGGGAATCGCTCGTCCTGTCTTCACGTAAAACAGTACGTAACATTATAATCATAATTTCACTAGGTATGGTATTTTCTTTATAGCATTTTGGTTGAATATTAGAGTGGGCCCTCTCTTGCCAATACTCTTCTCCCGCTTTAAGCGGTGGCAACATTTTCCTGTGATGGAGGCCCATGCGAGGCACTTGCCTCTAGCAAGGATTCAGGCTACTACTTCTCACCCAAAACTAGCACCAGGAGTAGTACCCGCGTGAGGCACATAGCTTTTAGACACTATAAAAGATGATTTTCTTTCCTTTCAGCTTGGTGGTATAATAGCTTATATTATGTTAATTAGTGATCTCGCATGCGGGGGCGTCCTTTGCGGGGATACCTCTGCGGACCCACGAGTCTGTGTGGTACCTCCGGGGTCCCGCATTTAAATGTTCATCAGGCTGTCTCTATGTCTTGTATTTTCGTATACTCATATTTTTATCTAGCATACTTGATGGTCTGTTTAGGTAAAACTATTGTATAGACTCAATTTGTAGGTCACTAATCAAATATTGTAAGTCCATAGATCACGAAATTGTTGTGGACAGGCATACCGATGACACAAACTCTTGGGAGGAGACCGTTTTGTTTAATGTTCGTGACAATGATCGCACGGCCCCACCGGAACAATTGACTTCCACCGGCCTTAGGACCCTGTCTTTGTTATCCGTAGGGCAGTATCACGTGGGATCCATAACTCCGAGACCGGGAGCTAGCCAGCATCATCGCTCGTCTTGTACATACGACACAGCGAGTCGACATTACACACCGGAATGGCCTGACACTACCCCGCGATCTACAATATCTAGTGGCATTCATATCAGTAAGATTGGAGGGATTAGTCTTGCAGAGCATTCACGAAAAGATGATAGTGCTACGGCGAGGGAGCAAGTGATAAGCACTGGTGATAAACCATCACTTTGTGGTGATCCTATTGATGTTTAAAACTGTGCAGTAACCGAACATTTAGTTTTGTGTTTGTCAATAAGAATCTCACCAGGCAGAGTTTGTCATCATCGAAGGTGGCTTGCTGGAGAAATTGATGGATGTGTGGTCTCCTGAATGTATCAAATGCACGTCGATTCCCATCTTGGAGAAGTCCAAATGCATTGCTTGTACTACTGATGTCACCGTGTGGCATTTTCAAATTATGTCAGTGCAGCTATATACTTTCTTAAAATGACTACTGACGTCAACATGCGAGTGTTCCCAGATTATGTCAACTTCAGTAAATTCGTCTATCTTATCTCTGATGCGAGATAATGCCACATTTGATAGAATTATTCGGATGCTGTTCAAAGGATAGAGGTCCAGATGGTGTCATATGATTTGGGAGTGCGATGAGTGTTGTTGTGCATACATACATACATACATATATATATATATATATATATATATATATATATATATATATATATATATATATATATATATATATGTATGTGTGTGTGTGTGTATGTATGTACGTACGTACGTACGTACGTACGTACGTATGTATGTATGTATGTATGTATTTTTATTTTATTGACGCACTGGCAACGTGCGGCTTCAATTTCCATGTGCTAACTTAGCCGACAGTGATGCACCCATTAGTTTAATTTGTTGATCACCATCTCCCGGTCGGGGGATCGAACCGCCATTCTGCAACTCCGCATAGCGACAGCAACCAGGCATCTTTCCACTGGACCACCGCACCAAGACTAAAAGTCAAGGATGTATGTATGTATGTATGTATGTATGTGCGTGCGTGCGTGCGTGCGTGCGTGCGTGCGTGCGTGCGTGCGTGCGTGCGTGCGTGCGTGCGTGCGTGCGTGCGTGCGTGCGTGCGTGCGTGCGTGCGTGCGTGCGTGCGTGCGTGCGTGCGTGCGTGTATAACTATGTGTCGCTCCGATATAAGTAAGAGTTCACAAGTATAGATCACCTTTAGCTTCTTTCAATTCAAAATGAAGTAGCGATAACTTCCTATTGCATCATGTGGTGATTGCTATAATACAGATTCAGGATTTTATATTCGTAAAATTGTATTTTCTGCAAAAACAGTGCTTTCTGCCAAGGACATATTTTAAGTTGATAATTCACAATACTTTATCCATTTTTCAATAAAAAATATCGTTCAATTAAATGGTGGACAGGATATTTTATCTAATTGAGTTGATTTTATTTTTATTATTGTGTCGTCTTAAAGGACGCCAAAAAAATAATGTTACATTTTAATTAACGTCTTTATCTCTTTGTCAATAAATAGAGGATCTGGAACAAGGTTCCATTTCAAATCACCATCATCAATCGAGTCGAAAACTATGACATTGCAAGAGCTTTAGCTTTTCGGCGAGGGTGAAAATAGTGATAGGAAATGGCATGAAGTTTCGAATTGTATTTTTCATATAAACTGATATTTTGACAAATTTTCCGATAAAGTCGATCCATGAAACTCGTTTGAACAAACCATTTCGTGCTGGGTTTTTTCGTCCCTGTGCCACGTCACTGGCTAAAGGTTCTGGCCAACATGCCACAAAATATAATGACAAATAAAACATCGTTATTTCGGACTTAAAATTAATTTCTCACTTTTATGATTTCTGGGCCTATCATGCAAATTTACAAACGTATTTGCATTCCTAGGTAGCATATATATTTTACAAATATTCATTCAAAAATATAATGTGTTCCATCTTGCTAAGATTTTGGCTATCGTCGTCGCTCAGAAATATGTGCTGTGTAGGATATTACACATTATCTAACCAATGAAAATATTTTTATGCATTATCTAACCAATGAAAATCCTTCATTGTATATTATACATCAGTAGAAAGGTGACGAGATGGGCAATATTAAATAATTAGTTTAAAAGGATTGCATCCCAGCAGCAATAATATCACTTGATAACGAGAAGGTGTTTGACAGACTTGAATGTGATTTCTTGTTCTTTAAACCATATTGGCTTTGTTTGAAGATTTATAAAATTGGTAAATATTGTATATACTGATATAACAAGTTGTTATTTAGCAAATGATCAGGTATACAAACCTGTAGTGTCATTGTCCCCGCTTCTATTCATCATAGCTATGGAATCGTTGGAGGGCCACATTGACTTTCAGGGAATATGTATACATGGCTCAGAAAGGCCACTACAGGTTTCTCAATATGCAGATGATACGACTGTGTTTGCGGGTAAAAATACGGATTTTAGAATTTTTAATGACGTATTAGCAGATTTTCAAAAGGCATCGGGGCTTAAATTCAATAGAGACAAAGCTAGGTGTTTATTTTTCAGTGATTGGAAGGACAGAACTGACAATGTTATGGATATTAACTGGTCAAATGATGACATATGGATGTTGGGTATTTACTTTAGTAGAGAACAAGATGTATTAATAAACCCAGAAAAAGGCTATCCCAGCTAACATGTGCATTAATAAACGTCGCCTAACTGCTTTTGGCAGGACATTTGCCCTTATTAATTTAATATTATCTGGGGTGTGGTATACCACTTCTGTAGTCCATATGTTCAAATCAGTAGAGTCAAACATCAACACATTACTTCTATCCTTCTTATGGAAGGGCAAAGCCAATTTAATATCGCAGTCAATCCTCACCAATGGAAAGCATGATGGAGGCCTGGATTTGGTTCATGTTTCAGCAAAGTGTGCTTCTTTAAAATTGAAATTCTTGAATAAGTTACTCATTTCAAACTCATCTTGGTCAAGTGTTTCAAGGACACTTCTACAAAGGTATGTAGACCCATTCCCAGTAGAATGTTTATTTATGTGCAATAAACTGCCACCTAACCATCAGAAAATACCAAATGTATATAAAGAACAGCCGAAGCCTTAAAATATTTACATGGTCAATGCCACAACCTAATTGTTGGGAAGACACATTAGAGTAACATCTTTGGGGCAACGAGTTGATTCATGATAATAAGGCTGTATTATATTTGCCCTGTCCAAAAAGGGCATTCAATATTTACGTGACTTAGTAAATCCGACATCTTGTAAATGGATTGCGATGCAGGATGTAGCAAGAACAACATCAATGAGGCATATTGATGCTCAATACTTATTTGTTGGAATAAAGAATGCAATACCTGCTAAATGGTTCAAATTGTTGAAAGCACGTGGCAACATAGATATTTTGCAACCAATATTGGTTTTTAAGTTGAAACATATAAAACACAACATGGCATCTAGAGACTGGTATAGAATTATAATGCAAAGTGGGAGACAGACTCATATTGTGATTTGGCTTTGGAACAATTTAGGATGCGCGCCAAAGAACTGGAAAAATGCCTGGAAAACAATACATCTACCTTGTCTGGGACAAAGCATGGCAATTACTCCATCGAAGGCTATGGGTTAGTCATCTGACATGTGCAAAAAAGCGCAGCTCGGTGCGTATTATGTAATACTGAGGAGGAAATGATAGACCATCTATTTGCTCAGTGTCACATAACTACAGGCTTTTGGACATATATCAACATGGTCCTTGCTAAATTTGGAACCAATTATGTGAAATTCATGGTTGAAACAGTTATATTCAAAGATTACTCAACTATTGGACGAATCATTAATAGCAAGGAGAAAGAATTGTTAGTAGCCATGTTTTCTGTAGAAGTCTGGGCCATCTGGAAGCATCAGTGTTCATAGGCCATAGTTAAAACAGGCAACAACCACCAAAGAGCAATACAAGTTATATTTCGATCATTGGTGATCAGCCGCATTCATTGTGAAATTTATAGGCTAGTGGAACATGGAAAATAAAATAGATTTAATGATGTATGGTGCAAACCTGGCCTAGTATCAATTGAATATGGATATCTAAAAATATCAGAAACAGAACTTGTATAAGTTAGCACATTCGCTGCTTTCTGTATATTGATAGATGTTATTTTAATTTAATTTAATTGCCTTTATTTTAAAATGTAATGCCTTAGGAGATGCTAATCTTGACGAATATCCTAACCTTGGGAATTGGTGTAATTAAATATCAACTTAGCATCAGATCAATATTCTGGAGGTGATCTCACATTCGAGTTCATTAGGTTAACAGAGTATGACATCCTACATATATAAAATTAGAATCCAGTTGTAAATGTTTGCTCTAGGCGTATTTGTTCCAGGGTAATTTGCAAAAACTTGCGATGAAATCAATTTAGAATGTGAATCCAAAGCACCATCTATGTCATCGTAGTTTGTATCATTTCGCTTTGTGCATTATACTACATAAAGGCTACTACGTCTGCCGATCATTTAAGAATCAGCTAGCTGGCGTCAATGAGCGACTTTTTATTACTTATTGATGAGTCACCTCGCCACTTGTTCACGAGCTTCACTTGCCATTTGGCCCTACTACTACATGTTGCGCTGCGGTAAACTACATAAGATCTACTTAGCATGCCGGTCATGAGTGGCTCAATGGCTTCAATGAGTAGCAGTAAGTTACTCCTAATTAATGATTAGTCGCTTTACGAGTTGTTGGTTAACTTTGCTCACCATTTGGGCCTACTACTACACAGAGTGCAAATAGTAATGGTTTTGTTGAATTATGTTATGTTATCAGCTCTTTATTAGGTTTGTTTTCTATGTGCTTATGCCATGGTTGTGATATATGGTACTAGATTATTTTAGTGTGCACTGTTTTGATATGTTAAATTTGTATTGTTATTCATAGATGATTAATAAAGCCTACTATTTCATGAGATTGTGTATGGGCTGGCGGGTTGCAAGCCTTTTTTATAGGCGTCTCACCGTGAAGTTTGTCCGACTGCATCAGTGTTGGATTTTCAAAAGAATTAAATAAATAAAAAGGTAGTAGTAGTAGTAGTAGTAGTAGTAGTAGTAGTAGTAGCAGCAGCAGCAGCAGCAGCAGCAGCAGCAGCAGTAGTAGTAGTAGTAGGAGGAGGAGGACTAGTAGTAGTAGTAGTAGTAGTAGTAGTAGTAGTAGTAGTAGTAGTAGTAGTAGTAGTAGTAGTAGTAGTAGTAGTAGTAGTAGTAGTAGTAGTAGTAGTAGACTAACGGCCTGGTTGAACCCATTATGACTCTGTCGAAGGCCAGACACACAGACCCCTAACCATTTGCATGGTTCATTAACTCCACAGAGTAAGCATTTGTGACTCTAGCAGTGGCTGCACTGATAGGCATCGAGAGGTCACATGACCTCGATTGACACCTCCACCTCAGACAATGGTGACTGTTAACACAGCTGCTCTGGTAGGCCTTGAGGGGTCACGTGTACTAGATTTGGACGAACCCACCCTAGACATGTTACACCTCACTACACCTGTCAATAGATCTACATGCCAACCATTGGCGAATCTTGAGGCCATTGCACTGAATGGTCGAGAATTATGACATCGTCAACAATACTTTTTAATTAGAACACTCCCCTAATGCTTTTATGGGTGATTAGCCCCATCAATCAGCAATACTGAGGGTCAATATCTCAGCACCTTGAACAATGTCGACCGTTGAGGCAGGTGCTTTGATTGGTTGCATGGGGTCATGTGACCTACATTTGGCCATGTCTCCTTGTATGCATCGTTGTACCTCAGGCATCTAAAGATCTACATCCCTAAAATGTAGCGAAGGCATGGGCGGCTGCTCTGACTGGTTGAGAGACTTAAGACGTCATCTCATTTGCACATTCGACTATGACCACTTCTTTCCCACCAAAAAATACTGGAATATGACTGGTCGAGAGAGAACAATAGAAATAACTCTAGACCAATCAAATTCGAGTATTTCTGACGGGAATAAAAGTTAGCATGGCCGAATATGCAAATGAGATGACGTTACAACTCTCTCGACCAATCAGAGCAGTCGCCAATCCCGGCGCCTTTCTACTCACGTGAGTTCATATTGAGAAATATGGAATGGGCTGAAAGCCTTGTTTTTATGATAAAACAACATTCAGTTGAATGCTGTTCAATATACCTTCTCTAAACTGAACTAATTTTAGTTTCTCAGACCCTCGTATAAAATATATTTTCGGATGATATTTTATTATAATTTCTCAAATTCTCAAGGTTATATGTCTAGTTCATTCACCATACTGCATTAAATGTTTGAAGCATACTAACCCATTAAAGAATACAAAGCTCAAGTTCCATGCGCAAGCGAAAGGGTACAACTTATTAACGAATCCAACGTTTAATCAAGTATTAAATCGAAATTACATAACTTATTTTCATAAACCTGACGGACGACATTACCCGGTTAGGGTTAGACAAGCGAATAGTAACATACCCACTGGTAAAGCAGAATTCCCGAAAATGTATCTGAGAATACTCACAATAAAGGTATAAATACATCTATTTGTTCTATGAACCAAATATTAAACCTGCATTAAAACTCTCTTCTAACATGTTGGTTACGATCCGGCAATTTCTTTTACTTATTTTATGATAAAATATAGTTGTTTAATTCAAATAAGAAAATCCCTAATTTAATGTCAAACTAAGCTCAGCAAAAAGGTTGTTTTCTTAGAAATTATTTAAGGCGTTTTGCGGTCTTCCAATATGGTGACTGCATCTGGATTTTTCGCCAGGGGTGAATCAATAGAACCAGATGAAGACAGGACATACGTGTTTTGATTAGAAGCCGTAAGGCCGTGGCGAATTTGTTCCGCAATACGTATTGACGGACAAAGACTCGAGGCTATGCGATGATCAAGCGGAATTGGAAAGAAATTGGATATTTTGATTTGGAATCAAGCGTTGGTGGCGCTGTTGCGAGATGCTTGAGTCACTCTCATCATATTTACGGATTGAATGCTTACTAAAAGGTAGCGACTCTTTGGCGTCACTAGGTTTCAAGGGTCGTTGACATACTTCTTCCGAGAAGATAACTGTATCGGAGTTCCGACCGCTCGCTCGGTTACTCGTGACATCTTCCACAAACTGTTTGACCCATATCAGCCTACATTGTCAAAGGGCTATATACCATTTACTGATTACAGATACTTCGCAATATTAATCCAGGATTCCAGTTTTAGTTATGCCCCGCCCATCTCTAGCTAAGCTCCACCCACCTGTTCCCGTGTTGGGATCGAACGGCCCCTGCACTCTTTGAATCTCAATTTCCAGGAAATTATACAGATAACCTGCTGAATATTTTGAGACTAATTTGACTGGGAGCTGTTGCTGCATATGCCAGCAAAATAGTCCAGTCAAATTAGTTTCAAAATATTCAATCACATGTTTATTAAAGAGTAAAGACAAATCGTACAACCTGACGGACTATTAAACGATTAGGATGGACTAAATCGAATCATTCATGAAGTAATTGATTATGACGTCAGCTTACATGTGACGTGGTTAATTTTGACGTCATATGATTGACTAAGAGACTGGATTCCTCCATTGAATTGAAAGTAACTGTTGTGACAGGTAGCAACCGTATTTAGAGGAATTGTTTCCCGACTACAGCCGCAGAATATAGTAATGATACATACATACACATCATTCGCTCCCATTACTCTCTATTCTTTCCTTTCCTCCCCTCCCTCCCTACACACACCATCTCTGCCTCCTACCCTCCCCATCCCTATATCTCTCCATCAGACTATATTTATCTTTGTATAATTACATCTGTCTGTCTGTAGGTCCATTGGTCAGTCGGTCAATTAATTGGTTAGTTTGTCGTTCAGTCAGTTTATCAGTCAGTCAGTTGTCCGGTCGGTCAGTTAGTTGGTCGGTCAGTCGGTTGGTTGGTCAGTCAGTCGGTCGGTAAGTCGGTCAGTCGGTCGGTCAGTCGATCGGTCGGTTCTGGGTACCTAACTAAGAGACCTGTATAGTGAGTCATATCAGACCTGGAGCAAATAACAAACGTTTCATCATGGAGATTTGAAACGATAATATAGAAATATGCATATTATGGTTTCTATGGTTAATAGGATGGCTTCTAGAACGCATAAAAGCTGAATTAAATATAAGAACATGTAATCCTTTCATGACGAATCAGTACAAGACCGGTCTCTGCAGAGGTCTTGAGGAATGTTCATTTGTAGGCTAAAAGAAGACTATTGTTTACATTTTACTCTTGAATGCCTGGCTTGGTAACAAATTTGCCATTAACTGGTTACGGTTGTCTATGAAGGTTCTGCGGTGAACAGGTACCTACATGATACCTAAGGTGTATAGAAGATACCAGTGCACATGCATCCCAGTTTTCGCTCAGTTCACTCACGAAGTAGGAAAATGTGTGATACATCACGAGGAGTCTTAATCGAATAATGAATCTCCTTGGCGACAGACAATTTTCTAGTAGAGTACTCGGTCAACATCAAACAGATTCCCAACAGAAATTAGTGTCGGTTTCTTGTAGTGAGGACTAACCACATAGCCTTATATCACTAAGCAAATTTGTTTATCAGATTTTTCCCAATAGGATGGGGTTCCTCCCTTCCAGCTACCCTATGGTATGGCATGTATGCTTGAAGATAGTTTGCTAAATAACTGCCCTGATATCGCATACTACTGGGCCGGTACTGACCCAATACAGGGCCAAATCTGTCCATTAATCCAGTAATCTGCTTTATCAGGGCGAGGTTATGTTAGAGGATGGTTAATACAATCGAAGGAAGAAATATACCGACGACGTTAGAGACAATATCTCAAATGTCAAGGTCAATTTCACGTACATTCTCTCTTTTAAATAAAGAGCAAGGTCCAATCTATGTTTGAAAAACAAGCCCAATTTCAGCACAGGAACAAGTTTTATTTTATTCAATTGCTAAGTATGCTGATCAATACGTTGGACAACAGCATCCATGGGTCTATGCTATTTCCTTGCTTGCTTACAATAAATGACCTAAAATGGCGTTATGCTTAATAGTGTACTTTAACGTTCACATGCAGAAAGGGGGGATGGGATGGGGGTAAACGTTGAACTACATGCTGTTACCATTTGTTAATGCCCATGGGTAAAACCAATGGCAGGTGTCTGTGCTAAGGCATATGAGTTTTTTAAACTGGCCATTTGTTTTGCCAGTCTCATGTCCCCATCCCCTTATGTCCATGGGCCGATTGTTGCCTTAACGAGTAGATGTGGTATTACACTTTAACACTCATATCAGCCAAAAACGGCTTCTTCAGTGGTCTAGGGAAATGTCCTTTTGCAGACGAAGAGAAGGCTATTTTTTAGAATTTACAACTGGAATAACTGGCTCGATAATCTAGCCAGTAATTCCAGTTGGTAAATTTTCAAAAATAGTCCTCTCTTCGTCTGAAAATTGACATTTTCTATGAAAAAGTTGAAATTTTCTTGAACAAATTAAGAGTTAAAGGGTTACAGTAGTTCTGTAAACAGTATATGATGGAAAGATAACTCATCATATGCATAGCAAGGTATCTTCATATCTTATTTCTTCTATATTACATACAAATGGAAGCAGCATCTCCCAGTAAACTTAGTTTTAACTATGCCCCGCCCATCTTTAGCTAAGCTCCAACCACGCGTTGCCTGTGTTGGGATCGATCAATCCCTGTACTCCCTGAATCTCAATTACCAGAAAATTATACAAATAAGCTGTTGAATATTTTGAATCGATTTGGACTGGGTGCTGTTTCTGTCTATGGCAGAATGTTGATTAATTAGTAAAGACATACAATTCGCGATACTTGACTGACTATTAAGCGACGGTGACAGACTATATCGCGTCAATCATAACGTTATTTATTATGACGTAATATTATTGACTGAGAAACCGGATTCCTCTATTGAAATGGAATAAACACAACCGGGCCTGTGTTGCTGTGTACTGATTACCGCGCCCAATCCACAGGCCGTCGCGAGGTGATCACACGCACATGCATGTAAATTGTGTATAGATATATGGAATATATCCAACACATAGCATAAGCTAAAAGGTTCAGAAGCAAGTCATTGAATACAATATAATACTAGAAGCCATATAGATATACCTCGGTAAATGACAGCACAGTACGACAGGGAATCTAGGCTGTTGGAAAGTGCCTGTCAGAATGCAGGTGCTTTTTTAACCACTCTTGTGTCAGCTTTTAATGGCCAAACTGTCCAAAACAAATCTGCAGTCTTGAGGCATGCCTATTAGCAGGTCTAGAGGAGAGTATTTTCGAAAATTAACCACTGGAATGACTGGCTCGGTAATCGAGCCAGTCATTCCAGTGAGAAATTTTCAAAAATACTTTTCTCTTGACCTGCAAATGAATACTGGGTAAGCCAACGCTTGAATTTTAACTTGAAAAATGTTGACCATTAAAATGCTTAATTGATATAAGTAGTATTCTTAGCGCTTTGAGGCGCCGTTGACACGCGAGAGGTTAAATGGCATGGAGCTCACCGGATAGATGTAAGCAGTACATTTTCTGGACTATGACGAAGGTTGCTTATTAAGTAAGATTGCATATGGGGATTAACATCAAATTAAAAGTCTTTTATTATTTCGCTTAAAGGTTGAATATGACACGCGAGAATCCATTTGCCCCTTCGAATGCCGGTCGACAATTTGGCTAATAACGTTTGAGGAAACGTACCAAATCAACCCAAGATTGGGCATGGCCCAATATTGTGCCACTCTTTTCAAGTTAAAATAAAAATGATTTTGTTTCTGTAACTTTTTCCCCATAAGTTCCCAAAATTATTTCCCCATAAGTTCCCAAAATGCAGATGTGCTGCCTCTCAGAATTCTGGTTTCCCCCAATAACATATCGCGATCTTCTTCTTCTTTTCGTTCGCTGATCATACCGCCAGTCCTGTAAGTGACTATCGACATGATCATAAGCGTTAAGTGCGTGGATCCATCGTTTATTAGAGTCCGCCGTGTGGCCTGGAACCTCCGTCTTCAGCACTTGAGGTTTCTGTCAGGGTTACCTCACCCTTACCTCCTTTAGTCGCCTCTTACAACACGCAGAGGATACGGAAGGTGTATTCTAAGCCCCACCTACAGGGCAATGTTATCGAGATGTTATCTAGATATCTTGCCATGCTGAATTTAATCCACACACGGACACAGTTTTCCCTCAGTATTTCCGTTGTTAATTAGAGTAGAAGTTGTCAACATCATCTCAGATAATAAAGCGGTTGCTATTTGAAGTACGCTGAATTGGTATTTCCAGCACACGATTCGTAATTCTCAAGGATTTATTCAAGCGTAGTCAATACCAAACGTATCCATTCCTTATCTTCACAAATATATTTTTGAAATCAAGACAAATGTATACATTCTTACGGTCTAGACCTGTGGTAACGTGTAAATATGAGCGTAGACGATATTATGCAACGTAAGACTTTATAGTCGATGTACCATGTTAACGCATTATAAACATAATCATATGGTATATATGTGGTATGCCATATTCCGCTCACATTCATCGCTTAATGTGATGGTGTTGACTAAGATGGTGTTGACATAGATTGTCAATTTATCAAACCTGTTGTGTTTGTTTTTATCAATGTTTGCATTGATGGTATGGTTATCAAGGCATACTTTGATTTTAGATAATTATGTGTATTAAATGTATAATAACCTGTTTTTGGGACTGCTTAATCACGTGTTTGGTCTTTCCATTTTAAAAATGTTTCAGCACAAAGTTTTAAGGGGGTCATATTTAATGTAAATTCTTATATAGGTAAGTGTTATTTGTAGCTACATGATGACATTCCACTGTATATATGAAACTAATGGCAAGTACAGCTGGCACTAGTGAAGATATGCCAAGGACAAAATAATTTTTACTTGCAGCCCATAGATTTACTGACAATGACCTCTTCACATTTGGTAGGTTTTCCTTGAAGTGAGTCATGTTGCGAATGTAATGTAAATTTCATCACAATGTCTCACCATCGGTGGTCCGTGGTCAGTAGAAATCCACCCCTACATATTCAGTCATCGGAACCTTACTAGGACTGTACGGTTCAATGGTATAATCTTAATATTCTGCATTTTATTTGTAGAAAAACACCTGCGGTATCGTAAAATTTTGCATAATATCGGTGTTGATGTCTTTTGAATCAATTTAGAGTATTGGTTATATGTGAAAAGTATCGGATAATCGAATTACAGAATATTATGCTCTTTGAGAATACGGATTAGGTGAAAACAAAAATTTCACAATTTTAGCCGAATAAATAAAAGCAGACAGCTGAGGAACGAGTCTATTAAAATGGCGAATGTTATGTTCCAAAATGTTCCTGTCGAAAACATACTGACATTGGTCAGTGTACCGAGAAAGATCACCGTAGGCGCGTCTGTTGGGGTTACAATTGAAGGGATTGCAGACCCTCTTACGTAGTCACTTGGCGCGGTAGAACTCTGATCAGTAAGTAGACACGAATGGACCGCTCCAGTTTTCGCTATGCCCCGCCCATCTCTAGCTAACCTCCACCGATTCCTGCACTCTTTGACTCTCAATTTCTAGAAAACTATGCAGGTTTGGCATTGAATGTTGCTGCCTATGACAGCAACAGCGCCCAGTCAAATTACTTTCAAAATATTCGACAAAATGTTTATTAAATAGTAAAGAAATACAATTCGGGCAACGCGTCGGACTAGTACACGTTTAAGACGGGCTAAATCGAGTCATTCCCGATGTAATTGATTATATTATGACGTCACCCTACACGTTGCGTAGTTGATCATGACGTCATATGGTGGATGGATAAACTGAAAGGTCTATTAGAGATAGGTTAGTATGATATCTTGCATCTATACTACAGTTATAACTTTTCATTAATCACCATAGTCTTAGTTAATTTACATGTTGTATATACAGTAGGATGTTTGATTATTGGTAAACATCTCCCTCAACATTACCCGTATGGGTATCTTTAACAACGTTACCATATCTCACACAGACATAGTGTTTGGTGCTTAATTATATGTTCTGGTAGGAAGAGACACCTTTTCCCGAATCTTAGTAAGAGACTAATTGTTTATTAGTCCCAATGAAAATAAATTCACCACCATCTAGAAGCGTCGCCTGTCACGTCTTTATAGCATATGTAAGATCAGTCCTCTGAAGCCTAAAATCTTCAATCTCTATTAGCGGATCCCGTCTTTTAATGACAAACTCTACAAGGTAGCAGGTAAATCCAGGTCTAGCGTAATACTTGTGCTATCTTACTTTCTTTTTTGAATTGAAAAATGTTTTCCCGATATCTTTGCGAAGCTCGGAAGATGCCAGGAAATATGCGAATAGGTCACAAATTGAGTTCGCATAGCTTATGTAAGTTGTTAGAATAAACAGTCCTTCGTGAATTTGTAGATTCGGATAACCCAAAATCACGTGATAGATCATGTGACCACACCGAGGCACTGTTGCTACAAAGAACAATGTAATAATGATGGTGACGGTCCTAGAGCTCGCGTTACGTCGCTCTTGTTGTGTGAGCTTTGCGTTGCGCGACACCTTATACACTTTGAGAGAATGAATCACCGCTAAGACTGTGAAGGGAATGACATGCTCAAATACACCCAGAGATAACTCCTTAGCATTATAATTGCCGAGAAAGTGGAAAACTATCAACGTCGAATTTCCATTTTGAATAAGTGATGATGTGTAATATATCGGGTATGGTAGGGTGATTGTCAGAGCGAATATCCACATCACCGCACAACCTTTAATGATTGATGAGAACGTGATGTGGATCTTAGCTGATAGTGGGTACACCAGCTGGTAATATCGCAAAGCGGCCAGGAATACTAGATGGCAAAGACTAGATACGTAATTCGATGTGAGAACATACACCATAATCTGATTAATGACATTGACGTTCCATGGGAGCACCGCGTCTGGAAAAACTAACTGTGCAAAAAATCCCGCACCGAAACATGTGACCCAGTCACAGTACGCTAGGCTGGTCAGCAGGGTGAAAATCGGCAGACGGTATTTCCTTGATTTGATTAGGTAAATAATAAGTAGAGTGTTGGCAACAACACCCAGCACATCTAACGCACAGGGAAGAGTTTGATTCATCCAATTTGGTATTTTCTTAAAGCCTTTCCAGGATGCCAAAAGAGGAGAGTCTGTTACCTCTGACAGCAGAGGTAGCGTGAAATTGTCTGAGTGCATGACGCCGCGATGTGGTATAGCTCGTCTAACATTCACCACCGTGTACACAAGACCAATCAAGATACATCTTATAATGAATGAATCCACAGTAAGCTATGCACCGCCCATTTCTAGCTAAGCTCCTCCCGGGATTTGTTCCAGTTGGAGTCGATCGAACCCTGAATGCTCAGAAACCCAATATCAAGGTAACTATACAGATACGCTGTTTATTTTAAAACTAATTTGACTAGGCAGCAACAGCACCCAGTCAAATTAGTTTCAAAATTGTCAACAGAATGTTTATTAAATAGTAAATCCATTAAAGACATGCAATTCGTACACTTGAAGGACTATTCCAGCTTTATGATGGCGTATTTCTGTCAGTTATGATTGTGACATCAGCCTATGTGTGACGTAATTGATTACGGCGTCATATACTTGATCAGCATTTCAACCTTTGAACTCGCAAGGGAAATACAAAAAAACATCTTCAATGCATGAACTATTCTGTTGAATATTAAGAAGTTAATTTGGTTGGGAGCTTTAATTGCTGACAATGGCAGCAACAGGTTCATGTCAAATTAGCTTCAAAATATTCAACCGCTTAGTGAGGCTACCTGTATAATTGTCATAAATTCGAGATTCAGACCCATCGGAATTCGTGATTCTAATGAGTCTTTCAAATAGACATTACTGATGTTTTAGCCTACAAAAATACCGGCACTTTGCGCACACAGTTGAAGACATTATACCATATAGTATACGTGTTGTTAAACTGTAACCTTTCTTTAAATGCATGGTCTTACCTACCAATTTCAGACAACAGTTTGTCGGCGTGTCAGTTATAGCAATTGTTCTGTGATGCTTATATAGCAAGTTGTTCATTTAACTGAACAGCAACTGCTTACATCAAAGTAGTTTTTTTAAATATAGCCTACACAATATTTCGTTCCGTATGTCATTGGATCTGTCTGCTACAAGAATTGTGGGTGAGAGCAGTGGTAGCGGCGTGTAGTGTATACAAAATATGCATTTGTTTGTTGTTTCTTTGTTTCGTTGTTATTTCGGAGAGGACTAGAAGACTATAGGCTCCGGGATAATAAATCTGCATTTAGATATCATACGAATATATCCGTACCTATTCTGGACGGGCCTTTACTGGGACAATCGGAGATGAATTGTTTTCTTTGTATTCCGCTGTATGGAGGTTATAGATATGTAGGTGTAAGACTAAAAGCATTGTCAAAGAACATAACGAATAAAGCAATTGTTTCTTCGTATGAAAGGCATAGAAGCAAAGATCAAACATAATAACTGTGATCATCCTTAAGCACATTTGCAGCAACTCACTTACTAATGTGCAGGTACGGGTCAATCCTGCTCTACCTCAGAGGCGTGTCTATAACAGTTTTGTTGGCAGATTGTCGATACTATATGGATAATGTTGTTTACTCTATATTACACGAAACCATCACCTTCCGGACCTAAATGGCAGGTGATTCCCCCAAGCGTTTTCAATAAAATAAGATAATCCAGTTAAAAAGGTAATAATGATAAGATACGTAACAGAGATAATGTGTAATATTCACTGAATAATAATAACACTGCCCAATATGGTCACTCGAACACCCCGCCCCTTTATGTAAATGTTCTGCCAGTTGTCATAAGTCATGTCTCCATACATGTATTGTATCGTATTGTATGTCTGTATCGTATTGTATGTCATATGTAACATAAAAAATATATAAAAATGTTATATGTATAAACATAATATTATAAATGTTATATGCCGAGGGTCCACCGCATTGCCTTTGTTGGATACCTGTATTGAAGTGCTAAACTTTTTATCTATATGGAAATAAATAATCTTGATTCTTGAAAAAACCTAAAACAAACTAAACAAAACAAAACAAAACAAAACAACAACAACAACAACAACAACAAGAGAGAGAATATCTATGCGTGCGTGCATGCGTGTGTATGTACATGCGTACGTACGTGCGTGCATGCGTGCGTGCGTACGCCCACGTGATGATGATGATGATGATGATTTTATGATATCTAGACCACAACTAACGTCAAATACTGCGCATTATGATGTCGATTTCAACTCAGCGTCATAATAAAAGTCATTGTTCTTCCGTGAAAGGCTAACATATCTGTTGGTCTTTGAAAATGTCCCAAAATTCGACTAAATATCATGTGGATATATATAAGCATTATATAGATAGCCAAGTGGTTTTTGTTTGACTCTTCTGGTCTTAATGCGTCTCTCAGTGTTTTGCTTGCCGGATTATCTTCGTGGAGGCACATTAGATGAACAAACCAACAAAGTTTCTAAATTTTGATTGCATCACTCCAGGGCTTTTGATTTGTATTCTTCACCATTACTCTCGCACCGTAATGGATAAAATGGTATTGCAATCGTGTGCGTGTGTGCGTCAGACACTTCAAGAGTGACAGATCGGCTCCATCCATTGTTGCTTACCTCCTCCTAGTCATCCGTCAAATGACACTAGTTAAATTGCACACTCAATGCCCAGCGACAGATTGCGGAATACGTCAATGTTTCTATTATCTAGGGAGACTCGCGTGGGCGCTACAGTGCGTGCCAGGAACAACTACAGAGGCAAGGCGCTAAAATCTCGGACGTCAGTTACCATGGGAATGTTTGTCACAAACGCGTATTCGGTGTATCTACCACCCAACTCTCAGAATCCATTAGGGGACTTTATTTCTGTTGAATTGTAATTTGAGCGATGTAGGTGACAGGCAATCCGTCATAATCAATACATAACGACGTGGCTCTACTCTTTAACCATCACAAAAACGAAGCGACAAATTGATTATGATTTAAACAATATTATGTTTAATATCTTGAATATAATTTGACTGGGAGCTCTTGCTTCCTACGTCAGATTGGTTTCAAATTATTCAATAGATTTTCTGTAGGGCTATAATTGTCTTGAAATTGGGTTCCTGAAATTTCAAGTCAATGTGCAAACCAATGCAATCTCGAGTCACGAATACTCGATTTACATAGCAATAAATGCAAAAATCCATTATGAAATCAATGTGTGCTGAAATTGCTACTCCATATTACATCAACCACCTTCAGTCAAAGTGTTGTAACATTATTCAGAACATTTTTAATTCAATATATAAAATCTTGCTGCGGAAATCACGTCATGCAATATGCCATCAGGTGGCAGACGACATTTTGAGAAAGTTCCTCACTCCGAAGAGAAAATTCAACGATCTCTCAGAACTTAGTTACGCCAAAGTGTCCAAAAGTCTGTAATTGTGGCATGTCCCCAGTCTTTGAACGTGTCTATAGTGAAAGAGACCTGGAGTAAGCAGCAGCGGCAGCAGCAGCAGCAGCAGCAGCAGCAGCAGCAGCAGCAGCAGCAGCAGCAGCAGCAGCAGCAGCAGCAACAACAACGGCAGCAGCACCCCTTACTGGTTTCACTCCCAAATAACTAATTGATAAAGTCAAAACGTTCCTGCACGCTTTCGCATTCCACTTGGCCAGCGCTTAGTTCCGATTCGGTCATCAACCGCGCTTTTTGAGGGACAAATTTACCATCGCATTCTGCTTATCGATTGACTTCCAATGAAAGCGTGAATGTTCGTTTCTCGCCAGACCAAAATATATGCCTCAGAGGCGTGTCTATAACAGTTTTGTTGGCAGATTGTCGATACTATATGGATAATGTTGTTTACTCTATATTAAATGAAACCATCACCTTCCAGACCTAAATGGCAGGTGATTCCCCCCAAGCGTTTTTAACTGGATTATCTTATTTTATTGAACGAATAAGACTGCGGAGTATATATATACTCATGAATGGCGTGTTGAATAATAATGATAAAAACAATAACAGCACTATTATTATTATTATTATTATTATTATTATTATTATTATTATTATTATTATTATTATTATTATTAACACCATTACTATTTTTACATGTATTTTTTTCCGGAGCCTCGTCCCATACACAGGATCCAATAGCAAGGCTTTGTCAATCCTTTTTCTTTTCTTTTTTTCTCTTTTTTTCTTTTCTTTTTTACTTTGCTTGTTTACAAGGTTTTGTTTCACAAAATATACAAATATCAACACACGGTGGCAAATCATTACAATCATTGCAATACATTATATCAATATAAACAGTTCTCCATTTGTAATATTACACAACATATTATTGCCTATTGTAGCTCGGGTGGGGGGGGGTTGTACGCGCTGGTTCGTCATGTTGCTCCACTCCATTGCACCGCATGGACATGATGCGCGGGAGGGCTAGTGAGCGACGGGTCTCGGTGCTACGGATCCCGTATCTAGACCAGTTTCTAGAGCTGGTGGAACGACAACGTTCCAGTGGGGCCGTTCGACCATTGCCGCCGAAATTGAACCTCACGGTCTCATGATTATGACGGTCCATAACTTAATTTAGGCATCTGGACATGATAATAAATCAAAACTATATTACTAAACAAACAATGGTACTCATTTGCTAGTAGACGAGAGAAAGTATACAGTACATAGAACTAGGTTTATGTCTTGTTTACATGGGCTCGTCAGAGGTACCTCACAGATCCGTATATATCCAAGAGGTATCCCTGCAAGGGAGCGTCCTAACGAGGATACTTATAGAGTGTAATATATAGCTTAATATAAACCACTATACCCCTAAAACAAATAATATTGTTGCGAAAGGAAAGTGCCTCATGCGCTCCGTCACAGGAAAATGCCTTCAACGCCGAAGCGTAAGAAGAGAGCTGGCAAAAAGGGCCACTCTCTTGTTCAAACAAAAGGTTATGTGTAGTGTGTGTCAATATAGTGAAACTATAATTAATGTGATGTGTAGCTCGCCAGGTAGTTTCGGGCCGTTCCGGTGTATCATGTTGACTCGCCGCGCCGCAAGTGCATGACGAGTGATGACACTGGTTAGCATCCAGTCTCGGGGTGACGGACCTTGTACGAGACTGCCCTGCGGGAAACAAAAAAACCCAGCTCAACTCAATTGTTCCAGTGGGGTCGTGCGACCATTGTCGCGAATGTTAAACACAATGGTCTCATCCCACGGGTTTGTGTCACCAGTATGCCTGTCCACAGCAATTTCGTGATCTATGGACTTACAAGATTTGATTTGGTGACCTAAAAATATATGTCTATACAATGAGTTTACCTAAACAATTAAAAATATGCTAGATAAAACTACAATAAGAGCATACGAAAATACGAGACATAAAGACAGGTAGCTGAACTTCTAAACATGGCGCTCCCGGAGTACCACACAGACCCGTAGGTCCGCAGAGGTATCCCCGCAAGGGAGGCTCCCATACACGAGACTTATACCTCTAAGCTGAAAGGAAGAAGGTTATATCAGACGAAAAGTGATGTGCCTCATGCGGGCACTACTCCTAGTGCTAGTTTGGGTGAGGAGTATTATCCTGGCGTGGACCGTCGTCGCTGAATCCTTACAAGAGGCAAGTGCCTCACGTGGGCCTCCATCGCGGGAAGGTGTCGCCACTGCTTAAAGTGGGAGAAGAACAATAGGCAAAATGGGCCCACTCTAATATTTCAACCAAAAATGCTTTAGAGAGAAAATACCATACCTATTGAGATTATGACTATAGGGGCGCGTACTGTTTTACATGAAGACGGGACGGGGGATTCCCGATGGATTCCCTCGTTACCGTTTTATGTGATTCTTGGTATGCTGAATTAGTAGTTGCCGTTTATTTATGCGGGCCTTCTGCTTTGCTTAATTCCTGTTAGTTGTTTTCAGAACAAGAATTATGTTAGGCCGCAACTGGCTGATATCTACCTAGCTGTTAGACACAGCTGTCATGGAGAACAGATGCCCTAAGACATCAATACTAAAGACAGCGCTCATACATGTTATGTAGCAAGATCTCCGAACTGGATAAGAATCCGGACATCCCGCCCCATAACCACATAAAACATTACAAGTCATGGGTTACATTTGACGAAAGCATTATTAGACCATTATTCTATCGTTATGGTGGTGGTAACAGAGAGGAATACCCACCGCAAATGTCCTTCCCACAAGGGCATGGCAGAACTAAATATCATGCCCAGACATTTTAACAGAATTTGGAACTAACCGTTTTACCCACCATTAGGTTTATATACAAGTTGCCTACATTGGTTTAAAGTGCTAACTACTAAGTATCCGAAGACACCACACCCTAGCCATCACCGCTCGGAAACCCCAATAGTTTCGCAGAGTCTGATCAGCCCATGGTGTGGATGGGGACATCCAAACAATTAAGAAGCCACAAGGCTGAGTGGAACACGAAGAGAGACAAAATCTTACTTATGAGTCCTAGCGGAGTGCGGGGATAGATTATCGCACTACCGGAAGAGAAGAGTATATTACACAGTATGTAATGAAGAAAGTGGCTCTAATCATTTCGAACCTATCATATTGAGCTGAATAGAAAAAGGTTTAGTCGGTAGCATGCCGGGATAAACAGAGTTACAGCACGGACAGCGACCACAGTGAAAAATTGTTGGTGGCGGGAGAAAGTGTTGCATATATGGGTGTTGCTGTATAGTGTTTCCTACGTGCACTGCAGTCCTATATTTTCTATGGATAAACAAAACATATGAACGCATGGCCACTGGCCATATATATATATATATATATATATATATATATATATATATATATATATATATATATATATATATATATATATATATATATATATATATATATATATATATATATATATATATATATATATATAATCTAACCAGAACAATCAATACGGTGTCAAATGATTAAGATATATATATAACAGTACAGGGTAACGAACCTACTATAGTGCGGTTAGCAACACATTGAGGAAAATGAGAATAATTATCAACAAATACAGAAATTATAACTAGAGGTCCTAAGACCATTACGGTTCCTTTTAGTCATCAGGACCATTATTGAGGATAAAATATAATTAACAAAACCTATATAGAGAAATACTTAAATGGTGAAGTATTGTTACTTGAATACTTGGTAGTTATTCCTAAGTTAGGCTACCGTGTTACTGAAATTGATACATTGATCTGTAGTCGACGTGTAATGACGCGCTCTCCGGAAGCTGGAAAGTTCCGGCAGGTGGGTTCCCGCAAGCTGTTTTCCGCAAACAAGACTTCCGCAAGAACACTCATGGTGGGAGTGCATCGCTTAGTGCTGTAGGCCTAATAGAATGTCTAACGAGCTGTCAGTAAAAGATACGATAGTACTATGTGGTGAGGAAAGTTCCCGTACACCGATGGCATGGATGGAAGGTGTAAACAACCCTCACAAGCGGGGTTTGTCAGAAGCAAATGAAGATACAAAACAAAGCTTCACGGTGCTGGGCATGTCAGCCAGCTCTGAAGATGCACCTGGCAGAGTTTACCTGCTGCGGTCGAAAGTCGAAAGAACCGACACGATATGTGTGGCGGCGTTTGAAATACCACTTTTAGGCATGGCCGGCAAATCCGGTGAGTCAAACATCAAAGAACATCCTGCCTCTACATCTGTAGACTCACATATTCAGGCCGTAAAGGCCTCACCGCAAATTTGCATTCCGAATGTAGCTGTTAGTATTCGTGAACAATTATCAGAAGTTCCAAATTACTCCCGTAAGGATGGAGTTTACAAAATTGTCTTTACTGCGGTGGGTTGGCTACTGCTAGCTACAGGAGAAGGACAGAAGCTAAAGTCATATGCGTAATATCTGTCGATCGTAGCTAGTACAGCTCCAACTTGTTCGGCCACTGGCCGAGGATGCTCGTGATCACTGGATCGCTTCTACTTTTATAATCCTTGCGACGTCACAGGCGCAGGCTCCATCTAATCATCGTTCGAGCAACAGCCAATCAGCGCGCAGCTAATAATAACGCAGTAGACCGTTCTAGAACATTCTAGAAGCTTTGCGTTCACGTGGTT
This sequence comes from Chaetoderma sp. LZ-2023a, assembly GCA_034401795.1. NCBI lineage: Eukaryota > Metazoa > Mollusca > Caudofoveata > Chaetodermatida > Chaetodermatidae > Chaetoderma > Chaetoderma sp. LZ-2023a. Next base: position 93,428,825 of record CM067372.1, read on the forward strand.
ATGACGTCACGGGAATATTTTGAAGATAATCATGAAGAGTTTTTCATGGATAACTCAGCCATTTCTCAACCGATTTTGGAATGGTTTACAGATTTGAAAAGCCAGTTATATTCTGGTTTTGATTCATGCCAGATTTAACGGGATCAGGCAATCAATACGAATTAGAGGGTACCATCTCGGTACACTAAAAGTGCCATCTTATCTAGGTCGTAACTACACGCTCCATATAAACAGCGTCCTAGCGTGCATGCGCATCATGCGTTTTAACGAACTTAGTCGTTTTTCGACACGCTATCTCTCCCATAGGCCTATATACGCTTATGGCTCTACCCAGAGGGGCATGTTCAGGAAACGATTCCACGACGGGCGGTGCGTACCCAGCTCAGCTGGTATGGCTGGTATCTGACGGGTCGATCCGAACTACAGATGCACGCTGGTTTAGGCGAAGATGGGGTGGATGAGTTCCAAAGAATCCAAAGGCCACCGTCTTATGTAGGTCCAAAGACACTGCATTGGTAGTTGCCGCTTTATTTATGGGGGCCTTCTGCTAAATTCTAACCTACCATTCCAAGCTTTGGCCGCAAGTGGCAAGGATTCCTACCTATCTTTTGACACATGAGTCTAACTGGAGAAGATGCCCGGTTTCCAGAAGGTTACCCCACATAGCATCTTTCTCAGAAAGGCAGCGTGCACAACCACATATAACATCACTAGGACAAGTTACTATGCACATAAGCAATTTAGAAAGCACAATAATATTTTATGATGGGGAGTAAGAAGCAGATATCCCTCCTTAGTGACCCTCCCGTGAGGGCATGGTAGGTTCTAAGACAGTACCCAGTCACTGTACCGAGTTTGATGAAGATCTGCGTCTGGTCCGTCACCCGTGTGCTACGGAACTAACATTTGCCTGTCGCTAGGGTTAAGTTTCAGAATGCCCAGAGATGCACTGCATGCCGGTTTTACATAATATTATTTCCTTTCGCAGTGCTTCCTACTTTGGCGTGGTTATCTATGCTAATTGGTATCTGAAGACACAGAGGGGGATGTATGCAAAATCCACACTTTGGTATTCACCACTCGGAAACCCCAATAGTTTCCCACAGTCGGATCATGCCAATGTGTCGATAGGAAGTCCAGACAATTATTAAGCCTTGCGGCTGGAGGAGCATAGAAAGAGACAATCACTTGAATTTAATAAGAGGCCCTAAGGTATTTGGCCAATTTATACAATCTAGCCAGTGTGCGGTGTTACATATCTGCTACAGCCGGCAAAGAGGCATACACAAAATGTCTCTTGTGGAGAGATTGTCCCTAACTACTTTCAACCTATCCCATCGAACTAGAATAGCCAGGTTTAGTCGATCACATGTCAGGCTTTGTGTGAGCATGGGCAGTGACCTCAGTGTAAAATTGATGCTGGGGGAAATAGTGATGTGGATATAATGTTGCTGTATAGTATAGCCTAACGTCCTGCGTCCTAGAGTTTTTATATAAACAAAACAAAATAACTAGAATGGCTACTTGCCATATGCCTAACTAACTATACACCTGTGCAAAAGTTAAGCACCAGCAAAAACAATAGAACGTAGAAACATGATGGTACAACTAGGCTGCCATACTTTTTGTCCCCGCGTTAGCTGACATAATTCCAAGTACGAAATGCACATGCATGCATGACTTCACGCCGCTTGATGTCTGCGCGTGGCGGGAAACAGCACACGTGTTCAATTATGTAAACGTCCAGTTTGAGGTGTAGAACATTACATACAGATTTAGGCGACAAGATTAGGAATTTTGTGTTCATGACCGTGGTTTATTTGTACAGAGAGAATTAGCTCTTGATTGTGAACCGCTATGGCAAGACGAAGGTTAAGTGATCGTGTGAAATGGCAAATCATAGGCATGCATACCACTGGTATGTCATGCAGAGAGATTGGCAGACAGCTGAACATTAACCATACTGTAACCAGTCGTTTGATTGCAAAACATGGGCAAACTAACGAGGTGAAGGACAGGCCTAGATCTGGAAGACCGAAGAAGACTACTGCCCGTGATGATCGAGCCCTAGTACGCCTTGTTAGGAGATCTCCATTCACCAACATCAGAGTGCTCAGCCAGCAATGGGAAACGCACAATAGAGTGTCAATGTCTACCGTCAAAAAGAGACTGTATGCTGCTGGCATGAAAGCTATGAGACCTGTCAGACGTCCTCTCCTCACTGCACACCACAAAGAGGAGCGTCTGAGGTGGTGCAACGAAAGAAGACACTGGAACATGAGATCCTGGAGACGGGTACACTAGTCCGATGAAAGTCGGTTCCTGCTTCATGCCACAGATGGTCGAACTCGTGTATGGAGGTCCAGACGCACGGCGTACGACCAACGTAACATCATGGAAGAAGTTCCATTTGGTGGAGGTTCCGTTATGATATGGGGGTGCATCTCATTTGATTGTAAGCTGGATCTGTTGACTGTACCTGGAACACTAAATGGACAAAGATATCAAGATTCCATACTGGATAGAGTTGTGGTCCCTCATTTTGTAAATCATGCACCTGGAACCCACCCTATATTCATGGATGACAACGCCCGACCACATCGTGCTAGAGCTGTGCATGAATACCTCCGCCAGAATGCCATCGAAACCCTACCATGGCCAGAAAGGAGCCCTGACATGAACCCTATTGAGCATATCTGGGACATTCTGGGAAACATGGTGAGAAGGAGGGATCCTCCTGTGCAGAACCTACAGGAATTAACAGACGCACTCCATCTTGAATGGCAACGAATACCACAATGGCGTATCAGTCGGTTGGTGACCAGCATGAGACGTCGTGTCCAGGCCGTCATCCAGGCACAAGGTGGATATACCCGGTATTAATAATGACAGTCTCAAACTCATGCACAGATGTTAAACTTCGTTTTCAGACACCATTAATGACAATCTAGCCACGTGTGTCAACTGTAGGGCAATAGTTGTCAGTTGTGTCAACGTAACCATATTCAGGCCTCGTTTTCAAGTTCAAACAAAAACATACAGTGTTTCCCCACCATTATAATCAGCATTCCTCTAGTTGCATTATTACCTCTTGCACTAAGATGGATGGGTACATAAATGTTTATGCTATTGCTTTCTTCATAGCACATGAATATACCCTCGCATGTGCGTAAAAATAGGGTGGTGCTTAACTTTTGCACAGGTGTATATAACAGTGCTAACAGTATATCAAGTCATAGGACCTCGCAGTGTTTGTTAGTTGTAAGCACGAAAATAAGGATAATATATACAGTAAAGAAAATGGAAACTATAAAATGCGGTCTCAGACGACCAGGGAGGCACCTATTAGTCATCAGTACCAATAACGGAATGAATTAATAAATAGTACACTAGTATAGTTACTTGAATACCTATTGATCATCGGTACGGGAAGGGTTAAAAAATCACTGTAGGAATGCGTTACAGATGAGGAACGTTAGGTGGCACGATACTGAAGTTGCTGGGAAGTCTCTGCAGGTGTACTGTTGATGCGGCTCAGCCTCAAGACAGTGAAGAAGAACGACTATAGAGAGATGTCCATTAGATAGTCATAATAACTAATATGTGAATTTACACTGTAAGTTAGAAAGTGACCGTCCGGTGATGGAAGTTTGAAAGTTGCCTGTAACAAGGAGGGCTACAGTTGTAATTAAACATAGCATTACATAACTGGGTACACCATGCAGGATACATGGCATCGCTCTTGCGGTGTATCAGGCAGAGTCCCACCAGACTGTGGCCTAAAAGTTAATTAATCACATGACATGCTGCGCGGAAGTTTGATACCACTTTTCAGCATGGTCCAGAAGATCCGATGAGTTATCCACCAAGAATCACCACTTGTTCCACATGCTGTAGAGATTACATTGGGGCCGTGAGGCCCATCTGGAGGAAGGCTCCTTTTCAAATTGTTGTAGTGAGGAAGTCTCTACTATTTATTTAATTGCCCCCGGATGGCCGCCTGAGGGCTTACAAAAACTTAGTCATTGCGGATGCTCTGATTGCTTACCAGTGCAGGAGAACTGAATTCCAAAAGGCACTGCTGTGGTGTAGGGTACCACGGTCAGTAAGAAGTTGCCCACGTCTAGCACTGCGCTGGTCCAGCAACCTGCCAACGGCTGTCTCTCTCCGAAGTGTGGTCTCAATTCTTGATTTTTCGCTCCTTTTATACTAATTGTGACATCAGAGTCAGGACGCCAAGCCAACCAGCGGGCGATCTGTAGCCATCAGCGTGCAGCTAGAACGGGTGACGATGCTATCACGTGATAAGCATATTCCCCATTCATTTAGTAAACACACACTATTACGACGTCCAAGTAATATTTTGAAAACAATTTCAGTGAGCCATTTAAGGATAACGCGGTCATTTCTTGTCCAATTTTAAAAAAGTAAACAATTTTGGATTCCTCGTCTCATTCTGGTCCTGAGTGCTACCTGGAGCGCCGAGAATGGAGTGATTTGAAGAAATCACGAGTACCAACTCGGTACACTATAAGTGCTCATTCTCTCCCAATGCTGACATGTGTTGTCAGGGAAGCTCTGACACGTGCGCATGCGCGCTACACGATCTCTCGTTCTATAGAAAACCTCTCTCATATGGCTTTATACATGCGTTCTGGGGGGGGGGTCATGCTTGGAACATACATGGAGCGGTCATTCCATACCCAGCCTAGCTGGGACGGTCCGCACCCATCTGGCCGATCCACGCTACACCACCCCTTCCTAGTTTGACAGCCGTGGGAGCATGCTAGGCGAGAATTATAGACTTCTCGAGTAGGCATGTAGCCGAGAGGAGTAGTGATGCAGCTGACGCATAGAGGAGCGAAACAGTTTGGGATGGAGGCATACCTTTAGTCTTGATTTCTGGCCAGGCCTTCTCTTTTTTTTCTTCTTTTTTTCATTTTGTGCTGCGTGCTGTTTTATTGAATTAATACCAAGACAATAGCTCGCATGGGCGTTCTCTTGGTGACGGATAATTAGATTTCCATCGAGAGCGCCCAAGCTCCAACGTACCTGAAACAATTTATAAAATATAATATATAAGAAAAGACATATATATATATTTATATTAAAACATGCAGTAGTAATATCACAGTAATATGACAGTAATTACGTATGCATACCGAGTATATGAAGGTATGCATACAGTGTAGCCCGTTTGGCAAGTCCGCACAGATAGCTCCCGCTAGCCAGAATCGGGCTCGTCATTCTAATGCGAGGAGAAACTTAATAAAATAAAATAAAAGTATTTAATAATAAGTATAAACTGGTTCATCAGGCAGCCCAGCAATAGCTGGGACGGCATGACGGGAATAAAAGACATATTCGTTGCGGTATGTTGTGTAGTTACAGTGCACTTGATATGCTTACACCACAGGAATGTGCAGTGATTATTTTAGTGAGACACAGCTATGAAATAATTTTGTTTAGCTGTGTTGGATGACCATACTCAGCCAAGGGACGGGGTTTTAATTTTAAAAACATATATAAAAAGAAGAAAAGTATTTCAAAAATAAAATAATAATAATTCTATCCTCCGCACACCTATTCATTCATTCTGCTGCATCCACGGCATTAATGTCCACAAACGTCTGCCAAGAAATTACCCCAACGAGTTTGGGTCCCACGACTCGTGCTTGACGGCCGTGGTGAGTGGGCTTCTGATGCTGATATCTCATTAGCCATGTTACTAATGTCTCTGGCACTTAAGTTTGATGAAGCTGCAGATGAGTTAACGGATGCACTAGTGGTTGTGGTGACGAATATGGGTGTATTCCCGACTGTTGCTGGTTCGGAAGTTGTTGACATTTTGCTCACCAGACTTTAACGTCACAACCCACTCACGATGTTTAAATGGTAATGTGTGTGTTACAACATACCACGTGGCTGAATACAGGTACTTGCAGTCCGCACAGAATGCTCTCTGTAGTAGATGGCCGTGATTGATGTGACGTTTCAAGTCCGAGTGACTGAAAAATGCATGCTTGCACGGCTGTCCTTCGTATGATAATGAAGTACACGGATATTTTTTGCCGATGTTCGCAGGTGCCAATTCTTCCGAGCTGTTGGACAGGGCGAGATCTTCCGCAAGCAACATACGATTCCTGCATGATGGTTATTTGCAGAGCTGCATTAACCTAACTAAACTTTTTTACCCTTCATAAACTTTCCTGGTCCATTATAACATAAAGTAATAAAATAATAAGAAGAAGAAACACAGCAGAATTTGGTTTGCGACACGAAAATGGCCTAATGCCCTATCCTCACCAGTGTCGAGTTTGGAGGGAAGAAGAAATTTTAGTGCATGCTTTCCTCCTTTTATACTTTTTGGTGATGTCACAGGAGGGCGGAGGACCATGCCCGAAGGTTCCCGAGTGAGTCAGTTCTGCCGTATATGGCATTATTTAACTTTCATTCTCCTGGAGTCCGATTATATATTCCCTTCGTAAGAAGAAGGTAAATATAAATATAAGACGGTAGGACAGTCGCTTTCATCTCCACTCAGATGGAAATCGGGTCTCCGATCAATGTTAAAATCTGGAACTATTTATTCAAGTGGACGCTCACCTTTTAATTAGCGTGATGCAGTTTTTCAAATTGTATGCTTATAAACTCGCCTGTTCAAATTTCAGGCTGGAATGCCCGATAGGAGAGCGTGGTGGCGTCAGCGGTCGTTGCCCCGACTCACCACCTCTCACCTCCTCCATCACGCTGTGGTAGATACGTGTAGGACGGTTCTTTTGTTTATAGCCTTTGATCCAACTTACCGGAAAATAGAAGTGATGATCACGTGAGTCTTGTTTTGAAAGCACATGGTTGATTGGAAACTTAGGCAATCTTTATATGGGTGGAGTTTTGATGCTGTTGACTATACGTATTTGATGCGAAAAATGGAAATATATGTTTTCTTTATTCTGTTCCTTAGAACAGCGTCCCTTTATATGCGCGTGATCCTATACATGTGCCACCTCTTGTGTGTAGTAAATTTATCTCAGCCCGTGTTGATTAGTGGCTGGAATATGTAGGTAAGAGAATATTTGAAATTCTCCACGGTGTTATACTGTCTAAGTGTTGATGCTGCTTCATCAGCCTGCGCACTAATGATTTGCATACACGGTAGAACAGTCATGTTCTCAATCAAAATTAGAACAGTATAGCTGACTGTAATTTATTGTTTGGTTTAAACAGCTCCATGTCTTGCGGATTCCAAGTGTACTGACCCGGCCAAGCTGGACTGTATTTACCTGGTGGGTGGACTGCCAAACATCCTGCTCTATGGGTAGGACTAGTCTCACCTCACCTAGACCAACTTGCTTGTTACAGTACAGCTCGGAAAGTGCGTGTCACAGTTTACAATTTACAATACCGTCGTATGGCGATTGTGATACAGTCATCCTGAGTGTCTGTGTCTCTGTCATGTTGGTGAATATGATTGATACGCGTGGCTGCTTATCTGTGGATGATCCTTGCGCTGTCGTGTCGTGTGAAGGTTTTATTGCAGCGGGTGGAGCGGGGCCAGTGGCAACTTTTCCGGACATGATGTATTTCACTCTGTAATAGCTGAGTCCGAAGACGGGACAGAGTTACTTTAGAGTGTGGATGACCAAGAACGAGGCTGTCATACTTGAATCAGACCATTATCGGTTTTCCGTTCAGTGGCAAAATCCTACTTGATACCGACGACAGGCTGCAGGCATCTTGCACTCTTAATAATATTGACTGTTAGTACGTGTGATTGACGCGTGTTTGTTTAGCTGATGACGTACGGCGTTTTCGGGGAGGGGTGTGGGGGTGTGGGGGGGGGGGAGTCCCCCATAGCGTGTACTGTAGATGGCTGCGATGTTGTTCCTCCTTTCCATATGATCGGTTTTCCGCACACCGGATAAGGGGGCGGATAAAGGCGTGTTTGCGGAAAATGTTGATTCCTGCTTATGAGGATGGTGTTGCTGTGTGATGCTGGCGTAATGCGAGGTGGGTATATCCAAGTTTTCCAAGCTAGGGAATGCCGAGTCTGTTGCTGTTGCGGAAAAGTCAGGTTGCAGTGGGTCATGAACTTCCCACATTCGTGCAGAAGGGAATATTGCGGGAAAAGGTGTCAAAAGCTAGGTGCATGCTATCTATGGTGTTGGTCATGTTAAATGTCTCCGTTGTACTGCCTATGTAACTGGATAGGGGTGTGGTGTTCACCCAACAATGAATTGACGTATCCATCCTTGCAGGTAAGTGTGTTCTGTATGCTCCTGGCTCTCTTGGTGTGATGTTCTGACTGCTTTAGGCTTGATTGCACCTTGGAGTAGGGCTGGCCTCGCGATTTGAGGAGTTGGAGGGGTACACCGAGTTGTTTGGTTGTCTTGATGTCGAGAACAGCGCAAGGTCTCATCTACCGTCTTCACTTCCATGTTATTTATTACATGTTCCACCCTACAGGAAGCACGGACCGGGGCAGCCTCAGCTTCCGCTTGTGGTAACTATATAATTGGGATAATAGCATGAACTTGGTGGGAATAGGAAGAGGTCGGTGGAACAACTTTTCCGTCCTTCCCCTTGGATAGCACAAACGAGAAAATGGCCAAGACTAAATGCACAAAATGACAACAACATGACCGTCTGCAAGTAGCTTCAGCATCCGCATCCGCAACAACTTTTCCATCCTTCCCCTTGGATAGCACAAACGAGAAAGTCTTCAGATATGACTCCCCAGATCATATAGACCCGCTCTGAGGAGGGAGAGTGCGGGTACATATCTCGTCATCATCATCAGCATTAGTCATATGTTCACCGGACTCCTGGCTTGGTAGGAGAGGGGACGAACTGGCACCGCGGTGCTCTAGACTAATGTCGGGAATACTTGTTTCCCTAGAGACATGTGTCTGGTTACCAGTGTCGCATGGAACACCCGGCCTGAGCTCTGGCACTGTGTCGACACTGACACAAGGTTTAAGTCGATCAAAGTGGATATCTGAGGTCAGGCCATCCGAGGCACGGATATGGTAGGTCACATTCGACTTCTTACCTACTGCAACATAGGGGCCTTTCCTCTTGTAACTCAGTTTACTCAGCACGTTTACAGAACGTCATGGATCGTGACCCCAAACCATCTTTCCCGCCTCATACAGGTCTCCATGCACTTGCTGGTCATGCCACATTTTCTGACGTTGGTGTGCAGTGGATAACGTTGCTCTCACTAGCACATGGGGCTGTTCTATCTGCTGCTGTATGAGCTCTACATAGAGAGATGGTGAATTTTCCTATCCTGGAATCCTGGGCATGGCCAGATCCAGGGGTAAGGCCAATTCACGGCCTAACATTAACCGAGCAGGGGTATAACCTGTGCCAGAATGTATCGAAGTGTGGTATGCCATGAGCACATATGGGAGTCATAGATCCCAGTCACGACAATCAAGGCGTTTTTCCTTTGTGAGAATCTCTGCCAAGTTATGGTTGAACCTTTTTACCATCCCGTCACTATGTGGATGGTATGGCATTGTTCAAGTCCTGACTATATGAAACAATTTGCAGAGCTCGGAGATTAGCCGAATCTCAAAATTACTTCCATGGTTGGAGTGCAATTCATAGGGCATACCAAAGAGGCAGAACACATTGCTAGTCAGGACTTCCGCTACTGTGGATGCCTCTTGGTCTGGCAAAGCAAATGCTTCTACCCACTTCAGAAAATACTCTTGTAATACGAGGATATACTTGTTACCTTCATCCGTCGTATTCAAGGGTCCGAGCACATCAATAGCCACTCGCTCCCACAGTGCACCAACAATTTTAACTTGGAAAGGTGCGGAATGGTGCTGCCCAACAATGTGCCTTTGGCATGGGACATATTTGGTGCCACTTGCCTTCACACTATCGCGTATCCCAATCCACTGGAATCTCTGTTTGATGCGGGTTGTTGCTCACTCGACAGCCAAATGTCCAGCGTTATCGTGCAGCTGTTGTAGAATTATTTCACGATAACGCTCAGGAATCACCATCCAGTTATTAATGTAGAAGATGTCATCTTGCATATGGCACTCTCTAAACCTCTGATAGTAATATTTTGCCGTTGCAGAAAGTGGTGTAACAGATTCCTTAGGAGGACATACCCCCTCCTGGATCCACGCGTATATGTTTCGTGTTTGCGCATCTGTTGCTTGTTCGTGAGCAACTGTCTCCATGTCCCACTCTGCGCAACGTAATTTTGGGAACATGGTAGATGGCAGTGTTGTATATGTCACAGTGGTGGCCACATCTTGTTCATCCTCGAGCCTGACTCTGCTCAAGGCATCGGCATTCCCATGCAGTTTGCCGGGTCTATAAACAACATTGAAGTTAAAGGCCTGCAGGGATTTCTGCCACCTCGCTACCTGTTTCTGAGCCAGCGTAGTGAGGCGTGATCTGTACGCAGGGTAAATGGGCGCCCATACAGTAAGTTTGTATAATATTTGACGAAATACAATGCAGCTAACAATTCCCTCTTAGTCGTCACATAACGTTTCTCTGTTTTATTTAGAGTACATGAACCATGACCCAGTACCTGCACCATTCCATCTTCTGTGACCGGAGATAGAACTCTATCTATTTCATAAGCAGATGCATCCGTGTCCAAGATGGAATCGATGTTGTGGTTAGGATGAGCAAGAATTGGGGCGGTCATCAAATGTTCTTTCAGCGCCCTGAAGGAACCTTCACACTCACTCGTCCACTCAAATGGTCTATCCGTTTCGGTGATCCTAAATAAGGGTGCTGCAATCTCACTAAGGTGACGGATGTATCAACAATAGTACTGGCAGAGAATGAGGAAACTCTGGGTATCCGTGACCATGGTGGGGGTTTGCCACTCCGCTACTGCTTTAGTCTTTGAAGGTTGAGAGGTCACTCCATCGCCGGATATGACATGTCCCAGGAACTCGACTCTCTGTCTAAAAAGATGACACTTCTTGGGTTTGAGCTTGAGATTAGTGGTATGAAATTGCATTAAGATTTTGTTCAAGTTGGACAGAGTCTGCTCAAACGAGGGGCCAAAGACTATTACGTCGTCGATGTAACAGAGACAGATCTCCCATTGCAGGGTAGTTAATACCTGCTCAATGAGATGCTCGAATGTTCCAGGAGTGTTGCACAATCCGTAGGGCATCTTGCAGAACTGGAAAAGACGGTCTCGGCACACAAACGCGGTCTTCTCCTGGTCAGCCTCATCCATGGCGATTTGTCAGTACCCACTAGCTAAGTCAATGGTACAAAACCACTTGGCTCCAAACAAGAAATCTAAGGCCTGATCTATCTGAGGTAGCGGATAAGCATCCTTGATGCTAAGATCATTAAGGCATCGGTAGTCTATACAAAACTGCACAGATTCGTCCTTTTTGCATACTAGTACTATGGGACCGGCCCAGGGGGATGCTGAAGGCTCTATAATACCTGTCCACAACATGTCGTTTACTTGTTGATGTGCCCCCACCTGCTTGTGAATGGGAAGACATTGACAGGGTTGTCGAACCGGTCGGTTGGTTCTGGTGTCGATAGAGTGTCGCACGAAATGAGTTTCTCCCAGATCCATGTCTCCAGCCAAGAAACTTCTGTGATACTTATATAGAAGTTTCTGTATGTCACGTTTATGAGATTGCACCAATCCAACTGTGGCATGCAAATATATGTCATGCAGATGTTCCGGTAAATCATCAGAAGTTGTTGCTGGTGTAGGTGCGGTAGATGGTGTCTCCAGTAATATCACATCCACCAAATGGCCACAACGAACTCCTGATACAAGAGTTATTGGGTCAGTCGTGCCATTGCATACTCTGAATGGTATATGGTCCTTATTGGTAGTGTCAACAATCATTCGGGGACTGGCGCATTGTGAGGCGATTATGTATTCAGGGTCGGGTTCCACCATGGCTATGTGTGTGTGTGTTGTTTCCTAACTGTGGTGTGGTGGCCCATAAGATTTTCCCCTGTCCCTGCTCAACTGTGGCTGTTGATGCCAAAATCACTGCACAAGTATCGTACAGTGATGGTTCCAGTCCAAGGGGTATGCGTCGGCGGTGTATATCTAGTTCCTGTTCTCTGCAATGTATGATGACTTCGCTGGCACTGAGGAAAGCAGAAGCAAGCAGGGCATCATTTTGAATAGAGACAATGACAACTCGCTGTATGAATAGCATTTCCTTTATCTGTATTATGAGGTTTACTGTACCAGCCACAGGAACATCGGCTCCGGTAGCTGTTTGCAAAAATATGTTTTAGGCCTAAGGGGTGGCTTCTTATAAGGTGGATGCTCTCATATAAGCGCGTGTTGAAGACGGTGATGGAAGTTCCAGTGTCAATGGTGGTACTGGTGGAAATGCCACTAAACAGACAAGCACACTTATATATTACTTTGCGGTGTGTCTGTGAAAGAGTTTCCAATGATACTGCCTGAGGGCCAACCCATCGTCGCTGCTGCTGTGATTGCTTAGGCAAGCACGGAGTTGGGGGTAGCAATGGTGGTGTTGTTGATGTTGTTTCCATGTATTTGTGTATACAGCAGTATGGACAGGACCAGTGCACTCACGGATTAGGGCTACCTGTGTGAGTTACTTTTTGCAATGCATCATGAGATGTGTGGTTGATGCACAAAAGAAGCAGTGACGGCACTGTAGTCTGCCATCCTTCAGATGCTACTTCTTCTTGTGGACCCATGATGCCGAATGCTGACTGCAGTCCATGTCATTATTACTGCTGCTGGATGTAGTGGGTAATGCTGTCAGGATGCATGAATTGCATACCACCAAGGGGCACCGAGTGTTAAGGTGCTTTGGAGGCGGGTCTTGGTGCTCGTCTAAACGTTGGTTCAGTGGAGGTGCTAAAACCAACCACTGCCGTTTTACATAGGAAAGAATGTTTTTTAGATACGGAGATTGCGTGGTCACAACCTCCGGCAGAGGGAGATGTCATCGTTGATACCAGCATATATGAAACCGGGTATGTGTGATTGCATACTGTCGTGGAAGTGTGAGTTGTCGTGTTGGATACCTGAGGTTGTTGTCCATAGGCTGCAATTGAGCCGGGTTGTGGGAGTGGGCACCGAAGTGGGCACCGAAGTAACTCTGTAATCGGTGCCTGTTCTAGTTTAATGGGGTCTCAGGCGGCGGTGTACGTCGGTCAGCATTAGGAGTTGTAGACGGAGGGCGATTTGGACATCGCTCCTTCCAGTGGGCTGGCTCGCCACATCCAAAACATGTGTTTGGTGGCTGTGTAAGCGTTCCCATATTTGCTGTTGGTCGTGTTGTCGATTGTGTAGTGACAGTGGTGCTAAGTGTGGTGACTAAGTTAGTGAGTGCGCAGATCTGTTTCATTATGTCTTCTAAACTATCATGCATGTTCTGACAATTGTTGTTATTGTGCTGGTTCCCACGTCCGGGGGCATTGTTGCGGCCCCCGCGATGGGATTGGCCATGCGCTCTTCCTTTAGGTGCATGATTTTGACTGGCGGGTTGTTCTGATTGTGTGTGTGGGTCGGATGCTGAGGTGGATGCTGATACAGTTGGGTTGTCGATGGTGATTAGGAGGGTGGCACCGTTCACTTCATTTATTGGATGTATTTGACAGTGATTTATTTTCTCCCGCTTCAAGAAATTCTCGATCCGAACGACGGTTGCCATTAAAGATTGAAGGCTACCATGTTCTATGAGGAATAGTTTTTCCTTGAAGGCGGGTTCTCCACTTAACGCATCAATGAAAGTGTCCAGATGCAGCTGTGTGACTCCCTCGTGATTCGTGCTGGGGGAGGCACGAGTAACTAGTCACCGAATATGACTAGCTAATTCTGGTAATGTCTCCCCAGCTCGTCTACCCAAGATTTTGAGCTGTAGATGACTCATTTCACCAAGCGCAATCTTCCCGAATCTCTCCGACAACGCGCTTTCCAGTTCCATGTATGTCGGTGTGTGGTTTGATCCCAAATCTGCCAGGACTTGTAGAGCTTTTCCTGACAGTTTTGCAGCCAGATATTCTCCCATGTGTTGATCTGTCCACCGGTTTGTATGACTAATTATTTAGAATTGGGACTTATAATTAGCCCAATCATTCTCCCTACTAAATTCAGGAGGGCGATTGATCCGGCCATGGCTATGATATTGTGTTATAGGCGTGAATCCAGGTGGTGGTGCTGGGGAGAATGGTGTGAATGTAGATGCTGGTCTGCGTGTTGGTAGTGGTATTGGTGGTAATTCCCAACGATGTTCCCACTGATGTTGTGTCCATGATGGTGATTCCTGAGGATAGTGTTGAGCACGATATGCTGGTTCCGCCGAATACTGCCCTGATGCGGGTCGATAGACAGGTATTGGTCTACAAACTGGTGGAGGCATGCTGTGCGGCTGACGCGGATGTTCTATCAGCTGTTGCGATGGGTGTTCCTCGTATGGAGGCAGTCCAGGAGACTAACGGGGTGGTGTGTGCTGTGTGATGTAGTTCTTCTGGAATATTGTTGGAAAGGAGGTGCCGCATCTCCCAATTCGTATCATGGTACCGAAGGATAGTACGGCGATGACGTTTGTATAGGAGCAGATGCAGGACAGGGTGCATGAGGTGTAGGCCACTGGTCACCTTGTGATGACGTTGGTGAACATATTGGCCGTGAAGTATTAGTATGTCCCCGTAGGGTCTTTGTCGTGGTCGACTGTGATCTGGCAAAGGTGTTGGATGCCAATCGCGGATATCCGACAATGTGATGTATTGAGTACCGGCCTGCGAGGCATCATGGAATGTTCCCTCGCTGATCGGCGAATACTTGTGTAAAAACGGTGCCAGCTGTTCCGCACCGGGACATTTTTAGCATAGTCAGTGAGCATGCATGCAGTCCTTCTGTCATATGATGCTACTTCCAAATCCAGGGAGTGCTGACTGTCTGCTGAAGGAGACTGAAACGTGTGTGTGTGTGTGTTGAGTGTCGGTGTGGGTTCGCTTCTCATTCGAGGTCCACATTGGGCGCCACTTGTAGCACACGGTGGTACGTGCTGGTCCGTCATGTTGCTCCGTTCCATTGCACTGAATGTACCGGATGCACGGGAGGGCTGGTTAGCTGTGTTTCTCGGGGTTATGTATCCCATATCGTGACTCTCCGGAAGGTACAAAGACTGGCTTCTAGAGCTGCTGGAACGATAACATTCCAGTGGGGCCGTGCAACCATTGCCGCCGAGATTGAACCTCATGGTCTCATCCCAACTGTTGGTGTCACTGGTATGATGGTCCATAGCTTAATTTAGGCATCTGGACTTGATAATAAATCAAAAATATATTACTGAGCAAACAATGGTATTCGTTTGCTAGTAGACGAGAGAAAGTGTACAGTACATAGAACTAGGATGGTGCCTTGTTTACATGGGCTCGTCAGAGGTACATCACAGATCCGTATATATCTGAGAGGTATCCCTGCAAGGGAGCATCATAACGAGGCTACTTATATAGTTTAATATAAGCCACTGTACCCCTAACACAAATAATATTGTTGCGAGAGGAAAGTGCCTCGCACGGGCCTCCGTCACAGGAAAATGACTTCAACGCTGAAGCAGAGGAAGAGAGCTGACAAAAAGGGCCACTCTTGTTCAAACAAAAAGTTATGTGTAGTGTGTGTCAACCCAGTGAAATTATAATTAATGTGATGTGAAGACAAGGTGGATGATTTCCGAACAATCCAAAGGTCACCGTCTTATGTAGGTCCAAAGATATTGCATTGGTAGTTGCCACTTTATTTATGCGGGCCTTCTGCTAAATTCTAACCTACCATTTAGTTGTTAGATTCGCTTCCAAGCTTTGGCAGCAAGTGGCAGGGATTCATACCTATCTTTTGACACATGAGTCTAACTGGCGAAGATGCCCGGTTTCCCGAAGGTTACCCACGTAGCATCTTCCTCAGAAAGGCAGCGTGCAGACATGTTACGGACTGTTATACATCACCCTCCAACCACATAACATCACTAGGACAAGTTATTATTCACATAAGCAATTTAGAAAGCGCAATAATAATTTATGGTGGGGAGTAAGAGGCAGATATCCCTCCTTAGTGACCTTCCCGTGATGGCGTCATGGGTTCTAAGACCGCACTAGTCACTGTACCGAGTTGGATGAAGATCTGCATCTCGTCCGTCACCCGTGTGCTACAGAACTAACGTTTGCCTGTCATTAGGGTTAAGTTTCAGAATGCCCAGAGATGCACTGCAGGCCGGTTTTACATAATATCATTTCTTTTCGCAGTGCTTCCTACTTTGGCAGGGTTATCTACGCTAACTAGTATCCGAAGATACAGAGGGGGATGTATGCGAAATCGACACTTTGGTCTTCACTGCTCAGAAACCCCAATAGTTTCCCAGAGTCGGATCATGGCAACGGGTCGATGGGAAATCCAAACAATTATTACGCCTTGCGGCTGGAGGAACGTAGAAAGAGACAATCACTCGATATTTAATAAGAGGCGCTAAAGTATTTGACCAATTTATGCAACCTAGCCGGTGTGTGGTGTTACATATCCGTTACAGCCGGAAGAGGCGTACACAAAATGTCTCTTACAGAGAGATTGTCCCTAACTACTTTAAACCTATCCTATCGAACTAGAATAGCCAGGTTTAGTCGATCACATGTCAAGCTCAAGCAATGTGAGCATGAACAGTGACCTCAGTGTAAAATTGATGCTGGGGGAAATAGTGATGCGGATATAATGTTGCTGTATAGTATAGCCTAACGTACTGCGTTATAGAGGTGTTATATAAACAAAACAAAATAACTAGAATGGCTACTTGCCATATACCTAACTATCACAGTGCTAACAGTATATCAGGTCATAGGACCTCGCGGTGCTTGTTAGTTGTAAGCACGAAAATAAGGATATACATATATCCGGGAAGGTACCTATTAGTCATCAGTACCTATAACGGAATAAATGAATAAATAGTACAATATTATAGTTACTTGAGTTCCTATTGGTCATCGGTATGGGAAAGGTTAAAAAATTACTATAGGATTGCGGTACAGATTAGGAACGTGAGGTGGCACAATACTGAAGTTGCTGGGAAGTCTCCGCAGGCGAACTGTTGATGCGGCTCACTCTCAAGACGGTGAAGAAGAATGACAATAGAGAGACGTCCATTAGATAGTCATAATAACTAATATGTGAATTTACACAGTAAGTTAGAAAGTGTCCATCCGGTGACGGAAGTTTGAAAGTTGTCCCTAACAAGGAGGGCTACAGTTGTAATTAAACATTGCATGTACATAACTGGGTACACCAAGCGGGTGTACCATGCAGAGTCCCACCAGACTGTGACATAAAAGTTAATTAATCACACGACATGATGTGCGGAAGTTTGATACCACTTTTCAGCGTGGTCCGGAAGATCCGACGAGTTATCCATCAAGAATCACCACTTATTCTACATTCTGTAGAGATTACATTGGGACCTCGATGCCCATCCGCAGGAAGGCGCCTCTTGAAGTTGGTGTAGTAAGGAAGTCTCTACTATTTATTTAATTGCCCCCGGATGGCCGTCCGAGGGCTTACAAAAACTTAGTGATTGCGGATGCTCCGATTGCTTACCAGTGCAGAACTGAATTCCGAAAGGCACTGTTGCGGTGTAGGGTACCACAGTCAGTAAGCAGTTGCCAATATATAGCACTGCGCTGGTCCAGCGACCCGCCAACGGCTGTCTCTCGCCGAAGTGTGGTGATAAGCGGATTCCCCATTCATTTAACACACGCGATTACGACGTCCAAGTAATATTTTGAAAATAATTTCAGTGAGCCATTTAAGGATAACTCGGCCATTTCTGGTGTGATTTTAAAAAGGTAAACAGGTTTGGATTCCTAGCCTCATTCTGGTCCTGATTGGTACCAAGAACGGAGAGAATGGAGTGATTTGAAGAAATCACGAGTATCAACTCGGTACACTATAAGTACGCATTTTCTCCCAACGCTGACACGTGTTGTCAGGGAAGTTCTGGCGCGAGCGCATCCTACCGAGGGGCCGTATTTGGAACGTACCCGGGGCGGTCGTTCCGTACCCAGCCTAGCTGGGATGGCTCATACCCGTCTAGCCGATCCGCGCTGTACCATCTTATTTCAAAATTATCTAATTTATGAGAACATACAGACCATTTCCAATCTTGTTTTGATACGGCACCTTATATGGTTTTTAAAAACATCTAAATATTCTAATTCTCTGAAGTGAGGTCTCATTTTGCTTGTTATAAACATAGCTAGAGATAATAGATAGGTATTTAATTTATTTACTGGAGCCAATAGTCAAAGCAGTGTTTGTCTGCTGCGGCTGTTGTTGTTGTTGTTGTTGTTGTTGTTGTTGTTGTTGCTGCTGCTGCTGTTGTTGCTGCTGCTGCTGCTGCTGCTGCTGCTGCTGCAGTTGTTGCTGCTGCCCCTGTTGTTGTTACTGCTGCTGCTGCTGCTGCTGCTGCTGCTGCTGCTGCTGCTGTTGTTGTTGTTGTTATTGTACACTAACAGTAATGCCCACTAAGTGTCAATCCGATGCTAATACGGGATAGCACAGTCCAAACCGTTTTAATGTGTTATTCTCTAAACCGATATTTGCTATAATTTGAGAATGGGAACAGCTCAAGGGAGATAATTCTTATCATCTTTCGTTAAATAAATTATTTCATAGTTACCATTCCCTACTATCCTGAATAAAGGTTCACGGTTTTTAGCAGATTTTTACAAGTAAATCCTTAGGCAATCATCATCGTTATCAACATCATTAATTTTTTTTCAATACAATACATTTGATCATAGATGCAAATAAAATTCAGCGCATAATTTTATTTGTCGGTCATTGCATTTACCAGAAAATTGACACGGAATTGCGCAGTTGGTAAGCTTGCTTTCTGAACCTGATTATCATAATTTTACCCGCATCGCTAGAGGCGGGGGATAATGCAAGCATGAGGTGTTGTTAGCCTTGTTGTTCTTCTTGTTATTGAGACTTTTCAATAATTCTGCTTCTACTGGAGGGATCGTCTCTAAACATGGGTGGGAGCTTGACCAAGCGGCGGGGTGGGGTGATGCGTCGGTGGGGTGGGGTGGGGTGGGGATGGGGGAGGGGGTTGAGGGGACCGGTGCGTATGGGGTCTAAAAGTATACGGTAACAGCTTTTAGCAACATTGTTTTCAACATAGACAGTTTGGACACAATTTTTCCAATAACTCTGGTTTAACTGGAGCAATCTTCTTCAAACCTTTGTGGAAGCTTGTCCGTGGGGTCTCAAAGAAGTATGCAAATTTTGGGGTCAAAAGCTAAAACGCAACAACAACGGTTTTCTGCAACATTGTTTTCAAAATAAATACTTTTGACGTCGCGGCGGCCTGATTGAATACAGCGGGTATTGGACACATTTGACCTTGCTAGACTTACCGCCATGTCACATGACCGGAGCAAGGCAAGTGTTAGAATATAGACATTTCATAAAGTGTGAATGTGGAGATCCTATCTGTCAAAATATGCCTGGCTTGACAGGCAAAGTACGTCATGTGTTAGTTAATCGATGCCACAATCAAATGACGCAGGTCTATTACGAATGTGGCAAAGGTCCACGGTAAGGGTCTGGCTTGTATTTCTTTGGTAAATTTACAATTTAATCATTCCGTTAAATATTCTGCCAGTGGCAACAACAGCTCCCAGTTAAATTAGCTTCAAAGTATGCAGTAGCTTACCTGTAGAGGAACCATGAAATTAGGATTATGGTAATTATGTGTTAAAATTTATTTAGATGAGCGTATATGTGGGCGGAGCTTAGCTAGAAATGGGCGGAAAACAGATAGTAATGGCTGCCTATGTTACAGTATGAATCTTCTCCCGGATAAATATGGCTTCATCTAGCTATGCAAACTGAGCAGTTTGTAGATATTTAAATTCATCCGCGAATTTATCATTCTGATGATATCAATAATTAAAACAAATAGGTTCCAATTTCTTTTCATCAAAATTCAAGATAACCACCAAATCTCAACATGGCCGATTTTAGGCAAATAAATCCTTTAAAATACATTTTCTGTATTCGCTTAGCTTCCGATGAATATAGCTTTGTATTGATCCCATACAGAATAAAAAGAACAAGTTTCTAAATATTCAAGTTCAATATGGCGAGTTTTTTACAAGTAAATCCGAAACAAAACTAACACATTTCATTTTACTTTCCGTGACCGGAAGGGTATGTGAAGTTTACCATTCTATTGTACAAATGGTATTTAACTGATTTAATATATGTAATGACAAAATTATTTAAAACAAAAAATAGTGGAGCTGAGATACCACCACGCCTAATACCACAATAGCCATGTTCAGTAAGGTTTTTGTCTTTAGCTTGATAAAGCGGGTCTGAGCTACAGTACCTGAACCCATATTGACGATACGTACTAATCAATGGTGCCGGTAAATACAGTCTACACTACAGCTCAGAAATAACTTTGAACGTTTCCAAGCCAAAATAAAACATACTGTTACATACATATTTAGACTTAATTTGATTGGGCGCCATTGCTGCTTTGGTCAAATCGAATTAAGTCCACAATATTCAACAGAACATTTTACATTGTGTTAATAATGTACTAAAATGTTCCTATTTTATTTTGTCTTGGAAACATACTAAGTCATTTCCGATCTGTACTATAGCTACACCATTAATGTCATTCAGGTATCCCTCATCATTACAACGATCAGACACATTCATAGCTTCTGGTATCCCTCATCAGAGCTACGATCAGACACATTCATAGCATCAGGTATCCCTCTTCATTGGTACGCTCAGACACACTCATAGCTTCAGGTATCACTCATCAGAGCTACGATCCGACACATTCATAACTTCAGGTAGGCCATATCCCTCTTCAGAGCTACGATTAGACAAATTCATAGCCGCAGATATTCTTCTTCATTACTACGAGCACACATTCATAGCTGCAGATATCCCTATTCATTGCTACGATCAGACACATTCATAGCTGGACATATCCCTCTTCATTGGTACGATCAGACACATTCATAGCTTCTGGTATCCCTATTCATTTCTACGATCAGACACATTCATAGATTCATGTATCCCTCTTCATTGCTACGATCAGACACATTCATAGCTTCAGGTATCCCTCTTCATTGGTACGATCGGACACATTCATAGCTTCTGATATCCCTCTTCATTGCTACGATCAGACACATTCGTAGCTTCAGGTACCCCTCTTCATTGCCACGATCAGACACATAGCATACACACATGCCATTTTGCAACCAAGACAGGCTCTTCGGCATCCTTCAGGTATCCCTCTTTATTGCTACGATCAGAAACATTCATAGCTTCAAGTATCCCTCTTCATTGCTACGATCAGACACATGCATAACTTCAGGTATCCCTCTTCATTGGTACGATCGGGCACATTCATAGCTTCCGGTATCCCTCTTCATTGCTACGATCAGACACATTCATAGCTTCAGGTACCCCTCTTCATTGCTACGATCAGACACATTCATAGCTTCAGGTGTCCATCTTCATTGATATGATCGGACACATTCAGAGCTTCTGGTACCCCTCTTCATTGCCACGATCAGACACATAGCATACACACATGCCATTTTGCAACCAAAACAGGCTCTTCGGCATCCTTTTCGCAACCGCATTTAATCAGGTTGATGGACAGGTGAACCTCCTCCTCCTCCTCCTCCTCCTCCTCCTCCTCCTCATCCACCCATCTTTCCCCTCCTCCTCTTCTTCCTCCTCCCCGCTCTCCTCCTCATCCTTCTCTTCATCATCTTTCTCCTCCCACTCCCCTCATGTCCTTACCCGCCACCATGCCCATACACACACGGTCCATATGCCAATATCAGGTTTGCGCCAATATGAAACTTGGAAAAAAATTATTTTCGACATAGCCTATCATATGAAATGATAATTCTTTCCTGGAGTGTTGCGCATGTCGAGTAGATAAACCTATAATTTGAGAATTGTCAATTTGAGGATCAAGAGAATTGTATATCTTAACTATTTAATAAACATGCTGTTGAATATTTTTAAACTAATTGAACTGGGCGTCGTTGCTGCCATAGGCAGCAACAACACCCAGTCAAATTAGTTTCAAAATATTCAACAGCTTACTTGTATAGTTTTCTGGAAATTGATAGTCATGGAGTTCTGGGATCGATCAATCCCAACATGGCGCAGTGTGGGTGGAGAATAACTAAAGATAGGCGGGGAATAGCTAAAACTGGATTACTTCGTTGCCACGTAAGCCGACGAGTCATTCCAGTGTTGCGATTGTCAAAGCCAGTGTATGTTGCCATGTTCAGAATCTTCGAAATAACATTGTCCAAACATGTAGTTTCCATATCTATAACAAACAAGCTGTGTCGGGTAAGTAATTACAGACGTAATGCCATTGATTTATCTGGCAATCTCGTGCTGTGCTTTTTGGAACCTCGGAGTCTAGTTGATGCAACATTCTGGCTTCGACAAATGCAAGCAGCATTCAATGGATGATAAACATGTGTCTCAGAATAACCAAGTGGCAATACATTCACTTACCTCTAGCGGAAATGGGCGACTTTTTGTTGCAGTCATCATAAACCTCTGCAGAACATCCTAGCATCCAATAGAGGGAGTGATCTCTAGCTAAGCCACGCCCACATTTGCGCGTGCTGGGATCGATTTATATATTTTGAAGCCAGATTACCCAGAATCCCAATTTCAAGGTAACTATACAGGTAATGCGGTGAATATATTGAAACTAATTTGTCTTTGAGCTGTTGCTGTCTATGGTAGCAACAGCATCCATTCAAATTAGTTTCTAAATTTCAACAACATGTTTATTAAATTGTAATTCCATCAAAGGATTCAAAGACAGTTCGTACAGTTGACGGACTTTTCCAGCTTCATGACAGATGTGTGACGTTAGTCTACATGCGGCGTAATTGAGTATGACGTCATATACCTGTGGGACATATCAGATCCTTCCATAGTGCAGTAGATATCTTGGATATGGTAATATTGCTGCGCTTCATGTAATCGGAAACTGATATGGCACTGAAAAGATGTTGTTCATAAGTTCTTCAATGGTCTTTAGTTTAGGCAGACGACCTACTACCTACTACGAATGGAGGAATCCAGTTTCTCAGTCGATCATATGATGTCTTAAGCAACCACATCACGTATATGCTGACGTCTTAATCAATTATGTCATTCGTAAAGTGCTCGATTTAGTCCGTCTAAAACGCGTAATAGTCCGTCACGCTGTACGAATTGTATGTCTTTATTATTTAACAAACAATCTGTTGAATATTTTGAAACTAATTTCACTGGGCGCTGTTGCAACAGCGCCCAGTCAAATTAGTTTCAAAATATTTAACAGCTTGCATGTTGAGCAGTTTATCTAGAGATGGGCAGGGTGTAGCTAAAACTTGATCCCTCCATTGTTCTAACACACACTAGGCGTGTACCACATTCGGAGCTTGATCATGTACCTTATAGGGCAGGTCCTCAGATATATTTCCAAGGTGATTCATTCAAAATTGTGGCACAATTGAGTTAAAAGCACATTATGTTTGAGCCATTGAGATTGTATCAGCATTGACATTTAACGCTATAGTAAGCCAGTCTTCCAGGAACCAGACCTGTTGTTGCTAAATCAGTAGATCGACTTTTTGTTCCTTTTAAGCTAATTCCTAATCACTATCATTAGATTCCTTTTGTTGTTACTTATCGATTGTTTGTAATTAGGAGTTCATTGATAGCTCTTCTGCATAGCAAATATAATGCCATGAAGAAAGCTAGCACGTACGTGGCAATACCATTTTCATATGTCCACTAGTTATGTAGGCCTATCTCGCATTCCAAAATCAATGCATTCTAACTAGTCAGGCAGCTTAGGACTGGATTTTGAAAAATGGGGACAGAGTGGACAAAGGCAAAAACTTTTACCAAGACTTGCCTATGTCAAATACTTTACATTTTTGCTAGGATCCACAAACAGAAATCAATATATCAGTTTTTATAGGCAAAAGTGTGATGTCGATTTTTTCTGTGCTCTGAAATAGGGTTGCGCGATTTCTGCTTTGAAACATAGCGATCGATTTTATAACAAAAATCACGATTTTCGATTAAATCGTAGGTCCAAACTCCCACAAGTATAAACCGAGGTAACGTGACTAGTCACGAAAACTGGGACTTGGAATTTCTAGAAAAAGTTGAATGATACAAAAATCGCGCGGAATTAGAATACAATTTCATGCGAAACATTCTTACCATCCTACGTCTATGCTTAATGTATACCTTATATCTATCATCGCGGGACTGAAATTATTAATTGGGACCGCCTAAATATTGCGCATAGTTAAATAAACATCGTTTATTTCATCAAAAACTTTACATAAAATGGGGTTTTTTGTTGTTTTTTTTTGTTTTTTTTTGTTGTTTTTTTTTGTTTTTTTGGGGGGTTTTCTTCTTTTTTTTACATAAAATGTCGTCGAGTAAAAATATACATCCCGCTCCCTCTTATAGCCTCCCTTTGTAGGATGAGTTTAGGTCAGTAACCGAGTAGCGCAAAGACGCTAATATTAATACCGGGGAGATACTGCGCAATCCCCATACATAGGACGTTTGAGTAGCTTTGAGAGTAACGCGTAAACTCGTCCCATAGTGCAGTTTATAGTTGCTTTCAGAACGTATGATTTACATTTAAGAGTAATCAACATAATGCACAGTTCAAAATACAACACTCTGGAATGCTGTTGCTGTATTTTCTTTAATTAGACATGATAACCGAATCAAAAAGGAAAAATTATTACACCGCCTAAAGATGCTAACTGTGTGATTACTGTATTCTGCGCCTGTAGTAGTAGAAACATCCTACAGCTGCAATCAGTCCTTCTTTGCTTTTGCCCACTGTGTCTTGTCCTCAGCCGAAATCCTTAGCTTCCTCAGGTCCATTCGTGACTTGAATGTACCGAGTGCTGCTTTCTTGAGGTCGCCGCGTGGCACGCTTAGCAGATTTATGCAATGACGTCTTTTCCTGGCTTTGTATTTGCTGGCTCCGAGTAGGGCGAATTCCATGGCTCTCTGTGCTGGTGTCTCTTCTGGCATTCTTAGCACATGGCCAAACATGGACCATCTTTGCTGGGCGGCCTTTACAGACAGCGGCGACGTATTACACATCTTGTTTAGTGCATCGTTGGAAATTATGCTGTCTGGCCATCGGTGTCCAGTGATGGTGCATAGGTGTTTGCGGTGGCAGGCATCGAGTTTGTCTAGAGCTGCCTTTGGAGCTGCCTAGCTGTTACAGCTATACAGCATCAAGGATACGCAGGTTGCATTATATAAACGTAGCCTCTTTATCAAGGGCATCTTTGATCTACGAATTCATATCTTCCAGAAGGACTGGAAAGCTATGTTCCCCCATGACGCAGCATGCAGAAATGTCAGCAGTACTGCAAAGCAGTGAGCCAAGGATGTTACTCTTCCTCCATGGTTCGCCGCCACGAAGTGGGTCGTCATTTTCTATAGTTTCATGCTTTGTCGATAAGTATATGTGGGTGAACTCTGATTTGGATTCATTCACAAAGAGATTTTCAATTTTTAGTTTGCTTGCAGCTATTGGGAGAAGTTCGTCCAGGGGTTTCTTTTCCTCGTCTATGAAGTCCACATCGTCGGCATATTCCATCTCTAGTTGTATACCCAGTATGGACACTGGGGGTTTGGACTTGTGGAACTTTCCCACACATATTTCAATGCAGCAGCAAGGTAGCAGGTGAAAATCACCGAAGATAGACCATCTCCCTGTGGGGAGCCGATTGGTATCTGAAACTCTACAGACTTGACTCGTACTCTCAGCTTGATGTCTGCAAACAGTAGTCTCACTAGTCGTAGCTCATCTTCATTGCATCTGGCCTGGTGTAGTCCATCTAGGATCTTTGAGCGTTTAATTGTGTCGAAGGCCCATGGCATGTCAATGCCCATTTTGTGGAAGTCCCAGTGTTTTGACATGACTACCAACACAAGCATGTGTTGATCCCATATAATGTCTGCGCAGCTGCGTCCACGTTTGAAACCACTTTGACATGATCCAGTGAAGTAATCGATCTTGTCTCGGATGCGGCATAGAGGAACATTGGATAGGATTTTCCATATGCTGTTGAGGAGCACAATGGGCCGCATATTGGCTGGGGCCCAGGTGGCTTCTTGGGCTTTGGTAGTGCGATAAGGATGCCTTAGCCTGCAGCGTTGATGGGAAGGTGGTGCATAAAAGCTGAATTGATTAGGTGCGTGATCGGTTTTGAGATAATGTCACTTGCATATTTGAATAGTTCATTGCTCATGCCATCGGATCCAGATGCACGTCCATGTTTCAGGGCTTTAAGTGCCTTCTCAACTTCTGCTGTTTTAATCGGTGTTAGTAATGGCCTGGAGTCTCCTGAGAACGGGTGCAAGGGCTCATCATCGTTATCAGTGAACTGTTCCTTGAACCATTCTCGGATGGCCTCGGCTTTTCCTTGGTCAGTCCTGATAATGTGTCCTTCAGAGTTGTGCACAGTGAGTGGTGGTTTGTAGTCAGTAACTCTCAGGGCTCAGGCTGCCCGAAACATTTTGCGACAGTTATCCGTGGCAGTGATTTCATCTGCTAGGCAGTCTGCCTGTTGAATAACAAGATCTTTTAAGCATTCGCTAATGTGGTGCAGAATAAAGTTGCGCTCCCGGCGTAGTTTGGTACAGTCTTCACTTTGGCAAGTTTAATAGATGCACAGCCATAACACTTTCTGCTCTGCTGACAGTTTTACTACTAGAGGGTCGTCAGTATACCTAGTTTGGTTGTTTTTAAGAACACCTATGGTGCTGGTAGGGGATGATTCCATAGATTTCAGTATATTGGTTATGGCTTCGTTTGGACCGGAGCTGACATCGATGTTAGCTATCTGCTCCCCGATGGGCATTGTATGACATTTGAGTGCCAGTGTCGCTGATGAGCTTGGGTAGTGTGTAGGTGACTCTACCCTCTTGCCCGGTATGGTGTTTACATATTAGGTAGAGATCATTCATCTGAAGGCGTGTGATGACTAGCTTATGGTCAGAATTGAGGTCGTGCCTCCATGCGAACGAGCATTCCGGAGTAAGGGTTTTGCTTCTGTCTTGCATAATATGAAGTCTATTTGGTTGAAGACAGCTGTTGTAGCCTTAGAACTTGGGGGCTTTGCGATCAGTAATGTGCCCAGTCCATGTTGTCCGGTGATGGCATGGGTGTTTGAAAGCCGTATTTGTGATAAATAGGCCATTGGAACTCAGGAATGCCACCAGTGCATCTCCATTGCTGTTGCGTGTGCCCTCTACATATGATCCCATGCATAAGCCAAGTCCCGAACCTTTGTCCGCAATTCCGAGTTTACCCAGCTTGGAGTTGAAATCGCCACACACGAACAGTTGCCATCTAGCTGGGATTGTAATGGCTGAGCTCAGTTCTGCATAGAATGAATCTAATATTGCTGGATTCTCTTTGGCTTTTTCAGTAGTTGGGCTGTATGCGTTGACAATTCGATACTTAGTGGTGGTGTGTTTTCGCGTAGGTATAGGCAGGTCGATGAATGCAACGCGATCACTGATGTATCCAAAACTAATGACATGATCCAAGACCCTTGGTCCGATTACGAAGCCTAAGCCCCGGTATGTGGCCTGTTTTTCCTCCATGAGCACTAGCTTATGGCCTGTCTGTTGCTGCTGTGAGTGTTTAGCTACTTTAGTCTCTTGAATGCATGCAATATCGATGTTTTAGTGTTCACAGTCTGCACCTACGGTTTGCCTCTTTGATGTTGCACTCAGACCACGTACATTCCACTTAGCTATGGTAAGCTCCTGTGAAGATTGCTTTGTCTGAGGATGTCGAGCACAGTTTCTTGTTTGAAGAAGGGTAGACATAATCAGAGTTGCCTCTCTATGCGAATGTCAGCCCGTAATCCTTGATGACTTATTTTCCCAACAAAGTTGGTACTTACGGAGGAGACCGGCGTGAAGGTGTCATCTTTCTCCCTCAAATGCTAACTCGTATATTAAAAAGAATTATGTTCACTGATTATTGCCTCTGCAACTAAGTATATACTTCGTATTTCACGACAGACTGAAGTGAAAGAAAGAAAATTATATGGCAACTCGACTGAGTAACTAGCTGGTTTTCTCAATGACAAAGGTATTGCCTCGCTATTGTTAGCTTGTTTATCGTAGCGCTTTGTGTTGTGATTAGTAATTATTCGACACGTGCATGGCATGGCGGGATATAAACACAATGAACACAGGCGTGAATCGATTATAATTGTACTCATGTACTGTTAAATGTGACGGAAAAGTCCACATTTAAGATTTTAAACAAACATGATCGTAAAAATTGCGACCTTAAAAATAAATCGAACTTCACGATTAAATCAAAAAATCGCTCAAGCCTACTCTGAAATAGCTAAAATGCCATGTTTTGGCAAAAGGATGCATAACCACTCAATAAATAAGCTATATAAGTACATGCTTTACATGTATGATTACGGGCATGTGTGGGCTACAATAGCATAATTTATGTTTAGAACAAATTTTCTTCATTAAATTAGTTGAAAAGAAGATGGAATGTAATGCCATAAAACGAAAGAATTAACCCAGAAAACTGCCTAAGGTTATAATGTAATGACTGTGAACAAATGGTTTATATTATACCTAATCCAGTAGTTGCATGTTAATTACATAAGGTATATAAATAATTAATTCTTCCAGAGGGTGTTAATTTAATTAGATTTTATGATAGTATTCAGCCTGGGGTAATTTTAGAAACGCTCAATCAAAGTAAAATGAAAACATTTTTTTCAAAACAAAATAAAATTAATACACGTGTTGCTGGTTATGCACATTATACACGTTTAAATTGTTGATTAAAGGCACAAAATGGATTGGACAGCATGTGTGATATGTCGAAATATCACAGGTGAATTGGTGAGGTGCCGTTTAAATGTCCCAGGATCAGGAGATAAGTCTGAGCCATACAGAACTTGCCTGAACAATGTCTCAGCATTTAGAAAATTTAAAAAGCTACCAGTAAGTCCGCCTATTGAAGATACTATAACTGTTAATGATTTTATAAATCATAAGGCTCATTGGCACAAATCTTGCTATGGAAATTTCAACGGAAGTAAGGTTGAAAGGACAGAAAGAAAGAGAGCTATAGATGATACAGTGACCGCCAATGCTGCTGTTGATGAGAAGCGAAGCAGAGGCCGGCAATCACTGTCAAATACTGCATGTATATTCTTCACGAAGGAAGGAGGTCATCTTCATGAATTCAGGACGCTAGATGCAGATGAGAATGTGAAACGGACGACCACAGACCCACAAGACACAACACACGGATTGCAGGTGGGGATCTTATCGCTCTTGGGGCGAAATATCATATAGCTTGCATTACTGGATTAAGAAATCATCACCGTTCACTGATAAGACAGAGTCATGAATCTCCTGAACCCCGAACAGATGAAATGAAGATCCAGGCAAGAGCATTTATAGAGCTGACAAAATCCATAGAAAACTCAGTTGAGTGCGGAATTTTCCACTTTCGATCTGTAGAGCTCCATAAGCTATATGAAAACCATCTTCATGATCTTGGCATCAAGAAAGAATTAATAAGGCTCGTTTCGAGGAACAGGTCCTTGAATATTTTCCGACAGCTCAGGAGCAAAGCGATGGAAAGAATGTGGTTCTTGTTTTCGAACAGGGAGTGCATCAGATGATAAAAGAAGCATCATAGTGTGATTATGAGGAGGATGCCGCGATTATTGCAAAAGCTGCTAAAATCATACATGAAGGCATCTTCAAGACTGATGGATTCCAATTTGATGTTTCATTCTCTCATCAGTGTCAACGAAACTCTGTGCATCCTACCCTGACGACCGTAGTATCTATGCTATTAAATGGAGCTGACATAAGGCAACAGGACCCAAGAGATTCTCAAACGTGTCTTACTATTTCACAGACCATCTTCTTCAATTGTACGAAAAAAGCACCCACTGCTACTAAATCACGTCACTCTCCGAGCAATGAACCACCACAGCCTTTGTACATTGGCCTGAAAGTTCATACACATACTAGATCCAAGAATTTGATCGTACTGCTGTATGGCTTGGGTCTCAGTGTAAGTTATGACAGAATTTTGGAGCCTGAGAGTCAGTTGGCAACTGCAGTATGTCAGCATATTCAAAAGGAAGATAGTGTTTGTCCTTCTCAATTAAGTTATGGCCTGTTTACAGTGGTGCCTTGGACAGTTTGGATCACAATCCCTCAAGTACTACAGCCAAAGGGTTAGCCTCTTTAAATCTCGTATAACATCGAATATGGGACCGTGCCAAGAGACAATTACACTTCCTTCTGCAAACACGAAGAAGTGGAATTCTCTTCAGTGCCAGCTGTTGCTCACAAAAACAATGTCGAGCAAATACATGCAGAGATGAAAGCCGAAAAACTGTGGTTATCCAACGCACTGAAATTTTTCAAGAAGATGATAGTTGCGAAAGGTGATGTGGTAACATTGTTAGCCTACCATGCATCTCTACAAGATGACTCTGATGTTAATGATAAGCAGAAAGTGCTCACACAACTTTTACTACTGTTCTATGAAAAAGCGGCAACAGCCGCTATGATCAAACACGGCATGAATGGCTCTCAATAAGCAACACAATTTCTAAACCCAGGCCAAATTCCTGTGATGGCCATGGAAGCCCCACTGTATGCGCTGGCTAAATACATACAATGGAACTGGCCTCAGACATTTGGGGAGGACAATTATGTTATCATGTTTGGGGGCCTCCACATTGAAATGGCCATGTGGAGCACATTTGGTGACTACCTGGAGAGATCTGATTGGACCATTGTACTGACACAGGCATACATTGCCTTCGCAAGTACAGCAGATTCCTTTCTTCGCTGCTCACATCTCACAAGAACACGACAAGCGCACCAAAGTACTGCTTTGGCATTGGCCAAGCTTCAAGAATGTGGAATTTGCTTCCACATCGCAGCCCAAAACAGATGAAGACAAAGCGATTTGGAGACTCGAAATGATCCGAAAGAGTCCAACATTCAAATACTGGGATACCATACTCAACATAGAGCTCCTGGGACTCATCTTTATAAGAGCTCATCGCGAAGCAAACTTCTCACTGTATGTGGATTCACTGAAAGCAATTTGTCCTTGGTTCTTTGCACTCGATCATCAAAATTATGCTTGATGGATCCCAGTTCATACCCATGACATGGAAAATCTGCGCCCTTTCATCATGGAAGAATTTGCACGAAATGGCCATTATGTTGTTTGCAAGACTACCAACATGTTTTCAGCCATGCATATTGATCAGGCACACGAGCAAAATAACGAAATGGTGAAAGATTCTGGGGGCGTAGTTGGACTTACACAGAACCCATCAGCGTTCCGAAAGTGGATGCTAACAGGACCTGAACAAGCCAGACTTCTACAGGAATTTAATGAGAGTTTTGCTGAAGACACAAGAAATCACTTCCACCACGAGGAGGGCCTTTCTATTCAGAAACACTTCAGACAATGAGCTCTAAATTTGGCAGAGACCATGAGTGAAATGGCTAATCCTTTTCTCAATAACACACCAGAGCTACTAACCATGGATAATAGCAATGTTACGAATGAATCTGTTGTTGACACTGTCCACACTGTGGAAGTCTTGGGCAAGAATCAATACGATGACTACCGCAAACCAGTGCTGATAGACTGCACCCGCTCTATTCATAAACCAATCAAGAAAAAAAACCTACGACTCTTCAGGTGTCCTGTTCCTAAACAGAAACCTAAATAAGCTGACACAATCACAGACCTGAAAACTGATGTAGATATTTTCTCCAGATTATACATAGTAGCTCAGCATAGGGAGACAGATATGGATGTATTTTGTATGCATGATGAGAATCATCGATATCCCGCCTCACTTTCTGACAGAGGTAAAGTCCACATTGGAAAGAAATCTGACCGGCTAACTTGTCTCATCCAAACAACTTATACAGAAACAAGTACTGTGGACATGCAAGATCTAGATGATAATATCGACCTGTTTGTTACTTTTGGTCAGCTGTGTTCCAGAGAAAAATTAGCTAAGCTACAGCCTCCGAGCACATTTGACATTAAAGTTCTAGACGGAGCCGTTGCTGTGCATCTATTATCTCCAAATAAAACCGCAACCTTTTATGAATATGCCAATTATATTTTTTCTTCCCTACATCATGAATCAATTGGAAACCTCCAAAAGAGTGGATGTCGTATGGGACGCTTGACTTAAAGCCAGTATCAAAGATTGTACAAGGGACAAGAGAGGTACCGGCATCAAGAGAAATGTTGTTGGTAAAAACTAAATCCCTGGGAACTGGCCAGGTTTTCTGCGTGATTCAAATAACAAACAAGAACTTTTTGCCTTTCTCTCTGACAAAGTTGCTGCCCATGAATTTCCCCCTCAGAAAGAGGTTGTTATTACATCTGGTCAAAGAGTTATCAGCAAAGGAACCAACAACAGCATGCAAGAAAGTGATCACGAAGAAGCGGACACAAGGATACTGCTTCATGTGCAGGATGCTTTGCTGAATAACTCTGCCACATGTCTTGTTCCTACTGTGGATACGGATGTTATCGTTATCCTGATTGGGAAGTTTCATTCATGGCTCCCAGTGTGGACAACTATTCCAGTTGCTGCCAAAGCTTGTAGAGAGTTGGTTAAATGTGGTTGTAACGCTAAAACTGGCTGTGGTGTCAGGTGTGCTTGCAAGAAAGCCCATTGGAGATGCACAGAGCTGTGCAAGTGCAATTGCTCCAAATAAACACACACTAAAATTAACAATGGCATTGCTATACACATTTCTGTGTAGCGTTTGTGATTGCTAGAAAACATCTGATGCAATAACAATAACCATTTTCTTACAGTACAACTTTTATCTAAGCTGCCTTGGTTGAATATTTGATCGAAATGGCAATATTAAGATGCAAAATGTATCAAAACGGTGCATGTTGTGATCTCTACATAAATAACTGAACATCTGTTGATTTGATTGTTTTTTAGATTACACACGTGCCAGTATTATATTCACTTTTCCAGTTTTCCCTATTATTGCCATACATAAAATGAAAATGTCACGTGACAACCGCCAAAATTGTTCGAGTTGATGGATCCTAGCAAAAAGGTAATTGGTATGACCTAGCAAAGTATCACAAAACGTTAGGTGCTTTTGTCCAGTCTGCCCCCTTGCCTTTCATTAAGCTGTCGTACTAAACGTGGCGATGATAGACATGTAACTAGAATGTGTCGCAATGCTTGAAGAAAATCCAAAAAACAAAAGGTTATATTTTTTTATTTCTAATATTACCATATTTACTCTGCCTTGCATATCTAACTAAAATCAAGACATGTTTACAGAGAGAAATATTAGGGCAATCAAAATTTGGTAATTTTGGCCTATCATAACCATTTACAAAATGCATGTAGGTCTACCGATTGAGGTTAAATGTCATAAGTCATCTGGAATCGGCATGGGAAAGGTGGCAGTTCAGCATGCTACAACATCACAAGAGTAAGGATCAATTATGTATCATGCACTAGTAGGCATTTTATGTGATGACTAAATCGGTCGTCAGATATATTATCACATATGTATACAAATCTCTGTCTTTATGTAGGGAAGCATAAAGGAATATAGCGATCCATTTTTACCTATGACGCGCCGATTTCTAGCTAGTCCCCGCCCATTTCTAGTTATGCCCGCCCATTTCTAGCTAAACTCCGCCAACCTTTTTACGCGTGTTGGGATCAATTTATAAACTTTGAATCCTGAATTCCCAGAAGCTCAATTTCAACGTAATTATACAGATAAGCTGGTGAATATTTTGAAACTAATTTGACTGGTAAATCAACTCCCTTTCTAATGATAACAAGGAGTTTTCCTTGGTATCATTACAATGGGCTTTCATTTTAGAACAGATCATATCTATATTGCAGATATGGCATATCTCTATTGCACCATGAATAACTCACTCACCTGGCTTGAATGTGATGGAGCATACCTCTGCCAAGTGCACCCGTCTCGCAGAAACTTAAATATCTCGGCTTAATTATTAATTATTGCTCATCTCTTTAAAAGGCCAGTGGTTAAATCCCAGATTGGCGAATGTAAAATTAACAAGTTCTATCACGTATTTATCCTCTTTCACCTATCAATGAGCTTGTCAATTATATGTATCCGTATGATAAGTAAATCTCGTCAAAGCTAAACTTAACTACGTCTATTGGTACTGTCAGGGTTTACGTCTATTGGCAGATGATTAAAGAAAAGTTCAGCATATAGTCATTATAATGGGTTAACCCTATGAATCAATCCTATAGTTCTAGAATCTTCATTCCAAGTTACAGCTATGGGTAAGGTAGTTGAATTAGAACATAAGTCCATTTTGCAACTACTTTAACGGTGATCTGGTATCGCCATTGTCAGCAACAGCTCTCAGTCAAATTAATCAACTGAATATGGGATACATAATAAAAAATGATTTTGGACAATTCATGATTATATTTGCTCACTCAATCATATGACGTCATAATCAACCGTGTAACGTTTAGGATGACGTCATAATCATGACGTCATGAATGATTCGAAATAGTCCGCTCTTAGTGCTTAATAGTCCGACACGTTGTACGAATTTATGTCGTTTCTATTTAGTAAACGTTCTGTTGAATATTTTGAAACGAATTTGACGGGACAGCAGCAGCGGCCAATCAAATTAGTTTCAAAATATTTAACAGCTTACCTGTAAAGATTCCTGGAAATTGATAGTCAGGGATGTCAGTGATCGATCGATCCCAACAAGCGCGAGCTGTGGCTGCAGCTTAACTAGTGATGGGTGGGGCATAGCTAAAAGTGGAAAGGTACATTCGATGGGTTAAAGAGTGTTTCTCCTGGCATCTACATTTTGGAAATCCCAAGGACCCCACACCCTGTAATTTGGGGGTCCCGAAACAAAAGTATGATGTTTTCAAGCAGTATTTCTCATCCATACTAAAATTAGAGGATACCATTGACGCATAAATTTGAATTATGGTGTGTGGTCTCATGCTAGATTGAGTAGGTATTTTTGGGCAAAAACCTACAAAACTACTTAGTATAAGATAATTTTACTGAATTTTCAGGGGTTCCGTGGGACACTATTCAACTACTTTTGAAAGTTCCAAGCTGGATCCTGGAGTAAGCAACACCCCCCCCCCCCATGGGACACTTAAGAGAATCCCTGGGTTAAAATATATTCGAAGACATACATAAGCATGCTATGCCGCGTGGGCGTGAGATCAGTCAATTCATGTCAGACGCGTCATGATCAATCATATGGCTTGGTTGTTTATTAGTTTGCTACTAATTTTCTAATCCGAGTCCTCTCTGACTCTTACCTTGGCCATATGAC
Source organism: Chaetoderma sp. LZ-2023a (assembly GCA_034401795.1). Lineage (NCBI taxonomy): Eukaryota > Metazoa > Mollusca > Caudofoveata > Chaetodermatida > Chaetodermatidae > Chaetoderma > Chaetoderma sp. LZ-2023a. The sequence continues at coordinate 93,464,344 of CM067372.1, forward strand.
AGATATTTAAATAGACGTGATAGGCCGTGTTCACCGGTTACATCCAAATATCTGTCATCCGATCAGTTGCTGATCGGTATCAGTGGCCATATTTACGGACAACGTGACGTTACATTAGGCTGGGTGGAAGGTAGCTTGGAGCAATAATGATCAAATCCAACGTGTCCTGTATAAGGAGGTGCCGATAGTCTCTCTCTCTCTCTCTCTCTCTCTCTCTCTCTCTCTCTCTCTCTCTCTCTCTCTCTCTCTCTCTCTCTCTCTCTCTCCCTCCCTCCCTCCCTCCCTCCCTCCCTCCCTCCCTCTTTCCCTCCCTCCCTCCCTCCCCTCCCTCCCTCCCTCCCTCCCCCTCCCCCTCTCCCCCTCCCCCTCCCCCTCTCCCTCTCCCTCTCTCTCTCTCTGGGTGTTGTTGCGAATAAGTTTCTTCTGTACTATCTAATTGCTTTGAAGCAGTACAGGGCGCCTGTGTTTATGCTAATTACGAGTTTAGCCGTCACTGATTCGCTGACATGTGTAAGTCAGGTTGGAAAACTGACAATGCTATTTCCGGTAATCACAGTCCCTGTGCTTGCTGGTGATTTAGTTTGCAAAGTGACATCTTTTCTAGCTGGTTTGTCAGTTAATGCGAGTATTCACCACCTTGTTCTGTTCTCAGGACCCCGCTTTTACCAGCTCTGTTTCCATTTAAAGGCGCGTGTCCATGTAACTAGTTCGCTTGTTCTAAAATGTTGCATTGGAGTAAGGCTTCTTATGGGGATAACACGTGGAATATTCTTGTTTGACCATTATGCCGAGTGGTCCTCTATAATGGCAAACCCACATTCTTATGCCCATTCATAGTCGATTCAGCTGCAATAGGGCTGTTGTTTCTGATCGCAAATACTATATATCCAGGAGTTGCCTTAGTCGCACTTCATATTGCGAAATACATCCGTATTCTGCATGCGATGAAGAATCTAGCTGTGCAGGGGGAAGGCAGAAATGGAGATGCTCGTGCTGTTGTTATCATAATCGCGTTGTTCTTTCTTACGTGGGTCCCAAACAATACATACATTGCCACTAGGGAGTCTAAACTTGGTGAAGGATTATTGCAAGATAAACTTTTTCTCATCTGGAACAATCCTTTGACAGGTAATTCTGCCATCAATCCTCTAGTGTATTGCCTGGCTGCTAAAACTGTGAGGAATGACATCTCTAACTGTATATGTGGCAAGGCTAATAGTAAGACTTTGTGCGGTTGCGTGTTTAATGCACCAATTGTAGCTAACCCATTTGAATCAGAAGAAAAAATTGTAATAATTTTTACACAACTTGGTCATCTCACTGAATTCGGTGCTATGCGACATAGCTACAGGACGGAGTTTGTTGTGTGTATGAATGCTAAAAAGAATGATTGTAGGATCTAACATATTATGATCTATGACGCAAATTACATTTTTGTTCTGCAGTGTACCATCACGTATCATTTCCTCTTATTATCAGTTTTGGAATAATGTGCAACAATAAGTATTCAACGGATGCATTTGCACTGTGTACGCTCAAGTGGTCTATGTCATGTCGTTTGTAACAGACTTGAAATAATCACCAACGATGCAATGGACCTTTCCAGATTTAGCTATGCTCCACCCACACATCGCCAAGTTGGGATTGATCGATCCCCGAATGCCCTGACTATCAATTTCCTGAAAACTATACAGTTAAGCTGTTGAATATCATTCAAATTAGTTTCAAAATATTCACCAGGATATTTATTAAATAGGAAAGACATAGGCCTACAATTCGTACAACAACACATAGTCCGTCTTTAACTATGCGTTTGTGATATACTTATCTACGTCTTTCATAACGTCATAATGACGGCATTGGTTGCGATGTCACGAACACAAAAGCTAGGTCTAGCTGATCCTATGTCTATTACAACTCAATTCATTGAGAAATGTCAGCCGATACTATTCACGTTTAGACCTACCATTTGAATCCTATACATCTTTGTCAAGAACATAAACCAATTGTCAAGCCAAACAGAGAATCCAGGTAGTCTACTTATAACCCCCACCCACCCACCCCACCCCATGCCCCCCGCTTCACAAAGATGAGTAAATTTAGGTTACGCTTAAATTGATTAAACCAATTTCTCAGTCAAGCAAATGACGTCATAATCGACTACGTCACATGTAGGCTGACGTCATATTCAATTACCTCCCGAATTGCGTGAATTAGCCGTCACAAACGCTAGTCCGTGAAATCGTATGAATTGTGTATCTTTACTATTTAATAAACATTTTGTTGAATATTTTGAAGCTAATTTGACTTGGCGCTGTTGCTGCCATAGGCATCAACAGTACCTAGTAAAATTAGTTCCAAAACATTCAAAAGCGTACCTGTATAGTTTTCTTAGAAATTGTCATACATAGAGTGTAGGGATCGATTGATCGATTGATCCCAATGCAGCCAAAGCATGTGTGGAGCATTAGCGGGGCATGGCTAAAACTGGGTTCCTCTATTGCTGTGACCAGCTACTATTTATCAAATAGGGAACGATTGGGGATATTCAGGTCCACAGTGGGGCAACAGGATAAAATGTTGCCGATTAATTAACGCTATGGAATGAACGGTACCGAATCAATATTTCGTCATTCAGCATATAGTTCCACAGCATACAGCAGTCAGATCGACAAGTTATTCACTTGTAAATACTGGGTGATGATCACGAATATAAATGCTTAATGATTAAGACACAGTACGCAATGCGTGTTCATTAACGTAAGAGAAAACGTGACAGTTCGCTGTTCTCGCGGGCCTAGCCTACTTCACAATATTCAAGACCCGGTTAATTTTACAATGGTGTCTACTTTGGATGCAATTGTTAGTATCTTCCCTGAGCCAATCTTGTGATCTAAGTACATTACAGTCGCATTGACCAGGTAGGCAGTAGACAGATTCATTACCAGTTTCTGACAAAGAGCTGCTGGGTCATATTTGACTATTTTTGCAACGCTTACTTTAAATCAATATATGGAACGCATATGCCTATTAAACAGTCATTTAAAAGGTTGCTATGGCATTCGTACGTAGAAGCCCTGCTTCACAGTGAATGACATCATAAATGACGTCGATAAGTACGTCACGAACGCATATTTGAAGACGGGCTATGCGTTGTTGTATGAATTGTATCTTTACTATTTAATAAATATGCTGTTGAATATTTTGAAACTAATTTGCCATAGGCAGCAACAGCACCAAGTCAAATTAGGTACAACTAAAAATGGAAACAGCCATTGATATACCTTCCGATGTGAATGCAACGTTAGATGTGTTAGGGATTTTCCTGTCAGGTAAGTTGTGAATGACTTGATTGCGAGATATACTACTGAAATCTCTCTGAAATTTGATGTCTCTGTGGTTATTAAGCCATCCCACAACCACCAATTTTTTGTCCGACTGGATGTATGCTCCCCAGCCTGTAGATGACGCGTCTGCAGTCATCTGTATGGTATCTGGACATGGCTCTAGTACCTTTACAGTCCTTGATTTTAGTGCTTCGATCCACCATTTCGCATCCATTGTGGTACCTCGATCCAGTTTCAACATAGCGTTCCAATTCTGACTCTCTTTTAAAAACCGGTACGCATTTTGCAGTAAGAGTTTTGCTGGAAGAATTGCCTTGGTCATACTTATGCATTGCCCTAACACCAGCGCAAGTGTGCGCGCAGAAAGTGTTGGGACCATGAGTGACTTTTTCAAATCTTCCATGTTCTGATTCCTGGGATTTTCAAGACAGGTTACCCCATGCTCACTGAGCCGATTATGTACCCAATAAATTCTTTCTTCTTACATGGATCTTCTGATACGCATTTTTCTGTTTTAATAAACCAACCATGGGATTATAACGTGTCCAGAAAAGTCTCTATGTTTTACTATATTAGCGTCATCTGACATCAAAATGATATTATCGACATAACCTACTAGTTTCTCAGAAATTGACAAACCAAATGAACTTTCCATTGAAAAAAATAGATTTTCCAAGAAATTTCTAAATAGGTTCTAAAACTCAGGAGTCACATTAATGTGATGATATCCATTTTGTAAATCAAATTTTATGAATTCGTCATTATTTTCGATCAAAGCTACTACAGTATCAATGCCTTCATAAGCGTCTTTAAATTCGGTACAAAAACTGTTTAATTGACGCAGATCTACAATAAGTTTCAATTTGTTACTTTTACGTGGCATAAAATCCTACTATTGTGTGATTCTACTATTGAGATCCTGAAGGAACAAAGGGGGATCTTTTCTAACCCTAACCCAATCCATCAATGAGTGAAACACATTTTGGTCGATGATCATGTTTTTCTATATCGCCATGGTGTAGGCCTACTAAAGTTTTTATCTCCTCGTCAATAAATTGTTGATGTTTTAAACTGGTTCCTATTAGCAGTGATAAAAGCGTGTGGTTCATTAATAAATGGTAATTTAACAGCATTTGAAACCCATTCTAATACTTCATGATTGTTAATTATATCAGATCAGTCATGTGATTCGCTAAATTATCTGCAATAAAACGTTTTGAATAACACATATCGAGTCAATAGTTTGCTAAAGTCGTTTTACGATAATATTAAGTCAAAAACAATAACACAGGTTTATTGATCATAATAATGTGTACAATGATTTACGTCACGTTGACCCCGATTGAATGGGCGGCTACAATGACCGAGACGGCTGGTGTTATTATATGATGTCATTGTCTGGTTTCTGTGTTGCGTAATAGAAGAGACGCAGTCCGTGGCTTCAGCGCTCTCATTACGAACATTTGTTTGACTCGACATGATTGATCTAAATTGAGACGGCCATTCGCTATCATAGTATTTATTACTAATTGTACAGATTCGTCTCAGTGGTGGCGTGCAAGAGGTGCCCGTGGCTTTTGTTTGGAACACGCGTTTGAAATAACCCATCTGTTTGTCTGCCCGTCCCGATATTTACTCCAAAACCATTTGGTGGAATTAAACTAAATTAATTGTGTCAGTTACCCATATGATTGGGTATTGCGAGATCGTATTTATATTGAGCTCCGCCCCAGGGGGAGGGGGTGCGCATGCCGGGCTAAATGCTTAAACTTACTGAAGATGTGGGTATTTGCGATGGTGTGCCATTGGCTGTGCGTCTTACTTTACTCGCTTGTACTGGTGGGGGTCGCGGGTAATTGAAGCTTTTTGTCCGCTGCCAGATGAGACGCTTGGAGGGTTGATAAGCCATGATTCTCTATGGGTTTAGTCTCGCCATCAATCCATCTCCTTTCACAATTTTGCGTTTGGTTTGAATCCTGAACAGCTCATTGCGTATGCTCTGAATGCTGGTTGGTTTGTAGCAGCTATATTCAAGTGTCCGAACGACTTGAGCCTTTACTCTAATTGAGTAAAAAGGATTGGTGCTGTTCCTAACATTTCCCTGATTGCTTCATTTCTAATTCTGTCTCATCTGGTCTTATTTACTGCCCTTCTTAAACATCTCATTTCGGAGGCGATGGGCTTTCTATTGAGGTTTTTGCTGAGAGGCCATGTCTGACAATGGTATGTTATGGTAGGTTTAAAGATGCTATTTATCAGCTGCGTCTCGGGCTCCATATTGTGTGCCAATGGTGTGTGCGCTCTGGATTCTTGTCTCAATATCCCTGTCAATTCTTTCATCTTCTGTGAAGCGGCTTCCCTGATACTTGAAATCAGTTACTTGTTTGAGTTGCGTGTCATTGATGTCGATATTCAGATTTCCAGGCTTTTGACTTAATAGCTAAAATGTAGGCTTATGTGGATCTGGCTTTCTGACATGTATAGATTTTCTAAATTTAGGCAACTATTTTTCAGAAGAAAGCGAACAAAACATGATAACTTTGCAGGCAACCGTCTGTCAATATTTATGTCTGGAAATCAGGAGAGAGTAGTAGGGTAGGTGTGGATGTATGGGGGTAGGGGGTGGGGTGGAGCGGACGATGAATACCCATCTACTTAGTCCCCACTATTAGCGAAATCTTTCAATTTTAACATGGCTATTTTGTCACCCGGACTAATTCCCATTAGCGCTCACCGTGGTCTCGCACTACACCCCTGCTTCATCTTGTAAACACCTCATAAGAGGGTTTTAAATTTTAAGGTCCAGTTATCCTTATCACTGGCAACTTCCAATGCAGTCTCGACGTATTTAGCTGACTTGCTAAGCAAAGAATACACAACACACACACACACACACACACACACACACACACACACACACACACACACACACACACACACACACACACACACACACACACACACACACACACACACACAACACACACACACACACACACACACACACAGACACACACACAGACACACACACACACACACACACACACACACACACACACACACACACACACACACACACACACACACACACACACACACACACACAGACACACACACACACACACACACACACACACACACACACACACACACACACACACACACACACACACACACACACACACACACACACACACAGACACACACACACACACACACACACACACACACACACACACACACACACACACACACACACACACACACACACACACACACACACACACACACACACACACACACACACACACACACACACACACCACCACCACCACCACCACCACCACCACCACCCACCTTCCACTCCCACCCTCCCCCACCCCGTATTTTAGTAGTGCACTCACACGTGTGTCCCTAGATGCAGCGGTATTATCGGCGGGGCCATGATTATCATCCGCATCGGCTTGTCCGATATGGTGGGGCGTGGCCGGCTCCTCCTGGTATGTGTGAGCCTCTACCGCTGATAAATGAGAATCAAACGATTTAAAGTCCATCGTTAATGTCTTTACGTGATTACGCAGCTCCTCGATTTTTTCTGCGAGTTCCATAAGCTCGAAATATCAAGATATTTGAATGTTTCAGACAATTGTACACGCAAAATATTTTGTGGCGTGAAGGCACCGGTGAAAGACTGGCATGCCGATTATAACTATGTTGTCCTCACTGTAGACTAACATTCCCTATATGCAGAACTGAGCTCCGCAATTAATATCCCAGCCAGATGGCAACTGTTCGTTCGGGGTAGAGTGTGGGTGGGGGATTTCAATTCTAGGTCAACTCAGCTATACAGACAATTCATGACTTGGCTTATGCGTAGGGTCATATGGAGAGGGCACGTGGGACAGAAATGGAAATACTTTTGTGGTATTACTTAGTTCCAGTGGCCTATTTGCAACAAATATGGCTTTCAAACACCCATGTCGTCATTTGTATAGTGTCGGCACGTCCGCTTTGTTCCTCGTATTGGATTGCCAGTCCATATGCGGGGTACGGATCATCCCGGTGGATTCGCGGGTTAAGTCTCAGGGTTTCCCATCCAATGGATGTGGGAATCAGAGGCTCCGAAGAATACAGAAGCCGATCACGTGAATCAGCAGAACATAACGTTCCAGTGAGGCCGGGTAGGCAATCCTACACACATCGCGGTTCCGCACAACAGTATCATCCATGGTGTTAGTTAATCCCGTGTGCCGAGTATAGATATTACCCGTGGAGGTGTAGGTCACTCTTTTCTATAGATGTAATTTCGGCTCAACTATTTGAACTGGCCGAATGCTGGTTTAAGTCGGTTTAATGCCGATGTTTGACTCGTTCGTTTTAGTGACAGTTACTATTCCTAGCTTGATTCGTATCTAGCTGGAGAACAACTTATATAGCAAAATACCTACATGAAAATATAGAGACGGCGGGTCACCAAAGATTTCGAAGGCTTAATATATAAGCCGAATATAATAATATAAAAATAACCTTCTTAGTTAAAGAATCTTACACCGAAACGAAAGGATATGCCTCGTGCGGGCTGCCTCAATATAAGTCAATCCAACCGAAGTTGGGTACAACAAAAGGTGTATTTGAACGTGATTGCATGTATTCATACGTGTGATGTATGGTGTTTTATGAGAAACGGTTGGTCAGTCTTCGCGGATACTGGGCAGGCCGAATCTCTAACCCAGTTAAGCTTGGTGGATGCTGCTTTAGTTAGCAGTTCTTCAGATGCCTAGCACCCTAGCATATCGTTTCGAGCAGGTTTTCGACTACTTGAGGTAGCAAGCTCAAGCTCCAGTCTCAGGTCTGACTATTGAGCGAACCCCTCAAGCCGGCAATGTGTACAATGCAGCCAGGGCGACTGGTACTGGGGCAGAAGAACGACTACTAACCAACTGGCTGATGCAAGCCACAATAAGACAAGACAAAGACAGGATAATATAAAAGCATTTAGAAATCGCCATAAACTAGCTACGGCTTGGCCGGAGAAACCCTTGACAGACCATTGGAGATTTTCTTAGAAGGCATGGAGGGCCCACGTGACCCTTCTAAGTCATCAAAGAAGTAGTCTGCCTGGCGTTCTGTTTCCATGGCTCAACGTGTCGAAATCAAGCCATATAGATCTGATTCCTCGGAGATAATTGTTATTCCTGCATTAGGTGCATGTTCAAAGTGCCAAAGGTCCACTGCTAAGGCCGCTATAATTAATAATAGGTTCGCAGTGAATTCTTACATTGACAGAAAGTTCTTATCCTATAAGGTATCACTGAAAATAATGAGGGAAGTGTGGTGCATCTTCGTTAGCACTGAATCCGTAAAAAAAAAAAAAAAAACCTAAGCGATTTAAGTCGTGGCGCAACCGAACCGAAGGGGGACTATATATATAAAATAGGTATAGCTGAAGATGGGCCAGAGTTAGTCACAAAGAGAGATAGTTGCTTGTGGCCTTTTTAAGGCTCTTATGGCCCTTTTGTTGGACTCTTTTGACACGTTTTACTACTAGACGTTTGTGGCACCTGAAGCGAGCTTTACAATAACTAGTCGTTTTTTAGAAGCAACTGCCTCGGCTTTTTAACAGAGTTTTAACGCAAATAGCTGAGCTATTATCTATGCTAGATTATGCCAAACTTATGTCAGAAAAGGTCCCAGTGTGGAGTATTGCTATACAAGAATTCTAAGGTTAATGCGCTATTGTTGGTGTGTTATTTCGAATGGCAAATGCGATGTACATAACATTATAAACATAAGTTTAAAAAGATCGGCACAGGCCGTGGAAAACGTGACACACAGAAAGCAAGGGGCTGTAACTGGCCGTAAGACACGCCTAATAGTCATCGGCGTAGTATTAACTAAAGAATTAGGCGCCAATTGACTGTAGGTGCAGGAGAGCAAATGAATCGTAATCACGCCTAATAGTCATTGGCGAGAAGAGAAAAATGCAACAAGAAAATGGAAAATAAAATGACTTTCAAGTTGGCCTATTAGTCATCGGCGCATGAAAGTGAAAATATGTTCTGAGTTACAATTGGCACAAATGGTTCATACAATGTTGAAAAATTACGAAGTTTTACAGTTGGTGAACGTTGATCAAAAATAGAAGTGAAGATGTCCGCGTCTGCTGAACGAAGCACGTGGATGACATTGGACGTAGTGTGAGTGTTCCGCAAAGAAGTTCTAAAGCTTCGCGAAGTAGTTCTGATGTTCGGCACACGACGAACAGTGTGGCAAGCTCATGTGCTGCACTGCAAGCAAGTTTCTAAACAGTGAAGAGAGGCACAACAGTATTAACGAGTTAAGCAAGAGAAAAGTCAGCTCAATAAGAGACTCAGTTCGAGCGATACAGATATTTCGGCCTAACTGGAAACGAGTTTTCAGCGCAAATGTTGGCCGGAAGTAAGCAAGCACAGTTTTTCGGCGCTTGTATAAAACAGGTACTTATACCACTTCTCAGTTGGGGTACGGATAAGTTATGGCGAGATATCGATCGTGGTTATAGGCCGGCCCACGAGTTCCTTCAAGAGATGTTATCTTTTAGTATGAGGTTAACGATTAGTGTTTATTTTTGCAACATGCACCATCCAGAGGACCGTGGTGTGCGTTTGGCTAGCCTAGGGTTTGGCTCAAGCCAGATTATACAGTTAGGTTATTAGCCCATGTTTGTGCCACAAAAGTGTGGCTTCGGCGCTAGTTGAGGGTCTCCAATCACGGGGCTAGGACTTACTGGCAATTACGCCGGTGGAGATGCATTTTAGCTGCTCAACGTTGTGCTTGGAGCTTCAATTTGTACATCTGTACTGAACGACAACTCAATCTCGACTGATTTTTATGGGCCAAAGATGGCCCTTCTATAGTTTTGGGTGTCCAATGAAAAAGCTCCAGTGCTCGTCTCAGCCAATCTGCACACGGGTTGTAACAACCAAGAAAAACAAGGCAGTCACATGTTACGATGGCATAGGTACTACGGGGTTTTACCACAGTGTGGGCAGTAGTACATGCGCCTGGCCTATTTGGATTACCATGCATGCGCCGATGGTGATCTTACCGACTATATTGTTTCTAAGTGTGTTACAACACACACGCTATGCATACAACCATGATGGTTGCATTAGAGAGGTGAAGACGAACGTGCCGGCATAGGTGAGTCTGGTGCGGCCCTACGCGATTCATGCTACACTTAACAACATGGACAGGACACATTGCTGGTCGCACGTCCTAACAGACTCTAAGGCTATGACAACAGACCTCAACCAAATAGACGTCATACTATGGAAAACAGAATCAGGGTCCCTACTGCAGGATGCTCGTTCCTATAGGGGGGGGGGGGGGGGGGGGGGGGGGGTGGGCGGGGTGGGGGGGGGCAGACCTTAATTTTGACCCGTTTTTTTTCACGCATTCAGATGAACAATCTCTAACTAATGTACACACGCCATGCCAGGAACAGGGTAGACTCACCTACAACCTGCCAACGCTCATAAGGGCCACTGACACTCAATTGTCATACAAAAAAGCCCTCTGGGAACAGATAGCTAACATCGGCTTTAGCTTCAATCCAAACGAAGCACTAAACAAAATACTCTGATGTATGGAATCATTATCTACCAGCACCATAGAAGTTCTCAAAAACAACAACCGGAATAGGTATACTGATGACCCTGTCGCAGTAACACGATCAGCAGAGAACAAAGTGGTGTAATCAAAGTGAAGACCATACTAAACTACGCAGGGAATGCATTCTGCATTCTACATTCTGCACCATATCAGCGAATGGTTAAAAGATCTTGTTATTCAACACATAGACTACCTAGCAGATGAAATCACTACCACGGATGTCTGTCATACAATGTCTGTTACAAAATGCAGCCCGAGCCCTGGGGGTTACAGATTACACACCACAACTCACTGTACACAACTCTGATGGACACTTTATCGGGACTGACTAGGGAAAAGCGGACGCTATTCGATAATGGTTTCAGGAACCGCGATAATGAGCCCGTGTGCCATTTTCCAGGTGACCCCAAGCCGTTACTAAGACAAATTAAAACAGTAGAAGTTGAGAAGGCACTCAAAGTCCTGGAAAATGGAGGTGCATTCGGACCTGATAGTATGCGCAATGTGCGCAATGAACTGTTCAAATACACAAGTGATATTATCTCAAAACCAATCACTCACCTAATCAATTCAGCCACTGTGCACCACCTTCTCATCGATGCTGTAGGCCAAGGCATCCCTTTCATGCTATCCAACCCCAAGAAGGCAACAAACAATATGCGGCCATTGTGCTCGCCAACAACTTATGGAAAATGCTATCCAGTGTTACTCTATTCCGCATCTGAGACAAGATCGATGACTTCATTGGCCATGCCAAAGTAGCTTTAAACTTGGACGCAGCTACGCAGACATTGTATGGGATCAATTCATGCTTGTGTCAGTAGTCATGTCTAAACACTGGTATTTCCGCAAAATTGGTATTGATAATATCAATGATATGTCACGAGCCTTCGTCATGATTAGATGCGCAGCGATCTTAGATGTAGTACACCAGGCCAGTTGCAATGAAGATGAGCAGCCATTGGTGAGACTACTACTTACGGACACAAAGATGAGAGTATGAGTCAAGACATCAATCTGCTCCACACAGGAAGATGGTCTATCCCCCTGTGCGTTCTACCTTTAGCTTGCTGCTGCATTGAAATATGTGCTGGACCATTCCATAAGACCACCCCATCCCACGCCAGTGTCCATACTGGGTATGTCGCTAGAGGTGGAATATGCCGACGATGTGGACTTCATAGACAATGAAGAGAAACCCATTGAGGGCCTTGATGAACTACTACCAATACCTGCAAGCAAACTAAAAATTGAGAATCTCTTTATGAATGAACCCAAAACCGAGTTCACCGACATATACCTACCAACAAAGCAAGAAGCTAAAGAAAATTTTGATTCACTTCGTGGCGACGAGCCATGGAGGAAAAGTAAACTCCTTGACTCACTGCTCTGCAGTACTGCGGACATTGCTGCATGCTGCGTCATCGGGAATATATGATTCCCGTCCTTCTGGAAGCTATGGATCCGTAGATCAAAGATAACCTTGACAAAAAGACTACCTTTATACAATATACTTAATGCCCGCCACCGTGTAGCCTCTGTACTATCACTAAATACAAATGGCCAGACAGCACAATTTTCAATGATACACTATAAGATGTGTAATACATCGTCGCTACCGGGAAAGAAAGCCGAACAAATATGATATATGCTTGGGCATGTGCTAAGGATTCTAGGAGACACAACAGCACAGAGTCTTCCAATTCGTCCTACTGGATGCCCGCAAATATAAAGCCAGGAGAGGGTGTTATTAGATAAATCTCTTAAGCGTGCTATGACGTGGCCTCAAGAAAACAGGATTGGGTACACTCAGGTCAGCAAAGGACGTGAGGAAGTTAAAAATTGTGACTAAGGACAAGACACAGTGGTCAAAAGAGAAGGACTGATTGCAACTGTAAGATGTTTCTACTACTACAGTCACAGAATACCGTAATCTTACATACATTTAAATTCGCTAAACCACGACCGAATTCTAGCAGGAAATGGCTATGTTGGTAGACAGTAAATCTGACGGCAAAGGGGTTTCGGAATGTAAGCATCCATTCCACATTACAGGTAAATTGACATGGATTAGAACCTACAAGGAGAAATTGTAATCCGCTATGATAGAACCGTTTAAGTGAACACACATTTTTTTTTAAGTTAGCTAATCTGTGACACTTAGTTTGATTATGATATCACTTGAATATGTAGACGATGTAACTTTTGTAAAATTATTAGTCACACGACACAATTCTTCATCTCATTATTTTGTGCTATTATCAGATTAGCAGCATATCAATGAATTAGTGATGCTCAATTGTAGCAGCACATGTCCTTACCACTATTGTGTCTATTACATGACATAAATATTATGCAAGTCTAAGACATAAGGTGTGTTTAGGCTATACTGTGAAAATAGTTGTCCTTGACTCCTTTAATCAAGACACTCTAGCATCACAGTATTAAAGCATATATGTAATACGCTCCATCTAGTAGAGCTAATGTGGCTAGTCTCAACCTATTCACATATATGTTTTAATCCTTTAATGCCTAAATTACCGAGCCAGTCATTCCAGTGGTAAATCTTCAAAAATAGTCATCGGTTGGCAGTGGCGGATTAACCACTGGGGCTGATGCGGCTGCAGCCCCAGGCCCACGAACGACAATAGGCCCTTTTATAGACCCTCTAAAATAACAAAAATCCTAGTTTCCAATTTTTCTCTAGTAGGTTATAATTATTATATGGTCGGTTACATTCCATGTCTGGCAGTTATATCCACCGTATCCATGGTGGCCGCATCAGCCGCTGCGTGAATGTATGACAGTAGATTGGGGGGTTTTCAAATCTTTAGTGGCTATACTATTTACACGTCTGTTTTTAATTGTCCCGATTGCAGAACGCGATATCATTATCATGAAACGAACATCACGTTACATCAAAAATAAACAGACACCGGAAGGTGCCAGACGAACAATTGTAATCACGTGACTTTTGACTTGCTTATTGGCTGAGCGCGATTTCTGCGAAGTTCCAACTGGCAAATTATAGACGCTCAGCGTTGTCTTACTATTGTGCTAAAAGTAAGTCCTGACGACTGGCGTAAGGGCGTAAAGGTTGATTCATACTCCTGCGAAACAGGTATACGCACGTAATCAAAGCAATAGTACAGCTTGCCACGCGACCGTGTTCATGCTTTGTACATTTCATGCTCGTGCGTGCGGCCAGGTAACTGACCGCGAACTTGGCATAGCCGTTCATACTCACACGCACCGCCAGCACCACACGTGGATTACGTAGAATGGCGGAGTATTGACGATGATATTATATTCTTGCATGCTATGTATCGTAGGCGAAAGTTGAAGCGCGGGAATAGGCAATGGTATATTCGTCCGGTAAATAGTTCCCGAAACATAAATGGAGAATATCACTCTTTATTGCGGGATATTCAGAATTTTAATGACGATGAGATTCATTTAAGATATTTCCGGATGGACAGAGAACGGTTTGCTGATTTGCTGAGCAAGGTTGACCCTCAGATCATCCACAGAAACACGCACAAAATTCCAGTTTCGGCTGAGGAACGGTTGTCACTGACCCTTCGAATACTTGCAAGTGGAAACTCACAGCAGAGTGTTGCAGATAGCTATCGGCTAGGCAAATCAGCAGTGCACTATGCATTCCATGAAACTTGCAGTGCAATCTGGGAAGCCTTGAAAGAACAATATGTTCCCTTTCCATCTCGTGAAACATGGATTCGTAATGCATCTGACTTCTGGCTATATTGGAATTTCCCTCTATGTCTAGGCGCTATCGATGGGAAGCATGTCGAGATAAAGGCCCCACCCAATTCTGGAAGCGACTTCTTTAACTATAAGAAATATTTTTCTGTTGTACTGATGGCCGTCGTTGATGCCAGATACAAGTTTTCTGTAGTAGATGTGGGCACTTTTGGTAGAGAATCCGACAGTGGTGTGTTTTGCCAAAGCGAGTTTGGAAAGCGACTCGAGAATGGCACATTAGATCTGCCAGATGATGCATTCCTGCCAGGATCCCAGGAGAGATGCCATACGTATTTGTCGGCGATGACAGACACATCTTATGCGGCCATATCCTCGTAAGAAGTTTAATATAATCTAGCTTGTTGGTTCTCAAATTCAACTGAAACCGTACTCTCCAAAGTTAAATCAGTTTGCAAAATCGAACTCATAAACAGATAATTAGTAATATATACGGGGAGGCAAACAAATAGGTGAGCGGATGATTATCAGGGGGGTATTTGGCAGTGGCGCCGGTAGCAAATTTGATGGGCGGGGTCAGGATGTCAAAAGGAGCACACTAATTACTGCAGTCTCATGGATCATGAGGGTGAGATAAATTCCGACTGTTATGTTAAGTTTCAAATATTGATGATATTCAGTAGCTTCATCATCGTCAGCAGTTGTAGCCGCAGCAGCAGTAGCAGCAGGCGCAGCAGCGGCAGCAGCAGCAGTGGCAGTAGCAGTAGCAGCAGGAGCAGTAGCAGCAGTAGCAGTAGCAGCAGTAGCAGCAGCAGTGGGAGGAGGAGGAACAGGAAGAGGAGGAGTAGGGACAGCAGAAGCAACAACCGTGGTTCTTGTAGCAGTTTTGTTGTTATGAACTTATGGTGGTGGCGGCTGATTTTATGAAGGGTAAATCTGATACATCTACATTGTCAACTAAAGTGAGTGCATATTATATGTGTCATCTACCTAATTTATTTTCTAGGTATTGGCTTGACGAGGGACAGGAGCATATTCAACTATCGGCTTAGCATCAACGTAGATGGTGTAGTAAAACCTACGTAGCACTACATAATTACCTCAAGAGTACAGATAGCGACGGTGTGCCTCAAGTTCGCTATGTTCCTCCAATGTTCGCAGATTACATAGGAGAAGATGGTATCCTACGCCCGGGACAATGGAGAAGGATAGCTCGTGATGACGGTAATCCCAGGCCTGTGGGACGCCAGGGAGCTAATCGGGCTTCAAAGGATGTAAACATGATTCGTGATAGCTTCATGACGTACTTCTTGTCCAACCATGGAAGTGTTCCATGGCAGGCTGCAGTTGTTGATCGAACAGCCCCACATCTTCATGAGGATGACAACCATTAGATAAATTGAACAAAACTCAGTAGCCTTATTTAAACTGTTGTCTTTTTATAATAAAGAAGTTTTAGTTACCTCTCCCGAATGATTGCGGTTTTGAGTATAGCTTTCGTGAACATCTCGGTCACTTCTTCAGCAGTGACGTCAGTTAGTGCTGAAGAAGTGACCGAGATGGTCACGAAAGCTACACTCAAAACCGCAATCATCCCGGAGCGGTAACTAATATTTCTTTATTATAAATCATCCTGGGATTGAGAACAACATTTTCGGAAATAAGTTATATTTTTGTTTTATAACTTGACGCCAGTCACAGTCAAACCTGGATCATGTATGTAATAGACTGGTTTGTACATGTCATTGAAGCTGCATCTTCACACAAACATGCCCGAACCTAAAATTATTTCAATTATATAATGTTATAACCTGAGCTCGTGTATCACTATATAAAATAGATCTTAACATAATTATGATAATTCCATTCCATATAAATTAAGGTAGATTTTATATCGTGAAATTGAAATAGTGGCTCACGTCTCTATTTCAATTTCACATTTAAAAAAATTATATTAATTTAAAAATAATGAAATTACCATATGTTAAGATTTATTTCGTTTACTTTTATGTACACAATTTATAAAAGTATGCAATTGCAACAATCTTATTTTCACATATTTTGCTGTGAAAATGCAGATTTATCCATTTCAAACAATAGAATATATAATGCGGTTATTCCTCAGTAGCAGATCCACAAGGGGCAGGGGTACGCACGCCCCCCCCCCTCCCCTCCCCAGCAGGGGAGCTTTAACAAGATAAAATTGAATAATTTAGCAGCCAACCGAGGATCCACATTTACCTCTGGAAATACAGGAGATACCCTTTGAGAGCACCTATGTTTCAAAATTTGACTAAGAGGGCCCCTTCTGGTTTAACTACCCGTACCCTTTTTCTGCACCCCTTCCATATATAATAAATTGATGATTATCTTATACTGCGCAATAATGTTGATGTTCTATGTATGGTATTTCTGGCTTGTGCAATACTTCTGTGTAACCATTAACATAAATCAAGCACATTGACATTGTTAGGAAAACTGTATTCAGACTTATAGACACATGGACAGACATTGAGACGGATTGGTTTTTCTCTGTCCAACAGATTCGCCAAGTGGGGACTAGAATTAGCAGAGAATCAGCTTATTAACTTAGTTATTAATCTATAATTTATCTATATTCCTCACACATCAGGACTAACTCCGTCTGGACGACCGGCTTTCTCCCTTTTGGCGCTCACAAAGTACAAGTCATTAGCTCGAACCCATCATGTACCAGATGAACTACATGGAGAAACCGAATGTGCAAATAGATGACATCTATAAGAAACTCGAGCTATATATGTGTGTATAATATCTAATCACGTCTCACATCTCGGTCTTGAGAACTATTGCGAATTATCACCGGATGTTTTATCATTGGAGGCACTAGTGGTTACTGCTGGGGCAGTTTCTAGATCGCGTTGCTCCATCTCATATAGAATCTGCTGGATTTTCAGCTTCGCAAGCCCCCCTGGTTCGCAGTGACAGTGTCGTCAATGACGAAGCAACCATTTTCCCAAAAATAATCTCCGGGTTTCTGTCATCCTCTTCAATTACTTGAGACCGCATTCTCATAAACTTAATGAAAGCCTCGTCCACTTCATCAGTTGGCGTCTTCCTCTTTGATTTGCCAGAAAGTGGTTGATCCGTCGGTGAAGTCGAACGTAAGACACCAGATGCCATTCCTTTATTTGCACAGAGCTCCTCGCAGTTGGCAGAAACTTTATTCTCATCAGCTTGGATGTTGCTCTCCGCATCTCTCTCGTCTTGACACTCACCATCTCCCTGGTTACTTTCATCTTCTAGTGCAACGGTGCATCGGTATGTAGTGTTGCCATCACATCCCTCATTGGTGTCATTTTCATCCTTATATGACCTGTTGGATCAACAAAAATCTTCGTGAAAACCAAAATATGTCAACTTCAAATTACGATATTATATTGAATAAAAGTGGTGTGAAAATGGAAAAGCAAGTAGCTCTGACCTGATTTCAAACGTTTTGTATACAATCAGCGAAATCAGTGTGTAGATCTCTGCATCATGTACTATAAGTATGTCAACATGACCTAATTTTATGCTTCACTGCACATCAATGTCAACTTTAACCAGAAATATTAGCTGTACCCATGATGAAGCCATCTATATACCAAGTTCGTTGATTGTATTATAAAAGTTGGAGAAGTTAAATTATGAAAATGTAGTGAAATATGGAAACATGGCATGTTGAGTTTCTTTTAATTCATGACAAACACATCTGTCCTATGGTAAGGTCCATACACCAAGATTGGATGAGTTCAAAACTATTTGAAATGGCATGTGCGCAAAATGAATGCACAGACGGGCAGACAAATGAACGATACAAAACAAGGCCAACCCGAGATCACAAAACAATTGCCATTTTCAATTTATTCGGATCAGAATCCGGATCTAGATATTTTAGACCGGATCACTGTGAAACTTTGGAAATCATAGACGTTTTGGCCGGACGATTGCCAAGCATTGGAAGTCCTAGTCTAGTATGATGACGTTGATTTTGTTAAGATTTGAAGTAAATCGAGCAATTAGTTCGTGAGAAACACGTTCAAATAGGCAAATATACAAACAAACAGACATACAAACAAATTGCACTATCATCTCCTCTACTTTTGATCGGATGAGGGCAATAAAACTTTTTAACGTAGGTTAGTAAAATGAGTAGAAATTTGTCGATTAATTATTGATATAAACAGGACAACTATATATCTCAACATTTAGAATAAAATCCACCAAAATACTGGCTACATGATATGAATTAGCTTTCAAGAGGAAGGGCATACATGTGTCTCGGCGGGCGTGAGGGCGGGTGTGAGGGTAAGTGTGTATGGGGGGGGGGGGGGGGCAGCCGTATGGGAAGAAGTAAGGGCGGGCGTGATGACAGGTGAGATGGTGTGTGTGAAGGCGGGTGATGACAGGCGTGATGTCGGTGATGGGGCAGGTATATGGGCAGGCATGAGTGTGCGTGTGAGGACAAGGATGCAGTCTGATTGCAAGGCAGACAGACGCAGGGAGAGAGGGGAGGGAGGGAGGAGGTCGATGGAGCGAGAGAGATGGAGAGGGCGGGGGTAGGAGAGGGAATGAGAGCGAGGAGGGAGTGGTAGAGGGGAGGGAGGGAGGGAGGAGGGCGAGAGCGATGGGGAGGAGGAGGGAGAGAGAGGGAGGGAGTGGGAGAAGGGACGGAGGGAGGGGGGGGGGGGAGTAAGGGGGGACTGACAGAGACTGATGACCGAACGGACAAGCCACCACACAAATAGACATATAGAAAAGCAGGTATGATCACAATTTGTAGGGGTGGGTAATTAAATTGTATTATATTAAATTAAGTATTCTTTATTAATATAGTCAAATGCAAAATTAACACTCGTTACCTTGGGGCATTGGTTTCTTTCTACGGCATTGGCAATTAATTTCCAGCAATTTTCTGCTCGTTCTACATCCGTGTATTCATGTATCGATGAATCATAGAGATTCCGATATTTCCTAACTTCTTCTATCAGTTTTTCGTCATCTATTGATCCAAATGAACAAGATTTTCGTACACGTTTTGCTGCCGACATAAAATTTATTTAAATGAGGCGAAAGGCATGCGAATGTCCTCGAATTGTATACGCGCGTGTTGAAATCGACCTCGCTTGACACGACCCCCTGAAGAGCGGTCGTGAAGCGTGTCAAACTGCGAGCCTCGCGTAGGAAACGTTACCAAGTTTTACGCGCGTATACCAGTTTCGCGTGGAGTACGAATCAACCTTTACACGTGAGTACACTAGTGATAGTATAAAAAATGTTCCTGAAATTCTAATTACCCTCGCCCCACCAAAGTCCAAAGCTTGAAGGAGAGGGTATTCATTGCATTTTGAAAGGGTATATTCATTTGTCTGTCCGTTTGTTTGTTTGTTTGTCTGTCCGCAGCTGTATCTCAGAAACTACTAGCCCGATTTGCTTCACATTTTAGCATAAGGAAGGCTATTGCAGTAAACTATGGACCTCAAAATTTCGGACTGATCCGTATTTTAATGCCCGGATCGGCGGATCCGGATCCGAATCAGGATCAAATTAATGTTATTGGTTTCTCGGAAATTACTGACCCGATTTACTCCAAATTTTAGCATAAGAAGAAGTGTTTATGAGGATTTGGGGTTATCCAGAATAAAATGTCCAGATCCAGATCCGAATCTGGATCAAATCAATGATGCATGGGTTTCTCAGAAGCGGAATGGGCGAAGGTTTCTAATCGCTGATTGCTCTTGTAATCTTGTTTTGGAGAGGAATGAATATTTAGAGTAATATATTTATATTACAAAACAATCTGCTGTAAACTGTAAAATGCCATGGATTTCAAAACAAGCGACTCCGAAAGTTATCAAATTAAAAATTGATTGTAATATGAATTGAATAAGAAGAAATCATGAGGCTAGGCTGATAATTGCCCCACCCATCTCTAGCTAAGCTTCGGTTGCTCTGACTTGCTCAACACATACAGTCTCGATCTGAATCTCAATTTCCAGAAAACTTGGCTGGTAAGATGTTGATTATTTTGAAATTAATTTGACTGGGTTCTAATCAACAACAAGACCCAGTCAAATTAGTTTCAAAATATTTGACAGCATGATTGTTAACTAAAAATGATGCACAATTCATATTATTCATTTAACAATGCATAGTGTGTGGCCAATTATGCATTATGGGCGAACCTATCTACTTTACTCATGCCATCATTGATTATGATCTCATACTACGTCTACATGTCACATAGTTGACTATGATGGCACCTGATAGTGAATGATGGATGGATAAATTGAAATGGTCCATTATTTCCTATTGTTTTTTTCTCAAACACCCGGCCATTTACTGTTAAGCGGAAGATAGTGCGCAACAATTGCGAAAGAGTTTTCAGCTTGCACAATTAGTGCTTGCTGGTGGTTGTAGCCTGTATAGGGTACATGGGAGAGAGCATAGACCAATGTAAGTTACATACGGGATAGTGATTATATATAGCCATATCGGCAGCCTTTGAAAGAATTTTTTATTCAACAAATCCCATCGAATAGTACAACTCTGAATAGGAATATCAACGCATTACCGATATCAATGAATTGAATGAAAATCTGATATTGCTCGACCCACACGTTTGACCTGAGTATAATATATATATATATATATATATATATATATATATATATATATATATATATATATATATATATATATATATATATATATATATATATATATATATATATATATATATATATATATATATATATATATATATATATATATATATACACATATACTTCCCCATGACGTACGACGCCCACCATCAGCATACTGATTATCCAAGAAATCTACGACACTGCCATGGGCCATTCTGTCATTGGTCAACAATTTGAGGTTAGCTCAGGACAGCCCATCGCATTGATATAAACCCATGACAAATTGATACTAATAATTGGGTGGTCTCAATTTTATCAACACAATGGAAAATCAGCATTTATCACCTCAAATGTCGAATTACCTCAATTTTCAATTTGAAGTGATTAATACTGATCATTTGTCGTGTTGAGAAATCTTTTCAAGCTGATTACTCGCAGTACTAGATCCATTGCATTATTCAATAATTGAGACGGCGTCTTTTGTTTTCAGCTTCTAACCTTCATAACCAACGGGTCCAGTTCGATAACATAATACATACCACATTATGAAGAAGCACCAGAGTCGATGGGAAAAACAAAAGGTAAAGAAGGGAGGAGGAGGAAAAAAGACAACACGATGTAGCTACATCTAGAACAAGAACGCTGCAGCGTACAATGTCTCGCCTGTGAAGGCGTGGATAGAATCAAGTTCAGTTATCAAATTTATCAAATCTGTGAATTTTTATCAAAATCTGATAAGCTTTTGTGTAGTAAATTTTCATTTGAAAAACCTTTACTGAAGCAACAATATCCTTTAGCCATAGAATTGTCTATGTTCAAACACGGAAAATTTTGCAAAACACTTTCTAACTTTAAAGAAATCAAAAATAATGATGGAACCACCAGATACAGTCTCGTCTTGTAAGCAAGCTACTTGCCAGAACACGATACCCATGGTATTAGCCAATGGGGAAGCCATAAGGATATAGCCTCAAGACTGAACCGCAGTCTACATGCTTACTGTACCTGAAGTGCAAGATTGCACGACAATCAATTACATTTTCTATGTCGAAAACCATGGAAAATTCATCAAAAGGTTTTCAAAATTTAAAAGGAATATTGATGGAGTATGCTTTCCTATATTATAGAGAACATGTCTGTAAAGTTTCAGCAAGATCTGATGGCTCAATGCTGAGAAATAATGATCTCTAAAAACCTTAACCATAAAAGAACCTGTACATTTTCTATGTCGAAAACCGTGGAAAGTTCAGCAAAAGGTTTTCAAAATTTTGTTAATATAATGATGGAATGAGCTTCCCTACATTATAGATAAGATGTCTGTAAAGTTTCAGCAAGATCTGATGGGGCAATGATGAGAAATATTGATATTTAACAACCTTAACCATAAGTACAGATATGGTGACGACGACGGAAATAGTGATCCCTATGTCAAAAATGGCAGAGTTTTTTCAGTGTAGTAGTGCAATGAACACATCAGACACCACGCCTGGGCACACTAATGATCCCCACAGTCCAGAAAACCAGGGTGGCGAAGCAATTGGCGACACGGAAGACGCTTATCAGACTCAACAACTCGAAATGTATGAAGATTTTCCGAAAGATATTGGTTGTTGGACCAGGGTCACGGACTCAATGATAGCATACTTTTGCCGATCTGGAAGTACTGAGTGTCAAAATTTTGAAAGTGATTTTATTTTATCACAGAAGGTATGTCCTGGTGACAAATTTAAACGACAATGTAGCCAAAATCTGTTTTTCCGGGAGCAGTTGAATGGAGAACATATGAAACGTGACTGGATTTGCTATTCACTGACCAGTGGCAAGGTATTCTGTATTGTATGCAAATTGTTTGCACCACAAAATGAACCATCCGCATTGGCAACCACTGGATATAGTGATTGGAAACATGCATCAAGAGACCTTGACCGTCATGAAGTTAGCCAGTCTCATAGAGCGTACACAATAAAATTTGCTGCCAGAAAACTAACAGATGGACAGATAGATAAGAATCTGAAAGAACAGCAAGGATCACAAAAAAGACATTGGCATCACATCTTAGAGGGATTTTGAGCGCCATCAAGTTTTTAGCTGCTAGAGGCTTAGCATTCTGTGGCAAGGATGAAGTGATAGGATCAGCAAGCAATGGAAACTTTTTAGGAACTCTTGAATTAATTGCCGAGTATGATACCATCCTAGCTGAACACATCCAGCTAAGGAAAAACAAAGGAAAATGGCATGTATCGTATTTGTCCTCCACAGTATGTGATAAATTCGTTTAGATACTTGGTCAACATGTGAACTTAAAACAGCGAAATAGTTTTCGATGTCTGTAGACTCTACTCCTGATATATCACACACAGATCAACTAACAGTTATTTTTCTCTATGTTTTAGCAACAGGCCCAGTTGAACGGTTCATTCGATTTATACCCATTTATTTCCATGCTGGTGCAGTTAGCCAGTGTTCTGTTGGAATTTCTCAAAGAAAAAGGAATAGACATCAAAGATTGCGGTGGCCAATCATATGACAACGCTTCTAATATGAGTGGTAGATATAATGGAATGCAAGCTTTGATGCATAAGGAAAATCCTTTGATTGAGTGTATTCCGTGCTGTGGTCATTCCCTCAACCTGGTTGGAAACTGTGCTGCTGAAAGCTGTTTTGCTGCTGCGTCATTTTTTCTCTTTATGGAAAATATCTATGTATACTTCTCTACATCAACTCTTCGATGGACACTTAATGGATGGACTAAAACCTCTAAACTTGCCCACTGTCAAATGCCTCTCTAAGACTAGGTGGTCTGAACGGCATGATGCAACTTCTGCTTTGAAAGCTGGATACATAGTCATCAGAGAAGTTTTGGCGCGAATGGAAGATGATGAATCCGAGAAACCAGAAGCAAAACAAAAGGCTAAAGGTCTAATTATCACCATGGACCAGTTGGAGACTGGAATCATGATTGAGCTTTGGGCTGTGATCTTGGAACGATTCGACAAGACTAGTAAGTTGCTTCAGGATCCGGAACTTGATTTAAATACTGCAACCGACCTACCAGAATCTCTAAAGGCATTTGTACAAACACTTCGTCCTCAATTTGATGACTGAGAATAAAGGAGGAATTCTCACAAACAGTCAAAACTACAAAGCAGAAGTGAAAAGAAAACGCAAAAGAAACACAAAATGGGATGATGGCAATACAGAAGATGTTCCTCTATCGCCATCCGGGAGATTTAAGGTGGACGCATTCTTGCCGATTTTGGACCAACTTTTAGCTGCACTAGCGAAATGTCTGACTGCGTATCAATGTATTCAGGATAGGTTTCTGTTCCTATCTAACATACAGGACAGAAGTACTGAGGATCTTCACACAAGGCTGTAACATTTCTCATTGAAAAATATCCAGATGACTTTGAGCAATCTTTCACAGATGAACTTGAACAGTTTCGGGAGCTAGCCAAGCTATCAATCTCAAATTTCAATGCTAGAGAAAGCAAGGAACTTCAGATGCATAAACTCATCAGTCATAATGGATTATGTGTAGCGTTTCCTAATGTTTCAATTGCTCTTCGAATGTACCTGTCTCTCTTTATTACGAACTGTAGTGGGAATGATCATTTTCTGTGTTGAAACGAGTAAAAAAATCAAATTCGGTCAACAATGGCGCATATTCGGCTGAATGCCATTTCACTTCTATGTATTGAGCACAACTTCTTGGCTACAATTGAAACAAGGGACATCATTGAGATGTTTGCTCATAGGAAGTCTCGCAATGTTACCCTGTAAGAGAATGAATGACATTACATGTCATTCTATGAACAAAGTTCTTAACGCATTCTTGGAAAATATCTTTACGACAGAGGAATCGTCCACCCTTTGAAGCACAAATACATGTAAATTGAAAACATAGTGTGCCTTAAATTAATTAGTATATGTCGATTACTAAATTGTTTTAGCTGTATGGGAATGCCATATTTTGGTGCCATTGGGTTTTATCTTTAAAATTAGCTTCAAACATTTTACCAATATGTTTGATATGATCTATCAGCTATGCCACTCATTTAATACATTATTACCACTGAATCCTGGAATTATTACAGTATGTTATTTTAAAACAGCTGCTTGTAGATATTTGAATGGATTCCAGGTTTCACTAGGTTTATGTGAATTTGCAATTGCTGACAATCTCAACCTAACACTATTTTGCCCCATTAAAGTTAAAATTGCATGTTTCCTTGGCCTTTTTTCGATTCGTAGATGCCATCACAACTCCCCAGTCGGCAGTGTTTGTCTGACATATTTTCCGATAGATGCCACCCCCGCCCTTCACACATACATGCAGGCATGCCCACATACGCACGCACGCACGCACGCACGCACGCACGCACGCACGCACGCACGCACGCACGCACGCACGCACGCACACACACACACACACACGATTAAGATATATATCGTGTACATGTATTAGCATGTTGCAGACTAGTATTAGGATGAGTTTGTCAAATATACTAATAGCTCAACTTCAACAAATGAGTTTACTAATTAGTAATTTGTTTTTTATAAATATGCTAGTCATTGTCACATCGTCCGAGTCTGCTCTGGCTAAAATCAGCCCTGTGACAGACATTTGGCGAGACTGATGGGACCGTCAGTTTATCCAACTATCTGTCACATGGCCGATTTGAGCCAGAGCAGATTCGGACTAATTGCTACTTAGCATGATATTTAGTCCCTTATCACTATGATGTCAAACTTTTTATTTTCAAGGACTCGCTAGAATACATGCTCGGCTTATGGCTACGCCATGGCGGGAAGAAGGCACCACCCCCAGACCCGCCCCATTGTATGATCAAGCCCCAGGCCCATCAGACTGTTAATCCGGCCCTGTCTGTTGGCCTGTAAATGGACATTCCTCAAGACCACTACAGATGCCGGTTTTTGCCGGCTTCAACATGAAAGGGTTAAATCGCAAATGTGTTTAATAGTTGGTCTTCCATGTTCAAACTCTTAGCTTAAGAACCTTGAATGAGTAGGGTAAAGTGACTAGAAGCATCGTATATATTACTTCTATCATTTCATCCATCATGGTTCGACTAGTACATGCAAATAGACACCAAGTGTCATGTCAGACAGTTCGATTGTGCCAAAGCCATTCTCTATATAAAGTGTACATAGATGTTAAAGGTGCATATTCACACCATTCATGAAGATAACATTGTTAAAGTTGTATACGTCTAGAAGCTTAAATCATCTGCCCAGATGTAATGAAATGAGATAAGTCTTAACATATGATGAAATCATTCTCTATAAGATATTGCAATTTCTTACATTGTGAAGTTGAATTAGTGACTCGTGTCTCTAATTCAATTTGACAAGTTAAAACATTACATTAATTTTTGCGTAATGAAACCATCATATGCTAAGATTTATTTCGTTTTATTACAGCTAGGCACATAATTCAAATCTTTACATCTTAACGGTTTAAACAATTTTATTTTCCAAGCATTCCGGTGTGTATATGCACCTTTAGCTAATATTATCAATGTTTCTTTATTTGCAAGTAAAATGATCACTAAATGGTACCATTTAATGGACAAATACTGATTCGGTTTGTAATTTATTTTCTGTTAGAATTTGCTAAACCAAGATTTTATTCGAAACTTTCGAAAACGTAACATGAATTATTAATCAATATTCATGCATTTCTTTGTATGAGCATTCTTTTCCGTTGGGCTTATACGAGTGCTGACTATTAGAATAAATGTCAAAAACGTGTTTATTGGTTCCGAGTGCTATCTTTAGCCTGACGAAAATAAATTGATATGCGGACATACATTTTCAAAGGCTACTGTAAAGTCGTCGTGGATTGCATTACAAACAGATTTATTCACAACATGCTATTATGCATGAGGCAGCATCACAGATTTTGACCACCGATACCATCTGAGGGAACGAATCCTCATAATGTTTTGGCAAGGTCTACATCCTTAGAGATCGAAAATATGTTATAGTATTGTAATACTCGCAGCTTTCTGTGTATTATCACACCTTTTCAACATTCTCCCAAATTCCTCATTGACTGGATTGTCCATTCAATTATTTGTCCGAAACGTATATATATATCGCTATGGAGGTAAGATTTGGTGATAGCGTAGCCCTGTGACTGTCGTAGTAGAACCATACTACAGCTGCTATCAGTCCTTTTTCGCTTTTGACCACTGTGTCTTATGCTCAGCCAAAATCTGTAGCTTCCTCAGGTCTATTCTTGATATGAGTGTACCTAGCCCTGCTTTCTTGAGGTCAGCTCGCTGCACGCTTAATATATTTTTGTAATGACGTCTTCTCATGGCTTTATATTTGCTGGCTCCCAGTAGGACAAATTCCATGTCTCTCTGCCATGGTGTGTCTTCTGGCATCCTTAGCACATGGCCAGACATGGACTATCTTTACTGTGCAACTTTTATAGACAGCGCCGGTGTATTACATATCGTGTGTAGTGCATCGTTGGAAATTATCCTGTCTGACCATCAGTGTCCAGTGATGGTGTGGAAGTGCAAAGAGTAGTTTATTTTAATTTTAAGAAATCATACTGATGGTAACATGAGATCTATCAATATAGTGAAATCATATATAAATAATTTAGTTGTTTTCTTCAAATAAGCAAACATACAGTATATACATAGTTGTCCATAATGAACATTGTTAAAATTACACATATTTCTTACTTGGTAAACTGAAGGTCTGGCATATGGTTTTCAGTATTGCAGTATTAAATGTTGGAAGTCAACTAAAATAATCATTTAATAATTATTTCGCTCATCTGCAGCTTCACTTGTATCATTGTCTGTAATTGATATAATTGATGGTTGGTTGTTAAGTCTTGTATCCTGCACATGACAGTGCACATGAGTCCAGGCAGATACATTTTGGCGGGTCACATATGTTTTAATTACAGTATTCGTATAAGCAGGCATGCAGCAGACCGTTATCCACATTGTACACTGTTGGTATTAGAGGCCGATATACCTGCGATATCCCACTTGTGAAATGGAATTCTATCCGAATATACAAGTATGGATTTCAGTCAAAATTATTCTTAATACAGGCGTATCGCTCTCTCTCTCTCTCTCTCTCTCTCTCTCTCTCTCTCTCTCGCTCTCTCTCTCTCCCTCCCCCTCCCTCCCTCCCTCCCTCCCTCCCTCCCTCTCTCTCTCTCTCTCTCGAAATACTTTGGTCTGACATCATTTTCCTAAATTAGATTGGTATTAAATGCTTGTAATCAGATTCTGTCTGTTAAGTCAACAAATCCCATTTATCGAAGTTCGTGTGGCAAATATGCGTGTATTGGCAATTCACTCTTCCTGGATATTAAGTGACCGCCCAACAACAGAGTTCAGACAAAATTATCCATACATACTGTCAAATCGGAAATAGATGTCTTGATTATGTAAAGAATTGCCTAGAGTAGTATTAAATGTTAGTAATCATATTAATAATCTTAATCATCATCTGGCTCATCATCAACTACACATTCATCATTGTCTGTACATGATAGCTGGTTGCTACAGTTTGAAGATTACACATGTCAATGCATCTGAGTCCATTTGCTAAACAGACACATTTCGGCATAACCTTCTAGGATAACTGCAAGCTAGTAGATCCAGCACATCCTTTGGTGCTGGCTATTGCCATCCGGCGTACAACAAGCTGCTCAGATCCTTCATCCTTTTTCAACTTGACGCCTCTTCCAACATGGCTTAATGGCATTGGCCATGTCTATGTTTCATCAAACAGTTCCTGTATGATGGCAGCTTGTGACCTTCTTTGCACAAAATGGGGTATCGACTGATATTGACTTTCCGAACAGATACCTTTGGTACATAATGAAAGCAAGTGGATGTTAATAGTTTGTCCATGGGCCATGCAGAGATCCCACTCCATGCACAACTCTAGGAATGTATCTTGTACTACTTTCTTGGTGATAAAGATTTAGAGCACTTGCTTTTTCTCCGTCTGTAAACTCATTGACGGCATCACATCCAATGTATGCATGCATTCCAATGAGAGCCATGCAAACATTTCTGTCAACAGTTACCTTGACTTTTCCAATCTCATTGGCCAGTTACCACACAATGGGAACGATGAGCACATGATAAATATGTGTGTGTGTTCTTGGCTGATCACACCTGCTTGATATCCATCGACAGCTGCATGGTTGCATATAGTAGTAAGCATCAATCGGTTCCCTCTTGTTTACACTCAACAGCGGGTACCTCATCACTGCTGTCATGTGTAATTGTGTAGCATGTATGAGTGATGGTAACAAAGATTACGTTTTTATCTGTGGCTGCTCTGCCTTTTTGTGAGACTGATTTTGTTGCTGACTTGACTTAAAGACTTAAATACATTGTCTCACAATCTGATAATCTAGGATACCCTGCAGCAAATGACCAGACACTTCTCTTACTGGCATGTCAGTGCTTTTGATGAAGATATCACGGTATCTGTCAAACACACCATTAAGCCCCTCACTCCTACTTCCATATCTCAGTGTCATAGTCAAGACTGATTTACCTACATCACCAAATGTAGCTTGGTCACATTTTACTCTCTGTAGCAGTACTAGCTTCTTGATATTCATCAACAATTAATGCAGAATTCCCAGACAACTCTTCTGCAGATGGCATATTATTCTACAAGCATTCAATCATAAAGTCAGGGCAGCGTTGTGTGGGGGTTTTCTCAGAGACATTTGTAGTGTTGGCGGTTCCTATGGCAACGATCTATGATGATGGGAAAGTTATATCCAAAATCATGTGGAGATTGCACCAACCTGCCATCACAGTGATGCGACCAAACGATGGCCGGTCTGCTTTTAAGATGACTGCGTATCCACTAGTCTTTAATTCCTTCTTTTTGCACATGTTACTGAATGTTTTAGTTTGTTGCATGAGGCTTATGACAGCTGATGCCGCATCTTGATCGTTTTAAATCCTTGTCTTTTGCAGATCTGTACGGTGGGTTTGTGGTTTGTCGCACAATTGTTCTAAAATGCACTCCGATGTTCTGATGTAATATAATATCTCTTTACAGCAGCCGATTTAGGCTGAACCTGGCTGTTCCTTCAGCAGTCTCGGTATCTTTGTTACTGCAACGTCAGTGGCTTGATCAACTGGGGATCAGAGATTAGAACGGAAAAGCTTCTTTTTTAAGGCTTCGTACATATCATGGTGAGTTACTGAAACATTGGTCATTTGTGCACAGTAACTTGGCAGGTATCTGACATAATTGAGCTTGGTATAAACAAAAGACCATTAGTCTAGTGGTGTTAAAGTGAAATCCCCAGTTGCCTTCGCATAAAGTACGTATAAACATATATATCAAGATCTTGGTCTTCAGTTGAACAAATAAATTAACTACAACACTTCTTTGCCTCTGTTAATGTCTGGAACAGGAGCTTTGGGAAGATGGGGTCCATAAACTTTGGCGTGCATTGCGATTTCAAATATTCCATCTATTCACCAGGTGAGATGCCCCTTGTCTGGGAGAGTCGCCTCAGTTCTGTTTCTGCTGTCCCAGCCCATGTTTAAGAATGGTGGCTAAAAGAACAACTTGACAATTCGTTGACCTTGCTAGTACCTGGGGACTGCAGTATAATTTTCTTCCAGCTACGAATATGATACCCCTTACACAACTTTGCTTAGTGCCTGGATTATATCGGCATTCCCAGTCAATGTTTTCACAGCGTATGGCAACAGTAGATGTTTACGTTTGCGCTGAACGCACGTCACTACATAAATTATATTCTGCCTAAATGACTGAATTAGCATCTTGACATTTTGGACGGAATTTCTATAACCTCCAATAGGTGACTAGACAAAAAAATGTTCGAGATTATCTGGGACTGGAAAGGATTGTTTGTGCGCATCGAAAGGATAGTAAGGCAAAGGAGTTGATCTCAGATCTTGTCTTACGGTAACATTGGATATAGGATGCTGTTTGATCAATCACCTAACTCACAGATGTAGATTTTGTTTTTCATACTTTAAACTCTCTTTTTGAAAGGTCTGATTTCTAAGATGATATTCTACAGTGTGAAATTGTCTGGAACAGCTACAGATAGTAATTTAGCATTGTCAACTCTGAATTGATTCTCCAAGCTCGGATTTCAGTTACCTACGGATGTATTTTAGTTGAGTGTTTCACGTTCTTACCTCTTTTTAGTGCATAAGACACTACAATTTCGGTGTCAGTGAAGGCATTGTGACAACGCACTTGTTTGGAATGATATCACTTCTGACATACTGGAACATGTCTTCATAATATTCCGCTTCCCCTTTATGATAGTGTTGTTCTGCATCTAATTCTTTGCCTTCTTGCCCCTTTGCACTGAGTCTTGCATCGAATGATATTTATTAGATATGGTTTATAGTTCTCATAGTAAATAGGAATGAGCTTGACCTTCGATAATTATCATCAAAACAGGAATGCTATGATTTTATAATAAATCTGTCCTTTCGAGGCCATCTCAGGCCGTTGGTTATAGCTGAGAAGTTCCGGTGGTAGTCAGGAAAACCACACCCAAACAAATTCTACACACAGAAAAGGTAAGTAATTCTCTTTATTTTGAATAATTCTGAGAACAGGACCAACATTCGTGGAAATAATTGACCCATCTTATAAAATATCATATATTTAAAGATGAATTTCTGTCAAACAACATGCGTCAGAAACGATGATTTTTAAACTAGTGTTAATTTCACATTCTGGAGAATCTGGTGATTTTCCATTTCATCATAATGGAAATATGTAATTTCTGCTCAAGCACTAATTTTGATACTGATGCAGAGCTAACTTTAGTTATAAGGAAATGCTGTAAATTGTACCTAGATAATGTGTTTAGTCCAGACAACATTCTGGAGATTTCAATAATGACGTGGAAGGTTGTCAGTCTAAAGTTTAAACATCATGCTGAACAATTTAAATACATGAATTGCGTTTTATAATGTGATAGGGAAAACTCTCTTGCGGCCATATTTTCAATCAAATAAAATTTTGCTGAAATTTCCTTAAGGAGAAAGCTTCTAGCAACATTGCCCTCACATTCCGCTCCTTATAGTATGGTTAATAAATGTCTTATTCATTTTGGTCCAGTCAACCCTTTAGCAATACTATAGAATTATAAGGTATAGACCGGAGCAGAAATCACTATGAGCATTCGTCGCTAAACTGGTACCGACAAACCCTAGTCGCTCATGGAATATGCCCTCTTAGACATATTGAATGAGTAGTTGAGATAACCGTGTCTACTTTCACGACTATGATATGCATAATTTTTGTTCTGACTCGCAACTAGTATACATCGGTTTGTCAGTGGGTTAATCTGTCGGTCTGTCTGTGGTTCTGGTGGTCACCCTATCTAACGAGTCTTTTGACTTTTCTGACAAATGTATCTGTCAGTTACTGATATAAGTTATGAATGTGCCAGGCTAGTCGGATCACATGTTCGACCATATTGATATTCCGCAGTCCTGGACAGCCCACGCTTCCTATTTGTGGTACAGGTCATTGTTACATAGGGTCTACTGTTTAGCATGTCTTCCTATCGCCAGATTTTTGCCGAGCAATCTGTAGATATTTATTAGCTAATATTCTACAGAAAGCCATTGCAGCAAGCAATATACGTTACTTGATGATACGGTGATACTTTGTTAGCTTACACTCGCATTGCAATCCCTTGGAGGTGGTAATAAACATGTGTAGATACTAACCCTGATAACGCAGGTTACTAGGCGGATACCGGGCCAATCCCGAGCCAGTAACATGCGTTCTTGGGGAATTGCTGCGCTCAGAGGCGCTAGATGAATCTGTCACGCTGGCGTGATAAGCAAAATACGTCACGTGTTAACTGACGTCACAATCAGATGCTGTAGATCAGATACTAAATGCCAACGTCCATCTAAATTGCATGGCATTGTTGAACTTACAATTAAATAAACATTCTGTCGAATATTTTAGACGCATTTGACTGGAAGCTGTCAAGTTAGGTTCAAAACATTCAACAGCTTGCCTCTATAGATTGCGTGAAATTGAGATACTGGGAATTCAGGATCTAAAGCGTTAAAATCAATTCAAGCGTTTATACAAAGTGGGGCGGAGCTTAGCTCGAAATTGATCCCCCTATAAGCGTCTGCAGGTGATGGATGGCCGGGTGCGATCAGAACTGAATCGCTTCAATGCACCCGGCCAGATTCTGTATGAATCTATCCATTTAACTGTCTCGCGTGCTGCAAAACACCCGACAATAATTTCAATGAGCAAAAACTGAAAAACTCTGGACTTGCTGAATATTTTGAAAGCAATTGACTGAAAGTTGTTGATGGCTTAGTGCGCGCGCGCGAGCCGCACGTGTATGCGTGTGTGCGTGAGTGCATGTGTCAGAGAGTCTGTCCGTCTGTCGGTGCATATCGCGTATATATCGCTTGTCAGAGATGTGGATAAAACGGAAGATAACTCTGTAGATGGTATTAATCGAGGTCGTTTGAGTTAGAGCGAGTGTTCTCCCTTCCCATTTCGAAGCCATAGTCCCCGGTAAATAAAATTATTGTCGCGAAAGAATTTATGCAAGGCCGCTTGGCTTTTGAGATCAAGCTATTAACCCCTCTTTTGTCAACAGCGCCTGAAAGCTCTCAAAATGCTGCTTTTATCAATCAACCCTTTCATTTGTCAAGATTTTAAGAAAATTCAAATATTTGCTCAGTGAATGACCATTTGCTGGACAAGAGAACTGTTTTTGTCAATTTACCACAGGAATTTACGAAGATATTTTTTAAAGAGTTGATCTTTTGACGGCTTGGCGATTATAGGTTAATCGTCTAGGAAATCTAAATTTTTGCTTAGCTACTGTTCATGTGCAGTCCAAGAGAAGACTATTTTTGAAAATGTACCACTGGAATGACTGGATCGGTAACCGAGCCAGTCATTCCAGTGGTAAATTTTCAAAAATAGTCTTCACTTGACCTGCAAATAGACAGACCTCAAGACTACTGCAGCAGACTACTACTACCGACAAGTTGATACCAGAGGGGTTAACTGATGGTTGTTCTGACAGACCGCCCGTCTTAAAAATCTATCACCGTGTGGACATTTCTTAGTGCAACTGACTCCTATTAAAAGACTAGTGGCCAATGCTGTCATTAATAACGTTAAAGAATAAAACGGTGAGCAACAACCGTAGACCTAATTGATGAATTCAATCTGTCACTCAAGCATATGACATCATAATCAATTATGTCACATATAGGTTGACGTCACAATCATAACTGGCAGACGATGGCTTTGGTGAACTGTTAAATTATTTATCTATATGAAAATAAAGAATCTTGAATCTTGATACTCCGTCATGAACCTAGAATAGTCCATCAGTGGTACGAATTGTATGTCTTTACTATCTGTTGAGTATTTTGAAACTAATTTGACTGGGCGCAGCAACAGATCCCAGTCAAATTAGTTTCAAAATAGTCAATAGGTTAGCTGTAGACATATAGCTACCATGAAATTGGGATTCTGGGAATTCAGGATTTAAAGTATATAACATAAAACATGGGCGGAGGTTAGTTAGCGATGGGCGGGGCATAGCAATTTGCTAAAAGTAGATTCATCCATTACGTAAGACGGCCTAAGGGAAAATCAAAGAAACTTGAAACTTGGCCGAGGTTTCAATAAAATGATTCAAGAATACGACATGCATACACCAGAAACCCGGTTTGGGCTCTGCTAGGAAAACGCGAGTAGAACTAACTGGCCACCGGGCAATATTCTGGCAGTGATTTTGCCATTTCCTGATTGTAGTTTCCCTGGGGAAATATCTGGGAGTGCACTTTATACGAAAGGATACCTTCGTTCGGCGTTATACTTTTGTTTATTAATTCGCAGACCACAGTTGCAATATACCTTGTGAGTATGCGTTCTCAATTTTCCCGTTTGACGTCATCAAAGTCTAAGCTCATACGCAAATCTATTTGTTTGACAAGAAACCGATGAAAAACTATTTTGTGCCGCCGTCTATATTTTAGAACAGCCGTCGATAGTGGGGATGGGTAGGGGTGTGTGTGAGGGGGTTGGGAGGGGTTGGTGGGGGTTTGCACACAACACATGCTGGTCGATCGCTTAAATAATAACTTATTTAACGCGACTACTTCTTACTGGCAACTAGTATACTATGTCTGTCCGTCCGTCTGTCTGTCTGACTGTCTTGTTTAATGACACACATCAGTACGCGTTATCGCGCTCGTGAAGAGTTCAGCTTTGAGTTGTATAAACTAATTCTGGGTATGCACCAACCGATTAACCCTGAGCAGATCAAACTGTCCGCTGTCTGCAGTGTTGGCAAGACGCATACTCGGCAGGTTGTTCATCTAACTAAGAGTCATACACCAACCAACCATGTCGTTGGCAGTGTGGCCTGCCCCTCGCGACCAAACCATTAATCACACGCTACCTAAAAAATTGAATTGAATTGAAACGGTAACGTATTAGCAAGTGCACTGCAATGTTAGTCGCTGGTGTTCGATAGACGGGCGGATCTTATATTTGTCCTATGTGCCATTGATCAATGCTGGTGCCGATATCAGATTCGATACCACCGTTGATGAACGGCGCAAATTCAATTTGGGGTCGTTACACAAATACTCAAATGAGTATAATCAAGTCTATCAATCCGATAAATAACATTCTTGAAGTGCTTGTGAAGATGTACACTTCAACTTCTCTCATTGACTGACTTTGAATGGGGACACTAATTAATATATAAAAAGATTTGATTGCTTTGGTCAGTTGACAACCTTTTAGTGTTCGAGAAAAGACTGACAACCGCACATTCAACACCCAACACGCACGCATACAGGCACGCACACACGCGCGCGCGCGCATCCAACCAATAATTATTTGAGCAAATACTACCATCTCCCTAAAGCCCAATCCATTAAACCCTTGGCTGCGCTCAAATAACATATCGTATGTAATTAGTACTCGCAAGGATAATTGGTGTCTGGGGAATTAGTTCGAGATGGTAATTAATTACTGGCATATAGAGATACTGAACGGC
Source organism: Chaetoderma sp. LZ-2023a (assembly GCA_034401795.1). Taxonomy (NCBI): domain Eukaryota; kingdom Metazoa; phylum Mollusca; class Caudofoveata; order Chaetodermatida; family Chaetodermatidae; genus Chaetoderma; species Chaetoderma sp. LZ-2023a. The sequence goes on from CM067372.1 coordinate 93,500,838, forward strand.
AATAATAGAGATACTGAACGGGAATAATAGACCTCAGAGCATGATTTAATCGATCGATGGGATCGACGGTCGTGGTGGATCAAGGAGAATTAAAAAACGGTAACACAAAGCAGGTAGTCTCTTCGCACAGGTTAGCTTGCATCGTAAATGCCATTGTGGCTAAACGCCTGTGCTTCATTTCGATTCATATTCTACCGACAAAACGTCCGACATTAGAATTTCCCGATTTTCTTAACCCATCAATGGCGAAATTAGGTCAAGAAGATCTTTATGAAATCGTGTTACTCTGTCAACTGATAGAATGTCCATTGTTGGAATTAGTAGAAAAATAACTCAGGATGTTCCTAGACATGACCTCTACGATTTCGTATAATTAGGTTATATGCACATCCGTTTGGTATTTATGTCAACATGGCCAAAAGGTCATAGATTCTGAGCACTGCTTTAAAACATGACAGCTGCGCAACAATGAACAAAATGCTACGAAAGGAATATTCTGATGCTAACACAATGACAAGTCGATGATAGATGCCATCTGGCCAGTGCCGGAGTAATCCTTGCCAGGAACGGGAGCAAATAATATTTGTGGAGTTGGGTGGAAACGAAAGGCAAACCAAAAGTAGGTTCCGCGGGTCCACCCCATGAAAATTGTGAAATCTAGATGCTAGCAGATGGCATCTCCTGCATTTCCAGAGGTAAATATGGACCATCAGTTGGCTGGTAAATTATTCCTTTTTAGCCATTTAATTTCATTCTTTTTGTTTATTCAATTTTTTTTAGCCGTTCAGTTGTGAAAATAGGACTGGATAAAAAAAAAATGAATGAACAAAAGATGGAATTCCATCTGAGAGCATCTAGAAGATAAAAACTAATATTGCTCTGTAATACAATCATGAACCATCTGACTCCTAAAAAATCAGAAAAGTCTCAAAACCAAAAAAACTCTTTAACAATAAAAAAAATACTGAAGCAATATAAAATGGACAAATAAGACAATAATACACCTGCACGCACGCGAGCACGCACGCACGCACGCCTTACTACAGGGAGGCACATATGGTTATATGGTCATACTGCCATATAACCCATATTCCATACAAAGAATAACTTTAAATGGCTAGTTCTTCACGTTGGTTTGAGGGACGATAAATCACAACTCGCCACTACAGTTTGGCATAGCTCATCATCAGAAAACTTAAACAAAAAGGAACCCATTACTAAAGCATAATACTGAAACAATATATAATAGACAATAAGATGAACATTGTAAGTCTGTAATGAAATCTCCACCCCATGACAGTGTTCGTCTTCTGAGGCGGATCCAGAAATTATTGAACGCGTGACCCTTGGGGTAGGTCTGGGAGGGACTCTGGAAGGGGGTGTCTCCCGCATTCCTCCCCCAACACCACCACCCCCCCCCCGCGTCCCTAAAAGGTTGGTGAGTGGGTTTCGGAGCCCCCACCCCCACCCACACACACGCACGCACACACGCACGCACACATACACACATACGCACCGAGAAATTTTGTGAATTTAAAACAGCCTTCTGAGTGTAAATATTGAGTTTTATTTTACCTGAAATTTAGGACATCCTTGGAGATAATCAAGCAGGCAAATGAAAAAAGGAGTATCTATGGTAAGGCAGATACTAAGATTGTGAACATACATTAACCTATCATTCTCTTCAGCTATTCATATTCATGACTTGGTAATGCTACATGTCACTACAGATGTGATGTGTCCATTGAGGAATCATAGCAGAGATACAGTAGAGTATAAAATTGCATCATTTAAGGTGTAGTCTTCACTGCCTTAGAGAATACGTGTGATTCTGCAATTTACGCGTCATAGTCCGTGGGCTGGATGGGCCCACCTGGATACCCCCCCCCCCCATAATTGACGAAACTATATTTTTCTAACAGCTTTCGATGTCCTCTTTAAGACTATGTATGTTAACATGTGATAAACTGGGACTCAATATGGTTTTTGATGGGTTATATTAGAGTCAATACCCACAGTGAAGCAGACCATATTAAGGGGTAAGGGTATTAAAAACTGACATCTTTTGATAGAATCATTGTAGATTGGTGATCGACCACTCAAAATGTTGCTTATAGTATCGTCCAGGATTGCATATTCCATGCAAATCAGTTTCGTAATGAGGTCGGCAGAGGTCAAAAGGTCACAAATCTTCGCCACAGCTTAAAATCAAGCAACTGTACGTTGCTATCACCGACCAAGCACCAGTAAAGGAAGATTCTAGTTTTAACAGCTTGATTGATCAAAACGCACCATTTGACAAATGTAATGAGTAAAAGTTTACTCATTTAATAGAATAGTGTTACTATGACAACTGACAGCATGGCCAATTTTTGAGAATCGATGAAAGGTGCATTCATTGTAAATTAATTAAGTAGATTTTGATAGAATCGGTGTAGATTGGTGATCGACCACTCAAAATGTTGCTTATAGTATCGTCCAGGATTGCATATGGTTTCCATGCAAATCGGTTTCATAATGAGGTCGGCAGAGGTCAAAAGGTCACAAATCTTCGCCACAGCTTAAAATCAAGCAAATGTACGTTGCTATCACCGACCAAGCACCAGTAAAGGAACATTCTAGTTTTAGCAGCTTAAGATTGATCAAAAGGCACAATTTTACAAATATAATGAGTAACGGTTTACTCATTTGATACAATATTGTTTGGTTCTTACTTCCAATAATGTGGTTATTTTGCCAATGAATTTGGTGGCAAATTCTCTAATAATTGGACTCTTTCGTAGAATGGTATTTGTGGAGTAGCCATCGTTCAAGACCTTCAGCCATTGCTTTGTGGCAGTAGATGGCCCGACTATAATTCGTACCAGACAGCACACCTTTAATAGATCCAGAAGACATCAGGCTAGATTCTTTACACAATTTCGTTTTGATGATATGCTCATTTCATGTTTAGTTTACAATGATTACATTTTTCATCGATTCTCAAAAATTGGCTATTCTATCAGTTGTCATAGTAACAATATTCTATTAAATGAGTAATCTTTTACTCATTATCGTTGCCAAATGGTGCCTTTTAATCAATCTTAAGTTGTTAAGACTAGGATGTTCCTTTAGCGGTGCTTAGTCAGTGATAGCAACATACAGTTGCTAGATTTTAAGCCGAGGCGAAGATTTGTGACCTTTTGACCTCTGCCGACCTCATTATGGAACTGATTTCCATGTAGATCATATAGAATCATAGAGGATACTATAAGCAGCATTTTGAGTGGTCTATCACCAATCAACAACGATTATATCAAAATCTACTTAATTAATTTACAATGAATGCATTTTTCATCGATTCTCAAAAATTGGCTAAGCTGTCAGTTGTCATAGTAACAATATTCTACTAAATGAGTAAACTTTTACTCATTATATTTGTCAAATGGTGCCTTTTGATCAATCTTAAGCTGTTAAAACTAGAATGTTCCTTTACCGGTGCTTGGTCAGTGATGGCAACATATAGTTGCTAGATTTTAAGCTGTGACGAATATTTGTGACCGTTTGACCTCTGCCGATCTCATTAAGAAACGGATTTGCATGTAACCCATATGCAATCGTAGAGGATACATATATAAGCAACATTTTGAGTGGTCGATCACCAACGTACAATGATTCTATCAAAGGATATCTCAATTTTTAATACCCCTACCCCGTAATATGGTCTACTTCACTGTGGGTATTAGCTCTAATATAACCCATAAAACACCATATTTAGTCCCAGTTTATCACATGTTAACATACATAATCTTAAAGAGGACATCGAAAGCTGTTAGAAAAATATAGTTTCGTCAATTAGGGGTGGGGTTGGTATCCAGGTGTGCCCCTTCAGCCCATGGACTATCATACCTTTATTGGTATTTTGCATTGCTTAAAGTAATGCTTCACTTATAAATGTGAATAGGTCAATAGATAGGTAGGTGGTGAGATTCCATGACCTAGAGATGGACAAATACTGGGATTCCAGACAAATTCTTTAAGCCTTTGAACATGAAAGACCAAATTTCAGGAAGAATCTGTTATAATTAGATAATCTCTTGAACATAACAAATCGCCAAGTTTGTACCATATCCTGTTATGTAGTTTCTCTCTTTACAAACGAAAATAGTTCTCTGGACATCATGTCCAGACAGCTATTCTCATTTGTAAAATGAGAAGCTGCTTGAAACACATTATTCACTCCCAAAAAAAATTTGATAGAAAAAATTGGAGCCGGTCCAGATCGGGGGGGGGGGGGAAGTGGGTGGGACAAATGTCCCCACTCCCCTTATTATAATCCGCTATTGCATCTGACAAATGTAAATGGACAGCGTTCATTTATTTTTTGTAATAGCGTTAATATGACAACTGACAGAATGTTCATTTTTTTTAATTAGTGGGAAATTGTAATTATTGGTTAATGATAAATGAAATGAACATTGCATGTAATTGTATTCATAAATGATCAATAAAACTGTTTGTGTCTGTGCCCTCTACAAAGCATACTATAAATCTGCTAAGTGTATTGAACATGTCATCTGTCACTTACACACTGTAATGAGCATTGCGCATCAAAGCGGTCCAAATACTACTCATACAATTAACTCCTTAATATTCAATGTTTGTCAAGAAAATTGCGAATTTTGCTCAGTGAATGTCCATTTGCAAGGCAAGAGAACACTGTTATTCTTAATTTATCACTGGAATTTATAAAATAAAAAAGGTGTTCTGGTGTTCTGTAAATAGATATTTGTAAGGCCGTGGAAGAGCATGTTTTACATGAAACAGGTTAACGGTCGTCAAGAAAATCATAATTTTTGCTTAAAGATGCATATTCATGCCAAAATGCTTGAAAATAAAATTGCTGAAATTATATACTTTTAGAGGTTTAAATTATGTACCTCAATGTAATGAAACGGAATAAATCTGATTTCATTCCATATAAATAAACTTTCGAAGCCTTAGATGTGAATTTGAATTAGAGACTAATTCAATTTGGCAACTTAAAAAATCATTTTAATTTATACGTAATGAAATCATCATATGCTAAGATTTATTTCGTTTCATTACATCTAGGCACACAATTTAAGTCTATAAAAGTATATAATTTTAACAATTTTATTTTGAACCATTCTGCTGTGAATATGCACCTAGTTAGTATCCATTTGTAGGCCAAAGATGTGTCTCTCAATCTACCATTGGAATGACTGGCTCGTCATTCCAGTTGTAAATTCTCAAAAATAGTCTGCTCTTGGCTTACGTATTGGACATTCCTCAAGGTCACTGCTCGTTTTGCAAAGTGTAACCATTAAAATGCTAAGTTGATATAAGAGAAGTTAGTCACTGCCACAATCAGATACAGATTTAATACCTACATGGATGCTATTATCGTGAGTTACAGTGTCTTTCTGTTCATTCTCTACCGTACCATAGTCACTCTGCAGAATATCCAACACCATTGGGACAGACGCTGATCATCACACTTCCTCTCCAATGTTTGCGCACACCTTACAGTCCAGCCATCATCCTAAGTTGGCGCTGGGATCTCTGCTTTTTGGTGCATGGGTTGATTGGTTTGCTTCCGAATACCTACCTGATAGGTACCATCTATTCACTCGTAAAGGCAAACTCTTGATGTGGGTAGATTTTGGTAAGTTAAAGTTTTCTTGGAGATGAGCATTTCCTCTGCATAGCAATACATTGCCTTTAACATAGGCCATAGGTTCAGAGAAGGCATTTTAAACCTTGAAAATGGACGTGCATCTGGATCTGATGGCATGAGCAATGAACTATTCAAATATACAAGTGACATTATCTCGAAACCGATCACGCACCTAATCAATTCAGCTTTTATGCACCATCTTCCCATTGACGCTGTATGCCAAGGCACCCTTATCGAACTGCCCAAGGCCAGAAGCCAGCTGCTCCACCCAACCCCCCCCCCCACCCCAGCCAATCTGCCGCCCATTGTGCTCCTCAACACATGAAAAATCCTATCCAATGTTACTCTATGTCGCATGCGAGACAAGATCGATGACTTCAAACGTGGACGTATCTGCGCAGACATTGTATGGGCACAACGCATGCTTGTCTGGACAGTCGTGTGCAAACACTGGGATTTCCACAAAATGGGCATTGACATGTCACGAGCCTTCGACACAATTAAACTCTCAAAGATCATAGATGGACTACGCCAGGCCTGGTGCAATGAAGATGAGCTACGACTAGTGAGACTACTGCTTGCAGACAGCAAGTTAAGAGTACGAGTCAAGTCAGTGAAGTCTGTAGAGTTTGAGACATCAATAGGATCCCCACAGGGAGATGGTCTATCTCCTGTGCTTTCCACCTGTTACCTTGCTGCTGCATTGAAATCCGTGCGAGAAAGTTCCACAAGACCACCCACCCTCCCACCCACCCACCCACCCACCCACCCACCCACCCACCCACCCCTACACTTCGGTGTCAATATTGCCACTAGAGATGGATTGTGCCGACGACGTGGACTTCATAGACGAGGAAAAGAAACCCTCGACGAACTTATCCCAATAGCTGCAAGCAAGCAAACAATTGAGAATCTTTTTATGAATGAATCCAAAACAGAGTTCAGCCACATATACATATCTACAGAGCATGAAACTAAAGAAATTAATGAAACTACCTTCGTGGCGGCGAACCATGGAGGAAAAGCAAACTCCTAGGCTCACTGCTTTACAGTACTGCTGACATTTCTGCACGCTGCGTCATGGGGAACATAGCTTTCCAGTCCTGCTGGAAGCTATGGATTCGTAGATCAAATATGCCCTTGATAAAAGACTACTTTTATGCAATGCAACCTACGTATCCTTGATGCTGTATAACCGGAACAGCTGGGCAGTTCCACGGGAAGCTCTAGACAAACTCCATGCCTGCCACCGCAAACACATGCGCACCATCACTGGACACCGGTGGCCAGACAGCATAATTTCGATGGATGTACTATATAAGATGTGTAATACGGCGCCGCTGTATGTAAAGGTCGCTCAGTAAAAATTGTCCATGTTTGGCCAGGTGGTAAGGCACACCATCACGGAGAGCTTTGAAATTCACCCTACTCCGAGCCAGCAAATACAAAGCCATGAGAGGACGTCATTGCATAAATCTGCTAAGCGTGCTACGATGTGACCTCAAGAAAGCAGAACTCGGTACACTCAAGTAAGGAATGGACCTGACGAAGCTAAGGATTTCGGATGAGCACAAGACACAGTGGGCAAAAGCGAAGAAGGAATGATTGCAGCTGTAGGATGTTTCTACTACTACAGCGCAGACTACAGTAATCATACATATAGGTTGAGGTGATATTTCTTCCGCATTTACTATGACAGTCATCTTGTATAGTTGGCAGGTGAAATCATTTCATTGACGAAAATAATCTTCTGAAATATTCAATGACCCACCAACGATGTGAAATGTCTCACTCTGGCAGTAATCAACCATCCCATAGCAAACTATGCCAGTATTACAGAGCATCACAATTGCTTAAGAGTATGTTGTGGTAAAGTATGCCGTAATGCATGGCATTTGACTTGGGCCTGGGTATGAATGTGTATCACATCACATGACAAGGCCCATAATACAGCTAGGTCCACATACGGGCATACGATGGCGACTCCAATAACAAACATTGATACACTTAGGTTCCCTATGTTAATAGAAATGTAGGGCGATGCAGGAATAAAGCACAACTCAAAGAAAAATGAGGACTTATCAACTTTACCTACACCAATAGATTGATTTCGCGAGTACCTATATTTTCGATTATCTGGTTGAAATTCGGAAGACAGTTCATGGCTCAAAAGCAGGTTTCTACCCCACCACATTAAAATAATAGCTTAAATGCAGCTGGTGAAAAAGGATTGTAGCTTAAGTGCTGTTTGGCCCAGTTTGGGTAAGCTACACCCACCCAAACCCCCAACCCGACCCCAACCCCATCCGTAGTTATTTTAGAGCGTGAACATGACAAGGTAGAGAGTTTTTCCCTGTAGATGGGGATTAACATACACCTCCTCTGCGTGTCGTAAGAGGCGACTAAAGGAGGTAAGGGTGAGGTAAATCCCAAATGGCGTCTATTTGGCTCAAGTGCTTAAATAATAACATATTGCCGCAAATTCATTTGGAATCTATGAATTTTATCATTTTATGAGAACTGTATGTAGTCGTCCCGAAACATTTGCTTGGTCATCATGATGAGGTGAACACCATTACCTCACCCACCCCCCCCCCCTCCCCACCCCTCATCCACCTTCCCGCCCATGCATCTTTATATTAACGAGGGAATGCACGTATACATACTATATAGAAAGACATTTCCTAGTTTTGTTTGAAAGTTTAATGATAATTTAGCCGTCATTTTAGCACGCCGTAACGAAGTCACGAAAGCTATTGTGAAAGAGTGGAAAAGATTGTAGTGTCGGTAGCGGTGTCGGCGTCGACGTCTGCTCTGATTAAGCTGTATTAAAATGCTAAATACATCTACAACGTATTTTCCGAGTAGAATAAAACTTCACATAGTGTTTCTATACGACGCTGAGGATTAGTCTGCATTAAAAAGAAATGGAGTATATAAAATGTCCATAGTTTTCGGTGTTTGAACTGTATGGTTTCAGTTTACGCTTTTGCTGTGGTTAGGCTTTTTTCAAATGACATTTTAATCAACAAGAGTCACCAGATGTCAATAAAACTTCAGAGATTTATTCTAGATAGCCTTTAGGACTTGTATGTATCGAACATATTCTCTGTACTTTTTCTGCGTTTGGACTTAGACAATTCTATGGCTTCATGGAAAGGCCTTTGCTGCGGTTAAGAGTTATAAATGACAATTTACTCAAAAAATGTTATTCGATTTCAGTAGTACTTCCAAGGTATGTGCTATGATTGTAACTAGTGTGTATCAAAGCGAAATCTATTTTTAAAGATGTTGTATATATATTGTCGTTTGAACTTCAACAATTTTGCGACTACGAGTTAAAATCTTTGCTGTGGTTAAGCTTTTCCCAAACGTCAAGTACATCAACAATGAGCTATCCGATTTCAATAAAACGTTAGAGATGTCTTCTATTTCGTTACTGTATCTAGTGCGCATCATCATTGGAAGGATTTTCAACACTTTCACATATTTTACTGTGTTTTGGCTTAGTTATTTAGGGTTGATTTACATTCCAGTTAAGTTTATTCTCCACATGTTTTTCAAATGACAAAATTGTTAACAAAGACGTATCAACTTTAGAATTTACACACATTTGGCTTTACTTTCGTATCATCATAAAACACATACGTAGGTCGGATAGTGAAAGCATATGAGAACCAGTTTTCTTACTGCTCGCCCTAATACGCCGCTCTAGGCTTTCTCACCTGGATCATTGTATGCCCTTTTTGCTGATGCCGCTGATGTCCTAACCATTCTGGCTGCCAGATGAAAGGCGACGACATCGGTCACACCTGCTGCATGCACCGCCCCTTCATACGTATTCGTACACCTTTGCGTCGGCATAGTCACCTTCATCACCGATTTCGAATTCTTTCTCTATTCTTGAACATAAATTCCTCATAGCCAAATGCACCAAGTCATTCTGCTACCAATATAGTTTCGGTAGCACAAATTAAGCAATGTCCATCACCTTGAATAGAGCCAATTTTTCTCTGTTAGCAGTATCAGGAGACCCAACAGCCGTATCACCTGTCATTGGACCATTTTGGAAAGTCGGATCTAGGAAGTCAGTTGCTGTACGACTCAGCAATCAAATCTGATTTGGGGGACTGCGGGGAAGATTGGGCCTGTACGGACCATTGCTCTTTATCCCTGATAAAAATTATAAATTAAACTATCCTCACAAATGTCGTCCAGTTTGAGAGCAAACGGGCTATAGTCTGCATATGAAGAACAGGCTTTTTCACCCGCTACATTTAAGCTATTAATTCCTGACTTCACGATATAATCAAGGGATAAACTGTAGCACAATGGAGCAAATTGTAACACGTTACAACAATGGAGCAAATTGTAACACGTTACAACATGCCCACAAGATTTTTAATAAGATGCCCGAGCCCACTTTTAAATATAGATCGACCTCTACCATAACAAGCGGATCAGTGCGAGCAATCAAAATTTTTTTCCATGTTGGCTATTGCTAACTAGTTCTTGCTAGAATGTGTTTGTATCAGGATCATAATATATATACGGGCCTCTAGGAAAGAATTGGCTATAATGAAAATATTTACTCACATTTCCGAAAATCATTATTTCTACCTAAAATCTGACTATAAACCTGCCAACATCTTAGTATTTTTTTAGTAATGACAGACACGAATGTCACATAACAGTAGATTACGTCTGTTAGAACTTACCCGTGTTCCAACTAGCCCCGGTCTACCCGCGGATGCCCAGTCTATCCCTATAATACATATATGGTGCTGCAGTACTGCAGCAATCGACAATTCAAAGCCATCAATGAACCTTTCCAGTTTTAGCTATGCCCCGCCCATCTCAATCTAAGCTCCACCCACACCACGTCAGTGTTGGGATCGATCGATCTCTGAACTCCCTGACTATCAATTTCCAGAAAACTGTAGATGTAAGCAACAGCGACAAATTATATTCAAAATATTCAACAGCATGTTTATTAAATAGCAAAGACATACAGGGGTGGGGGTGGGGGTGGGGGGGGGGGGGTGTTGGATGGCGGCGGGCGTTTGTGCGTGTATATGTGTGCGTGGGAAATGCTTATAGATGGCACCAGGTTGTTATTCGGTAAAACGTGGTTTTCGGTCGGTTCTGATAACCATCATTTTGTCCGAGAAGGCGGATTGCCGTCGATAAGGTCTAAGGATAGCATATATTGCTTGCTCCATCCCATCTAGACACAGCTCATACTGGGGTGGGGGTGGTGTAGGGGTCGTTTTCCGGTCGAGTGGAACTAAATATTGTTATATTCCCTCCAGTGACCACGCCCAGATCCGCCAATCCAACATCATCACCGTATCCGCCCCGTCCATGGAAGAATGTCAAGCCATGCCCATTGTCTGAGATACACTGGCATCGCCAGTATTGAGTCGTCTCTTTCTATCGTCTGCGTATATTTCCCGGCTTCTGGTCGATAACAGTTTCCATGACAACGATGAAATAGCGCGTGTGCGTAGGTGGCTTTTCAGGTCGCCCTAAATGTCGATGTGTTTTCTTTTGGATATCTATTTTTGGTCACTTCCATACAAGGAAATGCTGCTTTTCCGTAACACCGTGTTTATTCAATCGCTTTGATGGCAAAGACACGCAGCTGTCGTATCGCACAGGAGGTGTTCTATGGAGCTATGTCAAACAGAGTACAGTTCCTTCATGGACGCTGTGTCAGAAACATCTTGGGAAGACAAACGTATTGGAAGTGGGGACAACCTCATAAAATAGTAATAGACTCTGACTCGTTCTTGCGTTGGAGGCGATGCTTTTTTCTATATTTAGCGCTTAATGGCGAATACAAGTCTATATATAGTAACAATTATTTGTTTTTGACGTAGATAACGAAAAAGACTTGATGCAGCTCAAGGTCCGTTTCCATACATCAAACTGGCATTCAATAGATAACGCGGAATTGAGCTATACTATCATATTTCTTGCTTATGACCGGTATTAGATGACTTAAGATCCTAAAATTATCGAAAATACCTATTATTGGTTTTTCGCATGTTTGACACAGTATTCTTAAAAAAAAATAAGGGCGAATATAATCATTTGATATTCATAAGCGTATTTCGTCCTCTAGTAATGGCTTTCTGGCTGTCAGCTTTAGACGCATTTTAGATGTATTTCTAGTCACTCACAAAATATAAACGCCACCGTGTCTTAGACAACCGCGTTCCTCTCAAAACATTCCAACTATCATTAAGAACGTCGACCCTATGAGGTCTATTGAAACCCATCATCGTTTGGTCAGACTATTTCTTTGCCAACTTGATTTTGATGAGTATATATTAACTTGGCCATAAAATAAAAAGGATGCGTTTATCCCTCATAGCTCAGAGGCACTATCAAGTCAGAGGCATACATACAAAAAGATGGGGCACTCGGGGCCTCTGGTCACTACCTGCTGATGGTCAAGCTGAAAGTCAACACGTCATATTCACCACTTGACGAACAGGACTAGGTTCTGACAAGGTAAAGTGGCAATATTTGTCGATATATACCACCATCATCCTAATCCGTTCACATACGACAGTTGTGAGAATTATGATATCCAATATGGCCACAAATCTAATTAACCAACCAATTTTCCTTGGAAGACGATCAGTCTAAGTAATGGAATTTAAGCATTTGATCATTAGCCCCACGTTTTCTCGATGAAAAGTGGGTATTGTGCCGTCCAGCCCGTATGTGAGTGAGTGAGTGAGTGGGTGGACGGGTGGGTGGGTGGGTGGGTGGGTGGGTGGGTGAGTTGGTGAGTGAGTGAGTGAGTGGGTGGGTGGGTGGGTGGGTGGGTGGTTGAGTTAGCGAGTGGGTTGGTTGGTGGGTGGGTGGGTGAGTGGGTGAGTCTGTGGATGGGTGAGTGAGTGTCTGTCTGCCTGCCTGCATGCATGTGAGCACATCAAAATTGATTGTAATGCAACTCCTTCAAAATGGTTTTACAGAATTCAGTCAAATCTGGTATGTGAGTTATCGATATGATTGCGGGGTGCAAAAAGACATTTACATGTGGTTCCACCCCATGGGGGCTGGGAGGGGTTAAACGGTCAAATTGATTGGAATGCAGAAACCGTTGGACGGATATCGACCCATATTATTGCGGAGGTCAAATTATAACTTACGTAAAGTTATTGTAAGAGAACTCCTCCTAAGCCATTGGACAGAATTCCAAATTTGGTATATGAGTTACTAATTAGATTATGGAGTACAAGAGAATATTTACATTTGGCTCCGGCCCAGGGGCTAGTGGGTCAAACGATCAAGAAATTGATTGTAACGCAACTCCTCCGAAACGGTTGGATAGAATTCAACTAAATTTTCTCTGAATTACCCATCTGTTTGCGGAGTATAAGAAGTCATTTACACTTGACTCCGGCCCCAGGGGTTTGTGGGTCAAGAGGTCAAGAAATTGATTGTAACGCAACTACTCCGAAAATGTTGAACAGAAGTCAGCCAAAGTGTAGATGCGAGTTACCCATTTGATTGCGGAGTGCAGAGGACATTTACATTTAGCTCCGCCTCAGAGTGTGGGTGGGGTGTCAAAAGGTCAAGAAATTAATTGTAACGCAACTCCTCCGAAACCGTTGGACAGAATTCAACCAAATCTGGTATGTGAGTTACCCATATGATTACTGAGTAGAAGAGGACATTTATATTTAGCCCCGCTACATCTGGTCTAAAGGACAAAGCGATGAACGTAGAGATTTGCAATGATACGCCATGGACAGAGCAATCTAGGTGGGTTTTTTAATTCCATCCGTAAAATTGCTTGTTATATATTTTGCGAATTCTAATTTTAAACTTTGCGCTTGTATCTGTTGACGCTAAGTATCTGATTGGTCTATGTTGTTAGGTGCGTGTTAATTCTATGCTAGAAGAAACTTATTAGAATAAAATCCCCAAAGCTGCTCAACGAATTAGCCCGATATCTGGTGACACCTACATTGCCAAACAGTGTTCTAAGTGATCCGATGAGTTTAATCATTCAGAGAATCTTGTATGTATGATTTACTTTTCATAACACTGTCATCTCTGAACACATAACTCTGAAACCGGGTGGACTTGATAGGGTGGAAGAGGGGGTGGGGGTAGGGGGCGGTGAAATTCTTTATCCCATTACCCATCTCGTATCAGCGGCGCGCGCTCACAATGATCCGTATATCAATTAACCCTTTAACCCTCGAATTTGTTCAAGAAAATTTCATTTTTCCAGAGAAAATGTCCATTTGCAGACAACGAGACGACTATTTTTGAAAATGTACCCACTGGAATGACTGGCTCGGTTATCGAGAGGTCGTGTTTGAGCTGTGGGAGAGATGAGGTGATGTGAACTAGATAATATAGACTAATTGAGAGGTAAGATATGGTATGGTAGTGTGATGGTATGGTATATCTGACCTTTCCATTGCTGTACATTATCTAGAGAGGATGGAAATGAGCTGAGATGAGTTTGCTTGAGTTAAGGTAAGATGTGTTGGGAATCCTTGGATACGATGAAAGAACAAAAATGGACAGAAAGGGATAGGATGGCATTGGATGGGATAAAGTGCTGGGATAGGGAATGAGATGTGGTAGGATGACGAGATGAAATGAGATGTGGTGAGATGGTGTCAGATACAAAGAGATGATGAAATGGGTGGGGGTATGGAATTGCATGAAATAGGCTGGGATATAAAGTTGAACTGGAATGGGATGATGTGAATGGTCCGGGATGTCATGGGGCTGTATGAGAAGGGATGGCGAATGATGTGGATACGGTGTGATGGAATAAAATGAGAGGTATGATGAGGTGATAGCATAGAGTGAGATAGGATACGGTGAGGTTGAATGAGGTAGGATGAGATGCAGGGAGATGGAATGAGATGAGTGATGATAAGGAGGTGAGGTAGGGAGATATGAGATAATGGTGTCCAGTACGAGTTATGGAGTCACTAGAGTAATGAGGGAAGGTAAGTTCGTTATGTGATGCGATAGTTGGAAGTGGGTAGGTGACTTGGAGGTGGTGACGCAGTTGTTGTGACTTGTGTGTATTGGATGGTGATCGTGGAGTTTTGGTGAGGTATGGATGAGGTGGTATACAATAAGATAGTGATATGAAGCACATAATGGAAAGAAGATGCGACGAGAGGTAACACGTTAATATGATATCAAAGTGTTGAGGATATGAGGATGAATACGGCGAGGATAACTATTAACCAAGTTAGATCAAGTACAGAATCTATATCGCCTTCGGTCCTAGGTCTCCCTTTTCACCTCGCCACCACACGCACGCACATGCGCATGCACGCACGCACGCACACACGCAGGGACGGACATACAGACGTACGCACGCACGCACACGCGCACACATGCATACTAAAAGATTTGTGGCAATCTTATATTTTAAAGCCATTATGGTTAGTTTTAAGAACTTGATAAATTGTATAATGCAACAAGTTATCTAAGTCATTGACTCTGAATAGAATCAAGATTTCTATAGATGCCCAATAAACATGTCTATAATTAACACTGCTGCATATGCACAATTCGTGAAACATGTGTTTTTTGACTCGCATAGCAAGAAGCTGCCCAAGATTTGATATGGATGGAGTATAGTGATAGTTGTTTTTCACTAGTCGCAACCTTTCATTTGATATGCATATTGATATGGTTAGTGATAAAACAGGAGAACATTGCATTGATGAAAAGGTGGGCCTAGCATATTATAATGTAAAAATTAAAATACAGTTTTCACAAAATTCACAAGTCTATCAGGGACGCATCCAGTGGACATATAGAATCAGCGAAAAAAGTGTGTATATACTCCAAAACAACCACCGGTGAAGAATCTGCCAGACTATTAAAAGGTTTGATGCTCAAGGAAATGGCAATTTTCGCTTTGTCATTGTCCATTTGAGATGTACGCTGGAATGGCTGTCTCAGTACCAGAGCCAGTCATTCCAGTGGTGAATGTTCAAAAATACTCTTCCTTTGGCCCGAGAATGGACATGTATTCCTCAATACCACTGCATGGTCAGTTGATACAAGAGGGTTTAAATCAATGGCGTTAGGTGAGTAATATAAGGCGGCCGGCTTTCAACCATCAGCTAACTCTGTTTAAATGACCATTTGCTTTTAAGGCAACAGGATTAGGGTTCTCTAAGAAGTGTGGTCATATGACTATGACCTCCAGTCTTCAAGAACCACAACCACAGTTATAAATCGCATACACTAATCGACAGTTTGTATTTAAAAGGACTGTTTTCACCACGAATTGATTTTTTATGGTCGGTTTCCTCCTCCCTGCTTCTCCAGTGAGACGCAAGATTAATTTTCTTGAAAAAAGGACGTTTTCCAAATACAACATATGTTTACGACAAGATAATATCGCAAGATAGTCTGGAATACCAACAATACAGGATTCCTTCACGAATCGATGACAGTATTTAATCTAGATGACTATGATATCAGCGTAAATTGAATATAGACCCAGCTGCTCAAGGACATGGGAAAACGGGAATCTGTGATAGAGACAACGGTAATTGTACTGCAACAACAGATGCTTTGGAATGACTGAGCTCACAATGGATGAAGAGGATCTGTCACTCAAGTATAACACGGCATAATCATTTACGTCACATGTAAGCTGGTGTGACACTCAAATACGCAATGAATGGCGTAGCTATGTCCGTCTTGATCGCTTAACAGTCAAATGTACGAATTGTATGTCTTTAGAATTTAATAAGCCTTCTTTTGAATATTTTGAAACTAATTTGACTGGTCACAGCAACGGCACCCAGTCAAATTAGCTTCAAAATAGTCAACAGGTTACCTGTATAGTTTTCTGAAAATTGGGATTTTGTCTGTTCAGTGTCCTATTGATTCAAAACTGGAAAAGCGTGGGAGGAGCTTAGTTAGAGATGGGTAGGGCATAGCTATAAGTGGATTCATCCATTAGCTTAATGTTTAACCCTTTAATGACTAAATTTTGTCAAAAAATCAAAAAGAAATTGCTTATTAAATGTCTATTTGCAGGCCAAGGGAAGAGTTGTTTTTTTAATTGATCACTGGAATGGCTGGCTCGGTTACCGAGCCAGTCATTCCAGTGGTAAATTTTCAAAAATGTTCTTCACTTGGCCTGCAAATGGACATTCCTCAAGACCACTGCAGAGGCCAGTTTTGGCTGGCTTCGTCACAAAAGGGTTAAAAGAATTTAATAGTTGTAGAATATTCCATGCATACCCCACAACGAAACAGTAAAACATTTGAACAACTTGTATAACAAACACTGCAAAGACGTGACACTATGAAACTATATAGTTATATATTTGTAGCTAGTGTTCAATGCATTAATTAATTGCAATTAATTGTAATTTTTACTTCAGCTAGGTAGTATATATCATAGTGCAAAATATGTAGACAGTGCCGAAATCTTATGGCAGAATGAAGAGATTTCTAGCATGAACTTCCCGAAAGTTCCCATCCACCCTACACGCTGAAGCCATATTGTCAAGCTTAGGCAGAGATTGAAAAGGAGATTACTCAAGTATCTGACCTAATCATCAAATACGCCACTTGCTAGATACGTGACAATCAATATGACATAGCCCTGTCCGACGAAAATATAGATGTCCGTCACGAATGTGTACCAATTGTATGTCTTGAATTTACAATTTACAATTTAATAAACATTATGATGAATATTTTGAAACTATGTAGAGTGTGAGCTGCTGCTTGCGTAGGCCATAGTAGAACAACAGTAGAATTAGCGAAATATTTATTAGCTTAAATGTATATATTTACATTTAAATTAATAACTTTTGGACCCGAAAGGTCTAATGCAAAAACATAGATCTAGTTACAATTTAATGCATATTCTGTGGAATATTCTGAAACTAATTTGACTGAATGCTGTTTATTCCTATGGCAACAACATCTTGCTAGTGGTTTCAAATATATTCCACAGCTTATTGTAGAGTTCCCTTGTAGTTGGGACCGCGAATTCAGTGTTTATATGGTTAATGGCATTGGCGCAGAGGTCAACGGATTGAACGGATCACCATGATTCAGCGACTAGAGGTCACATATGTTTGGTAAACATTTATATATAATTGTCTTAATATAGGCAGCAAATTATCACAGGTTATCAGAATGGACCTTTCCGATTTTAGTTATGCCCCTCCCATCTCTAGCTAAGCTTCACCCACACCTCGCTCGTGTTGGAATCGATCGATCTCTGAACACCATGACTATCAATTTCCAAAAAACTACACAGGTAAGCTATTGAATATTTTGAAACTAATTTGACTGTGTGTTGTTGCTGCCTAACGCAGCAACAACGCCCAGTCAAATTAGTTTCAAAATATTCAACGCAGTAGCGTAGCCAGGGGGAGCAGGAGGAGCGGTCGCTCGACCTGAGCCAATTTTCCCAAATGTGGCGCCTAAATCAGGTCCGTAACACACACAAGTTTCTGGACGTCCCAACTCCAAAGCCACCTTTAACAAGTTAATCTACATTGAAAATTAGAACTATTTAAATTTACAACGTTATTAATGTCTTCTTGTCATGCTTGTTCTTCGTTATGTTGAGATTTTTTTTTTTATTTACGCTATATTAAGACAAAGAATAGTAGAATACACGTCAGTATATCAGACATGTGAAAGCTGGTCGGCCAAACCTTGACTTTTTATTCTTGGCGCGGTGGTCCAGTGGAAAGATGTCTGGTTGCTGATGCTATGCGGAGTTGCAGAATGGCGGTTCGATCCCCCGACCGGGAGATGGTGATCAACAAATTAAACTACTGGGTGCATGACTGTCGGCTAAGTTAGCACATGAAAATTGAAGCAGCACGTTGCCAGTGCGTCAATAAAATAAATATATATATATATATATATATATATATATATATATATATATATATATATTTTTTTTTTTTTTTTTTTTTTTTTTTTTATATAAAGGTGCGAATCGACGATGTAATCATCGGCCTATCTCGAAAAAGCATGGATATGTATCAACTAAATAGTGTACTGAACATCAAGTGGATAAATGCATCTTCCAAACGCTGCATAAATTTAGGTCAACAACACGCCTATAATTACACAGTATATAAAATACTTGGCAGAAATGCGATACAATTTCACGTCGAACTGATACATTGTATCGACTCCACGGTTTTGATAAACAACAGCGAACCTTGGAGTCGGGTAATTGAGCAATAGCATATTTGGTACCCGTTCAAACACCATCGCTTGCGGCTTGCAATAGAAATGAATGATTACAAATCTATATCCAGTAACATTGGGTTTCAACAGGATTTTTTCAAACAGAACTTATGTTGCTATATTTGTGGGCGGTTTTTGGTTGTCACTCCGGATTTTCTTTCTCGTTCAGGCTTCTCTGATAATTTTGGTATGTGGACAAGTTGTATATAGGACGAATTGACTGGATATTTTAACATTGACATTTGTAACAAGGGACTCGATTCCACCAAATGGAACCGGATAACTGCTCTAACGAACTTGAACATTTTGAAATTTGTAAACATTGCGCAACGAAATGGATGGTTTCTGTTGAATTGACGCGAAGGTAGTCTTACTAACATTTATATCAACCAAAAGTGGCGAATTGTCGGTTTATTGAAATAATTCACAACTTATTTATACAAATTGATGTGCATTTAATATGAAATTAAGGTAGTATTGGATACTTTATAAATGTCACATTTTGCTACGTATATTAGTTTGACGGGGAATGTCGTCGTATACACCTTAAATGTTTTCGTATATTATGAAGTTCTTGGTGTTGTTTTGTCCAAATGCTATACATCGTCGGATACTTATAAGTATCTGCTTTAAGTGCAACATATTATTTAGTAAATAAACTCCCGTGATTTTATGTCAGTGCAAAGGAATCGTAGTAGCATCAAAACGCCAATCGCAACTGATGCAACCCGTTAATCTTATTTATAAATAGGAACGGGTACGACGTCACGCTAAGAGTGCCTATGTGCGGGGTGGCGCCTTTTTAGTCCTCGCTCAAGAGGGTGGCGCGTTTTTAGACCTCGCTCCCCCTGGCGTGAAAAGCTGGCTACGCCACTGATTCAACAGCGTGTTTATTAAATAGCAAGAATTATTACAAATACATACAATTCATATAACGTGTCGGACTGGTTGAGATTTTGTGACGGTCTATATGGAGCCATTTGTGACGTAATGATTGTGCCGTCATCATACACGAGCTGAGCTGATTATGACGTCATATGAAGTCAGACGATGGATTGATACTCTGGAAAAGTGAATTGTTCCATCCTCTTACGGTAAATTATTCTCCCGCCGAGTTAATTTGCACAGATGACGCGCACAACTGTGCGGGCAACTGTGACAACAAGAATGGCAATGACACCGACAGCTATCGCTCTGCCAGGAGCGCGGCAACAACCACCAACATCTGCACGTTGAAAGAATTAGAAGAACGACAGCAGCAGAAATTAATATAACATAATAATAATGGCATCCTATAGACATAATAGCCCCTTCCCCACTCCATCTCCCTCCCTCACCCACCCCCTCGCCTTGTAATACGATACCGCTCTAGCCTAGAATGGCCTTTATACACGGGCGTATCTATAGGGATCATGGGAAGGGAAACCGCAACCCATGCTACACAATCCAACCCCACCTTTTTTTTTTAAATCAGAATGCAAGAAATTGCTCAATTCTTATCTGCAGATTCTTACTTCCCTATAATATTACCAAAAATGGTGAAACTGTTTAAGACATCACCTCCGAAAAATTCCATATAATCACCACTGCATATAGATATGTAGCCTTACCATGCCACTGTAAACGATAGGGTGGGGGAACTTCATAATACATTTTGTGCTTAGAGTATTTTGTGACAAAGAAATTTGATTCGTTAAAACAACAAGGTTTCTATAGAGATTTCTCCAAGCGTGGTATTTGTCAACTGCGCATAAACTGGATCTGCTAAACACTTCGTAAAATCTGCGCATGGAATCAAAGCGATTGCCTCTCAGCTTCTGGTGATAATTTAAAGCTTTTTCGCTCATTTGTGACAGTCAGCCTCAGCCAAGTTGAACGGCTACAGCTAGCATATATAGTACTCGACTTTTCTCATGTTATTGACGATATATTTGGGGCGCTAATAATGTCACTTTGAAATGTCATCTCCATTATCGATCTACGAACCGCGAGCTCTAGTGACGTCAACGTGACGTCAAAGCTCCGGCTGAGAAACCATAAAATAATCGAACGTTTCTCGAGGCGAGGAGCTAAAATTGTACATCTGTCCATATACGCCGAGCGTAGAACACATCCGTCCTGATTGCAACAGATGTTATGGGTTTGGTCTAAATTTACGCTTACAATCAAACCTGTTCATAACGGAACCTGTTTTCGGGTTCAAACTAGTGTCGTTATTTAACCCTTTCATGACGAAGCCGGCCATCTCTGCAGTAGTCTGGTGGAATGTTCATTTGCAGGTCAAGAGAAGACTAATTTTGAAGGTTTACCACTGGGGTGACTGGCTCGGTAACCGAGCCAGCCATTCCAGTGGGACATTTTCAAAAATAGTCTTCTCTTGGCCTGAAAATGAAGACTGAGTAAGCAAATAGCTTGATTTTTCTTGACCAAATTCAGCGCTGAAAGGGTTAAGACGGTGGTCTTATCACCCCTGCACAACCCCATCCCCCCCCACCACACACCGGCCCCCCCCCCACCCACCCCACCCCGCCACACCCCACCAGCACCCCCCTCACCCCACCCACCCACCCCACCACCCTCTTATTGTGGCCCCATTGTTCGGCTTCAAACACTCTCTACCATATCAAATGTGTCGTATTAAGCGACCACCTCTTTAGGACCACATTTTACTGATGTTCACAGCGTCGGGAACACGTCTCAGGTAGCCAAATATACTGGTAACGCAGGTCCCCGTGCCGGTATTGAACCAATACCGGGTGATTAGGGCCCGGTATTGGCCCAGTACCGGCCCAGAAATCTGCGCTATCGCGGTAGCCACATGTACCGGAATATCCATGGTGACTAAAATAATGAGTTTTTAACTTAATTAAGAACGCGTTGCTCTATGGCTTTGGCTACAATAGTGCTGGATCCCGATAGAATAAAAGTTACATTAGGGGCTTCGGGTAATGTTATACCAGATTAATAGTCATTCACTTTGTGATAGGCTTCAATCTACACCGAGTATCTGTGAGATAGCATGAACATAAGCATAGCACCTAGAAACGAACGAATGGAGTATATTTAATGCTCTATGGAGTCACTATTCCTATCTTCTGATGACAAAGCCAATCGCGTATCTTAGAAATTCAGATGTCAAAGGTGCTCCATAAATCGGTGGAATGTCAGCACCGCTGGACTAAGAAATGAACTTCGAGACGCCCATCAGAATATCCAGTTCGCATTGCACGTTATCGTCTGAAAATTCTTTTTTAATGCGTTAATATTGCATGCCTTTGGACAATGGAAATTGCAGTATGCTGCTGCACCGGGTAACTGCTGAATAGTTAGAATGTAATATTCTTATGGGAAGATTTCCCGTAAGAAAATTGCATTCGAACTCAGAAGCTGTCGCTCCCTTGGGCAGAAATAACTTGTCGTTGGATAGCTTCTCAATTTTCGACGCAATATTTCTGATATCGTATAATCTGTGGCAAATTGTTGCCAATAATCTCATCTCTTCTATGTTCGCCAATTAGACAGGGACATGTACGGAAAATTGACATATGTAATAGTTACATTTTCTCTCTGAAATAAACACGGGATCACCAAGAATTTGGCCTCAAATCCAAGATCGCAAATGGCAGCCAAATTAGGCCTACATGAAATCGATTTTAATGCTCTCTGTACCATGTATCCTAAGTTTGGGTTTCGCTCCTAATATGGACATCGCCTGGTACATGAACTTGATTCTATGGTCTAGAATGGTGTAGCGGAAACAAAGACCTTCATCCTTGTGGCCCAGACATACATTATTGTGGTTTCTCTATTTCAATATATATTACTCTATTCTACTACTATATGGTAATATACATGACCGATATCCGCAAGAGCAGGTTCCTGATCCATCTGCTTCACTATTATTACTATTATCCTTGCGCGTGCTTTGGCAGTGAGACAACTATTACCAGTACATGTCCTCTTTCTCACCAGACTGTTCGCAACTGGAAATGATGGAAATGTGTGGTTTGGAGGCTTGGTGGTTTTTTATCTCAATGAAGTGAGTCGACGTACGTATATCTTGGCATCTATTGCTTTCCACCGGTATCGATTTGACTAGTCTGTTTGGATTGAAGCAGAGTTTTATATGCTAAAGTAATCAGCTTCATATAATTGTAATGATTAATATGCGGACATTATTAGGCTTTTAATGTACTTCACCGTAATCCATAGAAGTTCGCAGCATAGGCTTCTGCATATGTGCTGATTGGGAATTTGATTTCGGACATCCTGGAATGACATGTTACCGTGAGTGATACTGTTATATTTGTTAATGGCTATCTTACCATTTTTTTTTTATATGTTCATTAAAAATACTAGCATGAGAGTCACCGTTATGAGACACATCGTATTGTGCTCTCAGTTAACCAAATAAAATTTACTATAAACCAAGGTGTTTTGACACAGACTCTTAAGGAGTCCGGAGTAATGACTCCATCTGCTATCGGATAAATTATCGTTCTTGAGACACTTTTCCTAAAGGGTAATACGGATTTTCCCCGTGTTAATAAGAATAACCATCAAATTACAAGAAAGGTATACTATCGCTATATATCTTTGATAATATCAGTTTAATCTAGACCACGAATCACGAAATCTTGTCCTATATGACAAACCAGGGTAGAAATACTTACAGCTGTATTCACTAAGTGCAGGAAATTTTAATCAAATGAGTTTACAAGCCCCAAAGTTCTTCTCCGACCATGTCCATACGAAGTGGACTGCTTGGTCGTTCTATGACTGGGTGTCGCTAGAAAACTCCGAAATCGTGAACTCCTTTGATGGTCAACCAGAGGGTTGCTCACTATTTTTCCAACCTTGAGACGGGATAAAAGATTACAAGGTCAGAACCCAGAAGTGATCCATAGAATCAGAATAAAACGAAACATCAAAACGAACACGATTATACAAGGGGGTGGGGAGACGTGCGATTAGGACTCTGGAAGCTTAGATTATGTTCCGGTGGCAGAAAGAATAACAGAAAACAGTTGTGATTTTGGAACCGGAAGACTATCATACGCAACTATTGGGTACAGATAACCAGAAGAACTGGGCGTCGTTTTTCAGTACCTGTATCAAGCCGAAGGTAAAACCAGATAGTGTAGATGTTACGATATGTGGGTGTCGGCAAACTGTCCGGCAGCAAAGTTTCAAAATCATTTAGAACATTTCTCATGTAGCAAACATATGACGTCATAATCAACTACGTGAAGTGTATGGTGACGTCATAATCATTACGTCATGAATGACTCGATTTAGTCCGTCTTAAACGCTTAATAGTCCGTAGGATGTATGAATTGTATGTCTTTACTATTTAATAAACATGTTGAATATTTTGAAACTAATTTGACCGGGTGTTGTTGCTGTCTATGACAAACACAACTGCGCACAGTCAAATTAGTTTCAAAATATTTAACAGCATACCTGTATAGTTTTCTGGGAATCGATAGTCATGGAGTTCATGGATTGATCGATCCCAACACGAGCGTGGTGTGGGTGGAGCTTAACTAGGGATAGGCGGGACATAGCTAAAACTGGAAAGGTCCATGACAAGCAAAGAAAATACGTGAGTAAAGGCTACATCGTGAGCAGAAATAGTACGAGGCACAAACGTCAGAAAATCCCGAACCAAAGATCAGACAAGTAATTGAAGAAGATCTCATCGCGGTGGACTTCGATCCGGAGATAGTTAACGTCACAAAAGTAGCTGCAGACACATTTTCCCACAAATATGTATATGGAGGGAAATTCGTCTCACCGGAAAGTCATGAACCATTCCCCCCATTACATTGGAAATGAGTTGAAAGGTGATTCAGCAATTTATCCCCACCTGCACATGGTCTAAGCAATGAATAATCGAAGAGCTAGGCTCCTTGTATATCCCTTCTCAGGAGGTTTCCATCAGTGTGACTCTAGTTTGGCACCATACTATTTGTCTGTCTTCCTGTAGCAAATTCTGATCAATGTTCTCACAAACTTCTGATACTTACTTCCAACACGCATGCATGTTCGCAAGAACGCTTTAGTGAGTGATGTGTCAAGATATGAGATAGGATTTCATCGTCAGAGGTTGTCCATCTTGTCCATTGGCTTCACATTTGTAATGTCAAATGGAAAGCAGTTGTATCACACTATGCGATGCTGGGAGATGTAGGGGGTACTCAACACATCTAGTCACCAAATTAGAGTTTTCACATTGCCATACCTCTCACTGTTTATCGTCGTTACCCCATGTAATTCACATTTCCAGTGTATCCATCCATCAATCTGACGTCATATGCCGTCATAATCGGCTAAGCGGCGTGTAGGATGACGTCATAATTATTAAGTCATAAATTATTCTATTTGGCCCGTCTTTAACACTTAATAGTCCGACACGTTGTACGAATTGTATGTCTCTACTATTTAATAAATATGTTGTAGAGTATTTTGAAACTAATTTGACTGGACCCTGTTGCTGCCATATGCAAGCAACAGCGCCCAGTCAAATTACTTTTAAAATATACAATAGCTTACCTGTATAGTTTTCTGGAAATTAATAGTCAGGGAGTTAAGAGATCGATCGATCCCAACACGAGCAAAGTGTGGGTGGAACTTGGCTATAGATGGGCGGGGCATAGTTAAAATGGAAAAAGCCATTGGTTACTGGCAGAATAAGCATAGACCATGAGAATGAAGAAATGTAAATCTGTCACCATGTCATGATTTTCATAAGTACACTGAGTACCGCTATCAGCTTCTTGGTGGTTGCATGAGCTTTTCGGTCTTGACCAGCGTTGTTGACTAGATATACCATTTCTCTGTTGCAGTCTGTGAAACCTTAAGTCTTGATCTCAGTATTGGTCGATAACATATCAAGGACCATCTTTTTACAACTCCGAGTCTAACTTACACCTCCTTATATTAACCCCTTTTTGTATCAACAGCCCCTCAAAGCGCTCAATATACTACTTGATATATCAATTAAACATTTAATTTTAGAAGACTATTTTTGTAAGTTTACCACTGAAATCTTTCGCTGGCTTGACCATTAAATGTGTAATGGTAAAGAAAATTACAGTTTTTACTTAACCAGTGTCTTTATGTAGGCCGAAGCTCGAAAGAAAAGTATTTTTGAAAATTTACCACTAAAATGACTGGCCGAGCCAGTTATTCTAGTGGTAAATATTCAAAAATACTCTTCTCTAGGCTTTTCAATAGCCACGTCTGAAGACCACTGCAAAGTTGTTTTTGGACAGTTTGACCATTAAAGGTCTAAGTTGACACAAGAGGGCTAAGGCGGGTATTATAGGGGGTCATCTGATCATACATTTAAGTGAAGATCATATAGCATATCCTGTAGTTATAAAGGTCAGCCTCAACTTCATCATAGGATGTTCAACTAAGTAAAACACCCAGATTATTCGTCGCAGTATAGTACCATTTCGCAATTGAGTTTTAAGCTTGCTCAAATCATTCTCGTCTAAGCAATTCTAAAGGTCACGATTCACATACTGTTTACTCTTAAAACATGTCTCCAGATTACGAAGCAGAAGTTCTTATTCTGTATGGATATCCCTGTAGTAGGTATATGGCTTACTATTTATTCGCCTAAATTGAGTTTCCTTTCGTTTTACCAGATTTTAATATGTGATACCCTTTCTGAACCGGCATATGATTATTGTTGGCTAAACGGTTTTGGCGACGTTAATTGGAATTCAAAAAGGGGCCAGGAGGGTAAGCCCTTATTAGCGCTTAACCATCGATCGGCAAGTGTTTGAGGATATTTCAGTCCAGATATTATTGTATTTGAGATATCCTCTGGTGGTTTTTTATATTGTACCGGAGGAAGGACAGGGATAGTGCGTATGTACTTTCCTCCGCTGTATACTAGTGAGGCACGAGGAAGAAAGATAGTTGGAGGGAAGGAGAGAGCTTTACACTCGTCACGAGTCATAACTATCCAATAGCTTACAGGTATGATGGTCTTGTGATTCATACTCTAAGATGCATGTGGTGTGAATGGTTTAACCACTACTTGATCTATCGAGACTATTAGTTCAATGATGACAATATCACACATACTTTAATCGTGGTTACTTTGCTGGATCAAGAACAATGAGTGCCATGACTCTGCCATGATGCATAGCTACGCTCGCCCTGTAGAGGAATGCGAGTATTGCATAGCGACACGTCTGTTTGTTTATTTGTCGGTCTGTCTGCTTGTTGTTTGTCTGTATGTCTATCTGTCCTGGCTGTTTTACCCTTATTTTCACACGGGAGCAATCAGAGTTTGTAGACTCTCACCATCCCACTTTTCGTCATATTTTATCGTCGGATTGTTTGTGATTTTTCAGATCACGGCCAATGTTGGTGAATTCTAATATACGGTCACTCCATTTCTTACAGTAACGTTTACACCAAACCTGAACAAGAATATCCGAGATATCCATAGATTCAGAGTTTGTTCAAAATCCCGGATGCAACTCTTTGTCCATTTTTTTATCTGCTCGAGAATTAGTAATAGAGTCCAGATACAAGCTTTGCCATCCTAATTATCGCAGACGATAAACACATGTTTCACAATTCTTCGCATTGAGACAGTCTCCTATTGTCGATCGTGATTTACCCTTAACCTTTCACATCTTTTTGTGCCTGGTCGTTTTATTTGTATAACGAGTTCTGCATTTAGAATGACTAGTGAGTAGATTGGACAATTCTGATACAAGCAGACTTGTTTATAAGGGGCATTTCATTTTGGGGCCAAAAGGTGTATGTTCCTTAAACGGGTGTTTATTAGACCACCATTTTAACGAGCCACCATAACATGTCCGCATGTAGATGTTAATTCACCTTTCCAGAGTATCAACCCATCATATGACGTCATAATCAACTACGTGATGTGTCGAATGACATCATAATGAATGACGTCATGAATGATGTCGATAAGTACGTAACGGACGCATATTTGGAGACGGTCTATGCGTTGTTGTACAAATTGTATGCCTTTACTATTTAATAAATATTATGTTGAATATTTTGAAACTAATTTGACTGGGCGCTGTTGCTGCCATAGCCGAGGCTCCGAGGCGTGGGTGGAGCTTAGCTATAGATGGGCGGGGCATAGCTAAAACCGAAAAGGTCCATTGTTACCCATCCATCTGACATCTGAAGCCAATTGCAGAGTCGTTGCCTAATTTAGGCGTGTTTGCTCTAACAATGAAAACCACATCCCGTTTTTGTTGAAAAACTAAAAAGCTCATTAACACTTTGATCATTGAATTCCCAGAATATCAATATGAGGTAGCTATACAGGTAAGCTTTTAAATATATTGAAACCATTTACACCACAGTCAAATCAGTTTCAAAATATTCAACAGAATGTTCATTAAATGGTAAACGGCTTTAAAGTATTACTTTCTCGAACCAGAATGGATTCATTAAGATAGTAGAGCGCAGATAGTGAACTCAGTCATTGATACAATCTGTCACTCAAATATACATTTCAAATGACGTAATAGTTATTATCTGACGTCACGTTATAAATACACCATTCTAATCAAATATTTTATAGGTAATTGTTATTTTTAATTTCTGTTTCATTCCTGTAAAGAAGTGTGTGAATGTGGAGAGATTTTTTTAGCCCAACCCGTGTTGCTTAACATCGATTCGATGCTTTTGTCGAACGCGGGTATAGAATGTGGGCGAAGTTTAGGTAAAATGGCAAAGCCTGGAGACTTAGTGAAACTGAGGCTTTAAAAACATACTTACTAAAGGCTCTTCAAGTACGATTCTATAAAATTGTTTTATAAATGACGGGATGGGGAGACAATGCTTAGGTCATTCTGGACGAACATTGCTAATGTTGGGCATGAAAAAAGCTTCTATTCTTCATTATGCATGTGAACATTATAAAGAAACGCTTTAATCCCTCGTGTGTCATATTAACATTATAATCGTCAAAGAGAGCCTCCGCAGTGGTTGTTGAGAAATGTCCATTTGCAGGCCAACTGAAGACTATTTTTGAAAATTTACCGCTGAAATGACTGGCTCGGTAACCGAGCCAGTCATTTCAGCGGTAAATTTTCAAAAATAGTCTTCAGTTGGCCTGCAAATAACCGAGTTACTTATAGTAACCAAGCCAGTCATTCCAGTGATAAAATGTCAAGAATAGTCTTCTCTTGGCCTGCAAATAGACACTGCCTACACGGAAAGTGTGAATTACTTAACCCTTTAATCGTCAAGCTGGCTAAAACACGCTCTTAAAAACTATTTTCCTAAATTCCAGTGATAAGTTTACAAAAAACACATTCTTTTGGCCAGCAAATCGTCATTCACTGAGCAAAAATTTGAATTTTCTTGAAAAATCTTGATACATTATAAGGTTAACCGATAAAAGCATTTTGAGCGCTTTAAGGAGCCGTTGACATAAGATCAGTTAAACATAAAACGTGATAGGAAGAATAAAGTCTCACTTCAGCAGGTTATACAAACACGTTTGTTTCCGAGATCGCAAACTAATTATATTTAAGAAAGCAAGTGAGAATGATTTTGCAGAATCATTTCAAAGAGAGGCGTAGATCTGAGATCAGTGAGCCAAGCGCATTATTATTTTGCAGTAAAAAGACAGATTTAGTATTTGGAAAACATTTCACTATTGTATCCTACCATGATGTCGTTACGCTATGCCATTTTAGAAGACCGGACCATTGAGCTGGTGAGGTGGGCAGGAATTGAAAGACATGCGATTGTCTTAATGGGGAATTACCGTTTCTCTACGAATGCACCAAATCAGTGGCGTAGCTACTTGTGGGGAAACATAGGCATACTGCCAGACCTGAGAAAATTTGGGGGTGGAGCATTATTTTGGGAAAATTCATATTTGCCCAGATTATTTAGCCAAAATCGTATCACTCAAAGTGAAAGAAACGCCCTCTCATGACATCAGAGTTTCAAAATACTTACGGTTCTCATTTCCCTAAAATTGTACTCAAATGGACCTTTCCATTTTTAGCCATGCAACGCCCATCACTAGCTAAGCTCCACCCACACCTCGCCGTGTTGGGATTGATCGATCACTAAATGCCCTAGCTATCAATTTCCTGAAGACTATACTGGGAAGCTGTTGAATATTTTGTAACTAATTTGACTGGGTGCTGTTGCTGGGTGGGTTCTCTGGAAAGGTGAATTGGGGCACATTTACCCAAATTGGACACATTTTCCACGGTTTGACCCGCTGAAAAAAATCATAGAATCGCCACCGCACCAAATGCCGCGATGAAAGAAAAAAATGTTTGGAATTATATAGTCCAAATTATTGCATTACAAACAATTCAATAGAAAATCCAAAAGATCTCTCAATATGCAACAAACCTGTACTTACGACTATCTGCAAATATGGCGTGTATGCGAAAAAGAAACAATTCTGATCACATCACATGATATTTTACTCTATCAGCACTATATACGTAATATAGCGTCTCTCTAGTCGCCATGGCGCAATTTTACCCTATAGTTATTAATGTCACAAGATCCTTTTTATAAAGCCTGAGAGAAATAATGTAAAAAGAAGAAAAAAGAAGGTGATTACAGAATACGGTTATTGGAACTCGCTATTGAAGGTCTCCTATGCCAATTCATATTTATATATTGCTGAGGCACAGCGTCTCATGATTGTGACTCTTAAAGGATTATACAATTCCAGAGTGATAAAACGGTGGATGAACCCAGTTTTAGCTACGCCTCAGCCATTTTTAGCTAAGCTACGTCAACGCTTTCCCAGTGTTGGGATCCACAGACCCCTGAACTATGTGAATCTCAATTTCCAGAAAACTGTGCATGTAGGCTGTTGACTATTTTGAAACTAGTTTGACTGTACGCTGTTGCTGCCCATGGCAGAATTGTTAGTAAGTAGAACATATAATTCGTACACCTGATGGACATTTAAAAGATTTAGCATTTAACTGCGTCATTATCATGACTCATTTTGATTGCGACGTCGGTCTACATGTAATGTTATTCATTATGACATCATATACTCGATTGACAGATTGGATTCCTCTATTAGTGTAGTCATTGTTAAAATGCAGTATATTTTATTGGCTCTCGCTGTACGCATACCAGTTACCTGCTGTAAATGCTAGGAGTTTCTCTCAAATGCTTGTTATTGTTTTTCATAAAGGACGAGGAGGCCTATCTCTAGATGTTTGATTAACCACTCGTGTGTCAACTTAACCCTTTAATGGTCAAACTTTGCAGTGGTCTTCAGACATGGCTATTCATTGTTTGAATATTTACCACTAGAATGACTGGATCGGTAACCGAGCCAGTCATTCTAGTGGTAAATTTTCAAAAATACTCTTCTTTCGACCTGCAGATAGGCACTGGCTAAGTAAAAACTTTAATTTTCTTTACCATTACCTCCCCCCCCACCCCCCACCCCCTCTTTAATGGTCAAGCCGGCGAAAGAAAATTCAGTGCTAAACTTACAAAAATAGTCTTCTAAATTAAAATATCTTGAAAAATATTTACCGTCAAAATGTTTAATGGATATATCAAGTAGTATTTTTGGCGCTTTGATGCGCTGTTGATACAAGAGGTGTTAAGAGATCCGCAGCGCAATCGTTCTATAATCCTCGTCATACTTAACCCTTTACAACTAAATTGTCGGATAAATGCTGTTGACTGCAAAGTGTGTGGCTGTACGTGTCTAAGGTCTATGACAACAACAGCCTTAAATGGCAGTTAGTCTCAGACGGGAGATCAGTTAATTCCCCTCTTGTAGTAACCAGCTTAATTGTCAAGTCAATCTTAGGTCATGTTTATACGCCACAATTCACACACATATTCCGTAAAGGCCATTATAAGATTTGCTCACGTGTATGCTGTAGCATATGAACGATAAGCAATAGAAATAATTTGAAACCAAGAAGATGCAGGAATATGTTCAGTAGTTATATTCGGTGATACGAAATCAATACTCCACGCTTTGAACGCCAACGCAGAACACTGAAGTAAATGAAGTCCCGTCCTTTCTGATAGATATCGGGCAAGTTACCAGAAAAATCACACTATCACACTGTCCATGAAACGAGACCACAGAAGAATTTGCCAAAACTAGTGTGAAATTGATATGAGCCACAGTGAAGTAAAGACACTCATCACAAACAGCATGATGAAACAGGGGAAGGCAACACAAAGATAACAACAAACTGGGCGCATATATTATAACTCTCATATAGGGCAGCTATTATCGGCAGTTTCTATCACTATTACTGTAATGTTGCTGTCTAGACTCCTAGTGGTTCAAACATTATCCAAAGTAACTATACCGCTAAGCCCCTGCACGCTATCTCCACTAGAGAACACAAGAATATTAATCCCCGCGTTCTGCGCCTTAGTACAACCGGCCCTGGTATCTCAATCGCATCTTCCGCTCTCACATCTCAGGGCACAGTGAGTTCCTTGATTCGATTGATCTGACCAGATTAGTATATCGCTTTGTCATTTCAGCAGCTTGCTACTAAGCTTCCTTTGGATGAGTTATACGGCCAACAATGGGGGCGTCATACACTGTTAATAACCAAATCAAACTTGTTATCACGTCAAACAGCTAACAGCAGATTGTGCACTTTCTTGTAAATACACGTTTTCCTATGGTATTGAGACCTTATCGATCTGCTTCTTAAAGTTCATCATATTTGCTGTTTTTTTCGCAGGCTATCATCGAACCACTCATACAAGCACTGGGTTTCTGTGTCTTGGGTATTCACCCATTCCCTTCTACTTTTAAACTCTATTCTCACCCATCCTGCGAATTCCGCCCCCGCCCCTCCGTCATTCCAGTATCAGCGCCCCCCCCCCTCCTCACGCCTGTTTTATGCCAAGGTTGTAAGGCCATCCATAAACGCCATGATGGGTGGGTGACATATATATTTAAGAGTATATTTGATTATTTTAATGTGTGACAAACTAAGTTATACACCTCTCACAGATCTGGTGAAAAACAGGAATAGTTACATCATTATTAACCCTTTGAACACTGATTTCCCAGAATCGTAATCTCAAGCTAACTATACATGTAAGCCGTTAAATATTTTGAAGCTAACTCGACAGAAAAAGTTACCAGTCAAATTGTTTTCAAAACATTCAACTTACTATTTACTCAATAGTAAATGCATTTTCGAATTCGTCCCTTTCAGGGCCAAAGAGTTAACACATATTGATGCAGTCAAATCCCAACATAATATACAGGATTAATTCTTGAACCCGAAAGGTGACATATAAAAGGTCATCTACAATGCAAAAACTATTCTGTTGAGCATGTCGAGGCTAATTTGACTGGAAGCTGTTGCCTGAAGCAATAGTTTCCTGTCAAATTAGATTCAAAATATCCAACAACTTACCTGTTCAATTACCTTGAAATTGCGACTCTATGCCTTCATGGTTCAACGGGCCACGCGCACTATAGCTAAATAACGCTTTTGCAAAGGACAACATCAGCAGTATGTTACGTTGCATATTTTGAAAGTAATTTGACTGGGAGCTGCTGCTACCACAGGTAACAACAGCACCGTGTTAAGCTAGTGTTTAAAAATATTCAACAGCTGGAAAATGGATCCCTTTCTTCTCGGAGTGTGTCCACAACGCGCTGTTCACAGTCTAAAGGTTGTTATTGTGTCTCAAACTACCAACTCAAGGCGACTTAGGCGTGTTCTCACGAGAGAGTTAATCGGGAATAATGACATATTCAGTATGACGTTATTCCTGGTTAGGTCTCTAGTGAGAGCACGGCCTTATGAAGGAAACGCGGTCGCCTAGGGCAAGACATTGTTCATTCCACGAGCTATGCGTGGATGGAACACAAGATGGTGATTATTTAGAGATCATACCACCTTATATCTCATCCGAAGACAAATGAATTCTCGAGTATGTTTGCCAATGTTTTGAAATAGATAGATTTAACACAGCATAGAAACCAATTTACAACATTCCTAAAAGACAAATGCGATTTCTGTCAGATCATGTAATGGACCAAACACGTTGGTTTAAAGCCAACTAGGCCAAGCTAACCTATACTACCAAGGTAGTCAGAAACCGTCGGACAACAAATTGATGTATCTAATCACATGCAAACACTACAAAGACAATGTGCTGGAGAAGCAAAACGCACGATTTAAATCAGAATGTAAGACCACCTATGTGACAAACATCAAACAGCACATGCACAGCGACACACCAGTGTCGAGACACTTCACAACTGGAAACCACACTGAAAGTGGTGTGCATTTTCTCATCCTCCAGGTAGTATCTTCGGAACCAGATGACACTGATTCTACAATCTGGAAACAGGCAAATGGAAGCGATTGGATACGTAAACTATATATACACGATATGGCCACCTTTGCCATTAACCAGCGGGGTGAAATTGCACAAATTAAGTACCCCGCTCTATATCGTAATTAATACGTATTTTGAAATCAATAGAATGAAGAAATTATTCGGTTTGGTTGCCCTATATCGGCCATTTCTAACCCCCATTCAGACCATATCTAGCCTGTTTTTATTTCAGTCTATTACGGATAACTTCCCCCGTCTTTACACTAATACCAGTTTCTACTCCTGGATTGAGAAAGGCAATGAGGGGAGGAGACTTTCCATGTTTCCAACGATGGGGCGATAGATCACCGTCCAGACGCGAATCGTGTTCGCCGATTAAGAAGTCTAAGGCCAAGCTACCTCCTCGATAACTAGATGGAGTCATGTTGCTTATTATATAAGATAAATATGGTTCTTGGAAATCCTGTGAAGCAAAGTTCCAGCTAACGACGACTCGGCATAGCACTATCTACTCCATGAAAACATTTGCATAAAGTGGCAAAGGTTATCATTAGATTGTCTAAAGGGCAACATACAATCATACGGTAATGTAAATGCCAGAATTTCCACAACCGTTGTGCTTAACGGAGACCTAATATGGGTAATCAATAAATAGATTAGCTCTCCCCTCGCATATTGACCGTGGCTCGGGGATATAGTGGTGACATATATTTCTACTGCAGCTGTCCGTATGGTAAATATATCCTGTTTAATACATAGACTAAGTAAGCAGTAAAGCAACTTCATATTTCTGTCATTATCAGCATGGTGACGTTTATGTTTGTGTACACTATAAAATCAACACGACACCCGGATACACTTGGATGGCAGGCTGGCTATAATGATCCGGGAGATTGACTGTCCTTTTTAAACATAAAATCTATTAATCTTAGGAAATTTAATGATGTAGGTACGCTATTGTATATTTTTTAACTAATTTCAAGTGCCTGTGGCTGCTGTAGCAAAAGCGCCCAGTCGAGTTAGCTTCAAAATACCAAACATCTTACCTTGCAAATCAGTTCTCAGATCTGACCATTTGGGTTTTAAATGATAAACGTTCATCTTGTGAGAAAATGGTCAAAGGACATTTCAAATTTATCTATCCATCATCTGACGTCATGTGACGTCATAATCAACTAAGTGACGTGTATGATGACGCCATAATTAAGTATGGCTTGAATGACTCGATTTAGTCCGTCTCTAACACTTAATAGACCGACACGTTGTACGAATTGCATGTCCTTACTATTTAATAAACATGCTGTTGAATATTTTGAAACTTATTTGACCGGGCGCTGTTGCTGCCATAGGAAGCACTAGAAACCAGTCAAAATAGTTTCAAAATAATTAGCAGCTTATCCATTCAGGGGTCGTTCGTTCCCAAAACGAGCAGGTGTGGGTGGGGCCAGAGATAGAGCTCGAGATGGCCGGGACATCGTTAAAACTGGAAGGTCCAAAGGTGCAAATTAGTTTGTTTTAATTAAAGGTATTTTACGGCCAACGGAATCTGGTTATTTAACACAGATGCATAACATCAGCAACATACCTGAGTGCAGCGTCATCTGGCCAAAAACACTCCAACCCATCCTTTGCGCGTGTTGGGATAGATTTATATACCTTGAATTCGGAATTACCAAAATCGCAATTTCATGGCACCTATACTGCTAACATGTTGAATATGTCGAAACTAATTGGAGGAGGGGGGGTCAAATTAGTTACAAAATATTCAACAAAATGTTATTAAATATTAATATTCAGTCTCATATTTTATATGTTATTAATCAGTAATGTTCGCAGGCTAATTTGATTCGTATACATCTGAACCACCGCGCCAGCCGCGGATCCATCAATGAACCACGGGTCGATTTCCTTAGCAGACAAATGGACACCTAGGTATTTGGGGCTACATTATCAAATGCTCAGGTGCGCTGTCCGCGGAAATCGACCGTAGTCCTTCAACAGACCGAGGGTGGTCACACGATAGCCCGGTTTGCAACTAAGATACTGACAAGTACACATATTGATGCAAGGCATCAATGGTAAACAGCGTGCCCGGAGGTTATTATAATTCTGAGAATAAACTCAACTGTTTCATGAAAAAATGAAGTTGTATAAAGGCATACAAGCCACTCATGACAAAAATATAGGGGGACAATACCACAAAAGAAGGAATATTTCTTGCAAAAAGATATGGGCGGTATTAACCATGGGCTAGGAAAAGCAGCTTATATTTTTGGTCAGTCCAACAATTTTTCCATCCATCCTTTTTCTCCTGGCCAAACTTCTTAACAAAGAGAGGAACAGACAAAATTAAGAGCAGCCAGTGATGAGAAAATTGCACTACTGCATCAACAGAGCTTAACAGATCAAATTTGGGTCATTAGGTATCAACAACTTGCAAAGATAAAGAAATCAACTGAACTGGCAACCCAGTCAGTAGAAAATCGGCGTAAGAAGCCGTACAGACCCTGACACCCATCCAAGCATATTAAAGAAGACTGTAAAGAATATTTTTTACCTAAATCTTGATACCTTCTTAAACTGACGTGAAGAGCATATTACCCGGAAATATATTGGTGAAATATACACTGCAATGCTAGTGAAATGCACAAAGCAAGTATATTTTTGATGCAATACAGGACCCCGATCTGTACCGACAGATAACCTTTCCAACAAAGTTAAGTGGCCAGGATAGAAGCAATACCGTGTACCTAGTTTTCTCCAACGAAATGATATAGTAGAAAACATTCTGACTGAAGACCCAGTGGGAAACAGCCACGACATCGTGATCTGTTTCATTTAGCTATCATATTTATGTCACCTATTAAACGATATCTTTACTGGAAACAGTGACAAACTATTAAATCAAATATTTTTGCTCGACAAAAAGGCCAAAACTGGCCTCAACCGTTGTAATGATGACGATCTTGTTAACCATATGTGCAAATGCTAGGGTATTAGCCTGATAAGTCAGGTTCTACCAGTACACGCGGCTAATAATATGGGATATATAGAAATATTTTCACATTACTATAATAAATATTTGGTGGTAGAATTATTACAATATTTCGCACAGCACGAGAACATAGTGAGTTCTACATTTCCTTATGTTCGAAAACTGGCTACAAGGCATGTAGAGATATTCTGGTGCCGAATAGAGTACATTATTGGAATTTGACAATGGTGTGCCACTACTAAATTGCATATGACGAAATTACTGTATAGTAAACATTTTTAAACCTTTGATACTTTATTAGCGTATTCATATACGTGTCTAACTATATGGGTGAACTTCTGGGGTCGAACCTAATGCAAACAGAGTGGTACAGAAAATCGTTGATCTGACAGAATTTTCGGTATGGAATTGTGTACTATGAAATTACGTTCCTGTAGAATTTGTTTTAATTCGGAATACAACTAGAATATTTCCTATAAGTATTTTGTGGGTGAAATTCTGGTAATGAACGTATTGCGATGAAAACCATGAATTAGCCTAAATTTGAGCTTATTTACGTTACGAAATTTTTTTATCTCACTACGTCGTAAGCTTATGCCTATACCTATCTAAACATATGGATGATATTCTGGGCCGAACCCACGACATATCAACACCTATCTGAATGTGGTGAATGTGAACCAACCATATTACAATGGGGCCATATGGCGAATATGTAACTACATATTACCAAATTACTTGATAGTATACTCGTGCAAAGGCAGTAGTAAATATTCAGTTATATACAGCTATATGTAAAAAAATTATTACAAACCGAGAATTGAGATTCTAATACTGAATATAGTAAATTGTTGGCATTTGACAACTGTCCGTGGCTACTAAATTGAATATTACGAAATTACTACGTGGTGGAAATCTCAAGATTCATAAGCGTATTCATATCCCTATCTAACCATATGGGTGAAATTATGTAGCCACACATATTGCAGATGGTAGGGTATTGAAAACCGCAGATCCGCCAACATTGGAACAAATTTATGCGATGAAATCGCATACTACCAAAATACCCCACGTTCGAATTCTTTTAAATTCCCAATGTAACTAGCATATTCAAACTCCTATATGTCTATGTGAGAGAAGCTCTGGAACCGACCATATTACGGAAAGTAGGGCACCGAAAATCACAAATACACCATCATTTAAGCTCAATTTTGCGTATTAAAATTACTTCATCTAGAATTTGTTAGATTCGGAATATAACTAGCATATTAAAGTTTAAGTCTATGTGGGGTAAATTATGGGGCTGAACATAGTACAGACAATAGGGCACCGAAAACTGTGGCGGTTTATTAATACAATGAACATTTCCAGTTTAGCTATGCCCCGCCCATCTCTAGCTAAACTCCACCTATACCACTCTCGAGTTGGGATCGATGGATTTCTGAACTTCCAGGCGATAAATTTCAAGAAAACTATACAGGTAAGCCTGGGAATATTTTGACACTAAATTGACTGGGTCCTGTTGCTGTCTATGGCAGCAACAGCGCCCAGTCAAATTACTTTCAAAATATTCAACAGCATTTTTATTAAATAGCAAAAACATACAATTCGTACAACGTGTCAGATTATTAAGCATTTAAGATGGACTAAATCGAGTCAGTCATGGCGTCATTATTATGACGTTATCCTACGCGTCACTTAATTAATTACGACGTCATATGACGTAATATGATGGATAGACAACATGAAAAGGCCCATTAGCAAGTGGTATTAATTACCCTCGCTCCGTCAGAGGATGAGTGTATTGTATTCGGGTCTACGTGCGTTCGGGATGGCAAGGGTCTACAATCTATAATTGGCCTTGTTAAAATATGTGACCTATAAATATGGGTGGTCTCTTAATGCAAGTGGTCCATATTGTGTGGGCCACGCATTACCAAGTGGTATTAGCCATGTAATGCTCAATTTGCTCATGCCAATTTCAATAGAGGGATCCATTTCTAGGTACGCCATGCCTATTTCTAGCTAAGCTCCACCCCTTTTTGCGTGTTGGAATCGATGTATATATATACGCTGAATAATGAATTCCCAGACTTCCAATTTCAAGGTAACTATACAGGTAAGCTGATGACTATTTTGAAACTAATTTGACTGGGTGCTTTTAAAGGTTTACTGTCTCTGGCTGCAACAACGCCAGGTCAAATTAGTTTCAAAATATTCAACACGATGTTGATTGAACAGTAAAGACATACAATTCGTACACTTGCTGGACTATTCAATGTTCATTACTGAGCTCGATACACCATTCATTTACACATTTTGGATTGTGACGTCAGCCTGTATATGACGTAATTGATTATGACGTCATATCCTTCAGGTACAGATCGAACACAGCCATTTTCATAGAAAATGACTGTTGATTAAATAGCAAAGACATACAATTCGAACAGCGTCTCGTCAAATTAGTTTCCAAATATTCAACAGCATGTTGATTAAATAGTAAAGACGTGCAATTCGCATACTTGACTGGCTATTCAATGTTCCTGGTGGAGATAGATACGTCATTCATTACACATTTTGATTGTGACGTCCAGCTACATCCGGCATAAATAATTATGACGTCATATACTGCAGAAACAGATCAGAAAAATCCATTATCATAGAAAATGTCCTATGTCTAATTGCCGTCCAATAGACCATTGTGGTTTTTCTTTTGCAATTTTTACTGGAATTATAGGATCGGTTATCCAAGCAGTCATTCCAGTGGTAAACTTTCAAAACAAGTTCTCCGGCGAGTAGCTAATGCAAATGGACATTTCTCACGATCACCGCGAGAAGCCATTTGTGGTCAGTTTGATAGAGTTCTATAGTGGACATATAAGAGACGCCGCGAGTGGGCGTGTGCTTGAGTACTTTCATCTGCAGAAGGAATGATAAACATGTTTTGTACGCAGTCCTCCAGCAAAAGAAGAGTACTTATTCAGAGTAGTTATTTGGAGTTCCGTTGGCTGTTTATTAAAATAATTAAGCTGTCATCGCAGCGCAAACTCCGTTACAGTCGGACCCGAACAAATAAGAGAACTCACCATGAATCATGCTTACATATCCACTTCCCATGCATACAGACGCACATCCACAACCTCATATACCCGTATGCACACACAATCGTACCAAATTGTTGAAAATTGAAAACTCTAATGTATAACTTTTACAATGGAGGCGAAATAGCCACTGGTTTAGTAAAGATTTGTATTTTGAGAGCTGAAATCGTGCCTGTGATGAGAAAATGCGTTCTGTTAAAAGTAAGAATTATCCTCCCAAATTGGCATAGAAGAAAATGCGATGGATTATAGTGCGTTCGTCACGTAATAGAAAAGCATTGTAAGCAAAAACCGCTAACTTCTTTAAACTGCTTTCGCTGGTGCACATCAATAATTCTGATGCTTTGTGAACGCTCGGTCGTTTCCAGTAATATGGTTTTATGTATTTCCTGCGCAAATCATTATAGACAGGACATAAAATTAAAAAATTATATTCATCCTCTACATCATCACAAAAAGGGCATGTTTGCTGGTATTGGTATTGGTTTG
The DNA here is from genome assembly GCA_034401795.1 of Chaetoderma sp. LZ-2023a. NCBI lineage: Eukaryota > Metazoa > Mollusca > Caudofoveata > Chaetodermatida > Chaetodermatidae > Chaetoderma > Chaetoderma sp. LZ-2023a. The sequence continues at coordinate 93,541,708 of CM067372.1, forward strand.
TGCCATCTGCCTAATTCAATATTTAATCTATGAGACTCCGTTCTTAGTCTACATAATAAATCACGGTGATTTTTCGTTTTTACTTTATTTAAATAGCATTTATATGTTAGATCAGTTGAAATGTATTTGTAGAGCCATGTTTTATTGCTGGCTTCCAATTGCCCCCTCCACTGCTGATAAAAAGTGTCACTTATTCTCCGCTTGTATTCGGGGATAAACTGATCTTTACTTACTATTGTTCCCTGTGACTCCCATACATCCCCAAACCCCCATTGATACAGAGCTTATCTCTTAACGATTTGACCCTATGCCAGTCTTGATATAAGGTATTATATACATGTTTAGCAATTCTATTTGGTTTCATATCTAATATTTTGAACCAATATTTTATCAACTTGATTTCTCTCCCTAATCGCAGAGGCATCCTCCCTAACTCTCCATAAACAACAGAATTTGACGTACTTTGTTTTACATTAAGCAGTTGCTTACAGAAGTGAAGGTGGCATTTTTCAACATCATACGCTGGGTGAAAACCCCAGACTTCGCTCCCGTACCAGAAGATAGGTAGAACTAGCTTGTCAAATAGTTTGCAATAGTGGTCTATTGATAGGCCTATAAATTTATTACAATATTTTTGTAAAGCGAATACGGCTTTCTGCGCTTGACCCGCTAAACATTTATTATCATATAATACATGATCCGTCATTGAGCCATATACAAATCACTCGCGCGTAGAAAGGTGTTTTGCGACACAGGCAAATGAAATCATTTCGAATCATGTTCATGACATCATATAAAACAATTAATCTTCATACTTTGATTACTCATTTGATCATAGTTTCACCGACACATCCTTGAAAAAGTAATTTTTTACGACATAAAACTTATTCATTTGAATATTTTGAAATAAATTTGACTAGACACCCACCATGGCTTTTCCCAGAGAAGGAATGGACTCGACACCAAAATCTGATATATATATATATATATATATATATATATATATATATATATATATATATATATATATATATATATATATATATATATATATATATATATATATATATATATATATATATATATATATATATATATATATATATATATATATATATATATATATATATATATATATGGCAGCAACAGCACCCATGAAAATTAGTTACAAAATATTCAACATCTTACCTGTAGCGTTTTCAGGAAACTGATAGTTATGGCATTCGGGGATCGATCAATCCCAACACGGCGAAGTGTGGGTGGAGCTTAGCTAGAGGTGGGCGGGGCAAGGCAACAACTGGAAAGGTTCATTCCAGGGCACCATCAATATTATATTGACTCTGTGGACCAAATAGTCTACATTGTTGATCCCATAACCACATCTGTACTGCTGTGGACCAATTGATGAATCCAATCTGTCACTCAAGCATTGATGTCTTAATCAATTACGTCACATATAGGCTGACGTTACAATCATAATTGACACACAATACTTCGATATGAACCTGACATATTCTGTCACTATTATTTAATAAACATTCCGTTGAATATTTTGAAACTAATTTGAATGGACGCTGTCATAGGCAGCAACAGCACCCAGTCAAATTTGTTTTAAAATACGCAACAGTTTAGCGTACACAACAAATGAAATCATAATCATAGGAATTGGGATTCTGGTAATTCAGGATCCAGTTATATAAATCGATGCCAACACGAGCAACGTATGGGCGGAGCTTAGATAGAGATGGGCGGGGCATAGCTAAATGTGGATTCATCCATTACTTATTGCGACAGCTAGACATGTTTAATGTAAGTACGAGTACGTATTCGCTATATCAGTTCTGCTTGTGAGAACAACATGGTCAATGAACCAACTGTTGTCTACCGCTCCATGATTGTGGTTCCTCAATACACGTAAAGGACCACATATTTTGCTCGCGCGTGCGTGCGTATGTGCGTACTGAGAACGTGCGTACGTTTCTACGTATGTGCGTCCGTGCGTGCGTGCGTATTTATGTGCGTCCGTGCGTGCGTGCGTGCGTATTTATGCGCGCGTGAGTGAGTAAGTGAGTAAGTGAGTGAGAGGATGCGTGCGTGCGTAGCGCGTGAGCGCGTGCGTGCGAACACGCATTGGCTCCACCAGGCATTCGCCCATCGACTCTCGGTCAATAAAAGAACAAACAGAAAATTGAGTATTTAATAATAAATGCTTTAATACAAACTTAAAAATATGCAAGTATATATAAAGATACTTTTTGTTGCTTTCCGCGCAAAGTGTAATGTCAACAACAACAACAACAACAGCAGCAGCAACAACAACAACAACAACAACACCAACCAGGTGTCCTGTCAACAAGATGTGTGTTTTCATCGCAATGATCGGTTGATTCATTAATTAGTTAGTAATGACGTCATTCTCACGGATATTGCACTGTGCGGTAGAAAAAATAACACTACTATTATTATTAATATTATGACAATTATAATTATTTAAACTGTCTATAGATTCTTTCAGCACAGTCAGGTATGACCATCCTCTCTGGAAAGGTTATATCTAAGACTGGGAACAAATGGCCATGATTCTGTAGATATTATCATGAGTTGAATTTAACACATTGAATAATAATAATAATAATAATAATAATAATAATAATAATAATAATAATAATAATAATAAATACAAACTTGAACAATAGTCTGCCAGGTGCACAGACTAAGAAACTAAACATGATTCAAAATTGCATTAACCCTTCAAATTGCAGCGTCTCAATTTTAAAAACAACTACAAGTAAGGCTGTTGAACATTTTGCAGCTAATTTGACTGGAACATGTTACTGCCATAGACAGCAATAGCTCCAATTCAAATTAGTTCCAAAATATTTAACAAAATATTCCTTACATTAGAATGAATTTGTCATGTCAGGCCTGTAAGGTTTAAAGGGTTAACGCGGGTAGGAGCGTGTTAGCCACTTCAGTATACCAATTACAGTACAGCTTAGAAATAGCTTAGAATGTTTCCAACAAAATAAAACGTGTTGAATATATTGAACATAATTCGATTGAACGGCGTGGCTAAGGCAGCAATGTCTTTCAATCCTATTATGTTCAACTTGTTCAACAGAACATTTCTTACTAACTAACATGTTTATGAGGTGTTTTGTGTTTTGGAGACATGATAACTTTTTTCTTAACTGTACTGTACAGCTTAACCTGCTCGCGATACCACATTCTTAAACAACCGCCAGTGGTCCAAAACGTAGGTGGTCTCTTGAGCAGGTTTGACTGTGAGCCACTTCGATACAGCAGCACTGGTCTCTACCGTATGGTAATTCACTGGTTGATGGACGACATGGAAAATACAACGCGGGAACATGTGACGTGAACAACCGTATTGTAAAGGTCCAGTGCTGAATAGAACTGGCTTATTATATTAGATTTAATAAATAATGATATGTTAACAAATATCAATATAATACAAAATTGACTTATTTAAAAACAAATTCGATTTTTATGATGGATATTCTTAGTAGTGTGCAAACATTGTATTTTGTCGTCATGCGGTATTTGAGCCGTTGGTTCCGATTGGCTAATAGTGTATATACCAAGCGCTTTAAGGAATTAGTTTGAAACGATTTTAACCAATCAAGTTCCATGACACGAGACAGAATGGTGGTCAATCAGCGAAAGAATGCTTTTCTTTGAATGAAAAATGCCTAGAAATTTATATATTATCTACTAAATTTAATCTTTTAGTAAAATGATAATATAACACAATAAACTAGATTGAATCTCCCGATTAAACCTATATGTTTCAAACGTGAAATGTATGTCAGTAGTCGCGGTGTCGGTTAGATCTATCCATAATAACGCATGTGACTGGGCCGGTATTGGGCCAATATTGTCCAAGTACCGGCACAGTAACCTGCACTATCAGTGATGGTCGTCATTTATTTAGGACATCATAATATGTAAGCAGCACATCATGTGGAAGACAACGGCACAAAAACTCAACACGATTGGTCGATGTAAAAGATAACAATTAAGATTCAACCAAGCCAAGGTCAGAGTCACCAGCTTCCACTATGGAATGGAGGATCCTAATTCCGTGGACCTGGAACGAAAACTGGTGTTTTACATAGCCGTTTAGGAAAAGTTAGCTTGTGACTGATTTAGAACGTAGACCTACAGCTTATACATAAATTATCCATTCTTAGCAAAACAAACTGTTGTTGCATATTAACTTCGTGTGGCAAGTGGAGTATTATGGAATTACATGAACCACGGAATTAGGGTACAATAACAGGTATCTTAATTTCGCGTTTAACGCGCTTGGCCATTCGCCACAGTCTTTATCTGCATGAACGTGGTTGTGGACAGAGAGTTGGTGGTTGCATATAGACATGGATAACGCATGTTACTGGGCTGATACTGCCACAATACCGGGTCATTACGCGTAGGATATTGGTCCTGTACCAGCCCAGTAACCTGCGTTTTCAGGGAAATAGGCCATATATTGAGGAAACAATATTGACCAATTAACCTTGCTTGGGTTTGGGCAACCCGCAGGTTGGATCAACGTGGCTGTGTATGGCACGTGGTCGAAAGAACTCTTCTATTTAAAATGTATGCGTGTCTAGCCATGCCCCGCCCATTTCTAGCTTATCTCCTCCCACTTTTACCCGCGTTTGAATCGGTTTTAACACTTTGAAACTTATATTCTCAGCATGTCATAATCAAGATAAGCTGTTGACTATTCTGAGCACAATATGACGGGCAGCTGTCGCTGCCTATATGGCAAATTGGTTTCAAAGTAATCAACAAAGTGTTTATCACACTTTAAATTCACCAAAAGCATACAAAGGAGGAATCCAGTTTTAGCTATACCCGCCCATCTCTAGCTAATATCCACCCACGCATTTGCATTGTTGAGATCGATTGATCCCTGCACTCCCTGAATCTCAATTTCCAGAAAACTATACAGGTAAGCTGTTGAATATTTTGAAACTAATTTGACGCACCCAGTCAAATTAGTTTCAAAATATTCAACAGACTTTATTAAATAGTAGACATACAATTTGTACAACTTGACGGACTATTAACCATTTAAGACAGACTAAATCGCGTCCTTCATGAGGTAATTGACTATGACGTCATCCTACATGTGAAATAGTTGATTATGACGTCATGCAAGATTAACTGAGAAACTGGATCCACCACCCCCACCCCACCCCCACCCCCCTGCAGACGGTTTCCGTCTGGCCTTTGCGCCTTTTGTGTCGGATCTACGTCATTTTATTGTGACGCCAGCTAACACGTGACATATGTTTATTATAACATCAGATACTTAAGTGACAGATCGGATATATCCATTATTATTGACCCGAAGTAAAAATTATTGATTCAATTTGGGTTCTCCGAGAGTTTCTCCTTCATGAGAGGTGTAAGTGTATGCTACAAAATATGTCATTTGAATTTGATTATTTTGAAAAGATAGATAGATAGTTTTCGTATATGCTACAATAACACTGTTCTACGGAGTTTGGCCTCTAAAACTTCACATGTTAGGGTGCATAAAACATAATTATGGTAACTGATACGAAAACTGAAATAATAATAATACGGCTGATGGCAACACGTTGATGATATACATAATCAAATTCATTTTGGAAAGGATATTAAAATTGTTATTATAATTGTTAGGATACTGGGAAAGAACGGTCAAACTATATACAGCAGCCATAGTCTTCGTTCTATCATAATTGCAACAAATGAGTTACTAATAATATTGACAACATTTGCACACGAAAATACATGGCCAGCTATTAATGTCTGTTTGCAAAGATGTGATCATCTATCACCATCAGTGTTTCATGCCGATGACAGAAACATGATCATTTAATGAAATTATTTAATGCAAAAATCGATGACAACAATCTGTGACAACATTGTTACCGCTAAATTCTCAGCTTGGGTCAATAAATCACATTTTACATGAAAATTGGAGAATATTTTGAAAATGGTGTGGCTAGATGATACAGAAACACCAATTTCAAAATATTCGGCATTCAAGGGGGACTATTGAGAAATTGTGTAATCCTTTTTTGTTTGTTTGTGAAATTTTTCACATCCCTCATCCCTCTATACAATGCATTTCAACAATTAGATAGTACGCGCATTATGGCTCTGTGACAATGGTAATATAATATAATTCGCACGCACACCCTCAGACGCTCTGTAATTTTGGATGGCTCATAAGCCGTTCTGTTTATGACACCAACAGCTTATAGCAACGCCATATAAACTTTCTTTCAGCTAGACATGTTCACATCTCCCTCTGTCGATCAAATATAAATAATGTACCTTGTTTTACAAAATAAGCAGTTCACAATGTATTCGATATCCTACTATGATATATATATATATATATATATATATATATATATATATATATATATATATATATATATATATATATATTTATATATATATATATATATATATATATATATATATATATATATATATATATATATATATATATATATATATATATATATATATATATATATATATATATATATATATATATATATATATTTATATAAAAGATAAAACTATACAGCCAATCTCTATCATTGATAACAATGGAAAATATGTAAATGAGTTCCAACACGCCTTAAAATAACACACAGTTACAGGTCTTATCATAATAGAATTAACCCTTCCATTCGCAACTTGGAATAGTATTTACAATAATAATAATAATAATAATAATAATAATAATAATAATAATAATAATAATAATAATAATAATAATAATGGTTTAATCCGTTCTATTAACAATACTAAAGTTTAATACAAAAATGAATTTTTCTTCGGGAGTAAGAAAATATATAGGTTTATATTATATATCTCGGCTATATAATGTATTGTTATGCAAATCTCAATGTACAATATGATACAATTGTTGTGAGTACATATTTAAGGTATGATTCATAAATGAAGAATAAAACCAGATCGTAGATTCGTAACACCTAGCCAAAGAGACTCGATAATGCTTAGCCATTTTATCTAAAACGAATTAGTGTTTCAGTTTTAGTGCATTGATGCGTGTAAGCCGCTCAATATTTTGAAACTAATTTGACTGGAATATGTTGCTTCCGTAGCACGCAGCATCTTCCAGGCAAATTAGGAGCAAACATCTAGTAAACATCCAGAAGAAGGTTACATGCATCGAATGTAAGGTATGTCGCATGATCATGCATTTTGAGTTCGTCTAAGACTGAAGAATTTCGCTGTACCTCCCTTCAAGAATTTGAGCGAGATTACACCCGAGCAGATTAGAATACCTAGAGGCAGATATGGGGTCACTAAAGACAGATGGTCTGTAACGTACTACATTATATTATTACAAGTCAATTATGATATGAATTCACTTTGAGGAGCCACAATATGGTGATATCACCGGAAATTCTAAAGTGGAGTTGAATTTCCAAATGGGCTATTGAAAGTAGACCATGAGAACCCGCCATGTTGTATTCTCGTCTCACTTGAGGAACCAAACGTACAACTCTATGGTCTTCTCCTGAATCGAACTGGTTACTGGTTACCGGTATCTCCATTTTGCCACAAGGCACGGAACCACACGTAGTAAAAAGAAGTATTTACGCCTATTGCAAACTAAATTATTCGTTTTTCTTCATCTTCCCTATCTATGCTATTACGCTCGAACCGTTGCCAACATTAGACAATCAAAAGATATATATGTCGACTATAAGTCTAGATTCCCTGTGATATTGTCAATTTAAGTTATCGTGCTACAGAACAAAGCGTGTCCTGTTATCAGACTTTTGAGTAGTTTATCATACTTTGTGGCTCATTCATTCATGATACTATCTTATCATGTATCTATTTCTCGTGCCTTGAGCTACAATGTCGTGCTGGTTAAAGAAGCGAACAAATCACCGACTCATATGAATAACGTGTCGAGAAAGACCATGTGCTTATTGGTCGAAAATAGTGTCCTTTCTTAACCCTTCCAGACCAGGAGCGAAAGATTTGTTATGATATAAGGAAAATTTTGTTGAATATTTTGAATTTAATTTGACTGCGAGCTGTTTCTGCCTATGGCAGCAACATCTTTCGGTCGAATTACTTCAGGTTGAATATTCAACAGTTTTCCTGCATTCTTGCCTTGAATTTGAGATATTGCATGGGGTTTAATGGGTTTAGGACTTAAGTTGAAACTTATGTAAACTGCTTTGTATTTCGCTTCGACCATCTCTCTTTTACACCCACCCCCACTATGCCTTCTTTAAGACCTGCTTGGACATACTTAATTCTTGGTAATGGATAGTTAGTAGATGATGTTTGTGAGATTTCTTAACTAAACGATAAAATACAAATAAATAAATAATAAATAGAACTTGATGACGTAAGCAAATGTCAAAGAATGAAATTTATTTAGATTTAAAAAAAACATTTCTTAGCAACTTTTATCGTGTTTAAAATCATTTTAACCCTACATCCCAAACACGACAAATTCTGTACAATTTAAGAAATAGTAGGTTTTAGCTTATATTTTGAAGTTAATTTGTGTGACAGTTGTCAAGGCAGCAGCAACTACCAGACGAATTACTTTCAAAATATTCAACCATTTACCTTTAAGCTTTCTAAAGATAATTAACAGTCTCACGCACGCAGTTTTACTGAAACCGGGCTTTTGGGAACTCGCAACGAAAGAGGGTTGAAATAAATGTAACAAATGTAGCGATAAAATCAATAATCTGGAAAAGATTTTCATAAAGAAACGTAATTGGATAAAATATATACTACGGTATATAAAAATAGAACGTAATCTATGTATAGAATTTATATCTACTGCTATATCTATTTTAAAGGACCACCGTCAATGCGACACCAAAATACCATTACAATACAACTCGGAAATAACTTAAAATGTCTCCAAGACAAAATAAAACGTACTGTTGGATATTTTGAACATACTTGGAATGGAAGACATTGTTGCCTAAGACAGCGATGTCTTCTAATCAAATTATGTTCAAAATATTCAACAGAACATTTCTTACGAACTAATATGTTTCCGGCTTTTTTGTCTTGGTACCAACTAGCTTATTTTTTAGCTGTACTGTGTTACAGGGCGACTGTATGATTTGTGCAATAATGGAACTTTCCAGTTTTAGCTATGCCCCGCCCATCTCGAACTACCCTCCGCCCACGCATCACCCGTGTTGGGGTCGATCGATCCCTGAACGCCCTGACTATCAATTCCCAGAGAACTATACAGGTAAGCTGTTGACTATTTTGAAGCTAATTTGACTGCGTGATGTTTTTGCCTATGGCAGCAACAGCGCCCAATCAAATTAGTTTCAAGATATTCAACAGAATTGTTATTTAATAGTAAAGACATACAATTCATACAATCTGACGGACTATTAAGTGTTTAAGAGAGACTAAATCGAGTCATTCATGACATAATGACTATGACGTCATCCTACACGTCAAATAGTTGATTATGATGTCATATGATGGATGGATAAATTGGAAAGGCCCATTAACTCACCAACCCTTGAAATGCAAGTGTCTTAATTTCAAAACAACGATACCGGAAAGTTGTTGAGTATTTTGAAAGTAATTCGACAGCCATTGGCAGCAACGCAACCCTGTAGTAGTAAAACTTTCAGCAGAGCAAAAGGCATTACGGTTGCGCATCTATTAAGGTGGCCAAAGTTAGAAGCGCCTCAAACTACGTAGAGAACGACCCGGAAGGCAACCCTGCGAGTTACTGACTACACAACACAACGTAGCGTTTACAACTCTGAAGCACACTTTATTGTCAGGGTCAGTAGACATGTCCAAACTGTGGGATTTCCACAAAATGAGAATTGGCACGGCATGAGCATTCAACACAATTAAACGCTCATAGATCCTAGATGTACTGCACCAGGCCAGTTTTAACGAAGTTGAGCTGCGAGTAGTGAGACTACTGCTTGCAGACACCAAGCTCAGGGTATGGGTCAAGACAGTGAAGTCTGAAGAGTTTGATACATCAATCGGCTAACCGCAGGGAGATGGACTATCCCCTGTACGTTTCACCCGCTACCGTGTTGCTGCATTGAAATATGTACAGGAAAATGTATAACTGCAACTACCGCGCAGCACTAAAGGCAAGTCTAAATAGACTCGATGCCTGCCACCGCAAACACCTCCGCATCATCACTAGACACCGATGTCGAGACAGTATAATTTCCAACGATGCAAGATGTGTAATATATCATGGCTGTCAGTAAAGGTCGCTCAGCAAAGATAGTCCATGTTTGGCCATGTGCTAGGATTGCCAGAAGACATACCAGCACAGCACCTTGGAATTCTCCGTACTGCGAGAGGACAGCATTGCTCCGAGGTGACCACAAGAGAGCCCGACGCGGTACACTCGCATCAAGAATGGACCTGAGGAAGCTATAGATTTTGGCTGAGGATAAGACACAGTGGTCAAATTCGATGAAGGACTGATTACAGCTGTATGATGTTTCTACTACTGCAGCCACAGAATACAATAAGCATACGTGTGCAGCAACAGATCTAGGTCGAATTAGGTTCAAAATATTCAGCATAATATTCTTTATATCATAAAGTATTTTTCGTTTGTTTTCTTGCAGGTCAAAGGGTTAAGAGGCCATGTACTATATTCTTAATGACACACATGGTGCTACAAACGATGGTCATTTAAAACATGTTCAACTGGAGTCTATAGAAAATATTAGAAAAATCAGTAATTTAACACGCTTAGTTCATTTTTTCTGACCACAAAATAGTATTTGGCTCCATCGAGGTCATAATGTTCTGTCTTTCAATAAGTTTCTTGTCATGTTGCTGAAATTTCTCCAAATTGTTATTGTGTGCACCTCGTTTATATATAACCCATACGTAAAGAAAACTGTATAAAGTTCAGAGTAATGGAATAGTCCATCCGGATATAGAAAAATATAAACAAATAAAATTAATTTACATGTGAATAACTTACGTGTTAGCACGTGCCTAGGAACAGCAACACATCGCGAGTACATGGTGAGCCTATGTGGTTTAATTGGCCAATAGGAGCTGGTGATACTGATTCTGATGTGCTGACATCTGACTGAGATTTAGCCCATCCAAGAATGACCTTGTGCTGTCAGGAGAGCTGAGGGGACTGGTCGACGGTAATCCTATGCTTCGCGAGTCTCCTGTTGGCGTGACCACGTGGTCCAACATGCCATATGCTTGTTGGTGGTGGTGGTGCTGCTGCTGCTGCTGTTGCTGCTGCTGCTGCTGCTGCTGCTGCTGCTGCTGCTGCTGCTGCTGCTGTTGTTGTTGTTGTTGGTGCTGTTGTTGCTGTTGCTGATGTTGTCTATGGACTGGGCCCGGTGATAACGATGATGGTGAACCCAAGTTGTGGAACGCGATTTGTGATGTCGGAGAAGGAAACTGAGTGAATGGTGATATTTGGTTTAGCTGATCAGTGGTAGTGTTTGAAGCTGGGAACCCTGAAGGACTTCCAGCAAACAGAGCCTGGTGTGTCGGATATGTATGTGCAGCGTGCTGTTGTGGAGGTTGTTGATGATTGAGAGGTGAGAGGTCTGATGGTTGGTAGATAGGTGATGGCAATTGTTCACTCTGAGGACTGGTAGCTCCGACCAAAGCGATTCTCTGATGTTGATCCATGATAAACTCTACCCGTGGATCACGCGGTGAGAGGGACCGAGGTCGTGTAGCTGGTGGTGCTGATGTCTGACCTGGACTAGGTACAAAGCCAGGAACGTTCTGTATTGTGGCCGATCGCTGACGAAATGCAAACTCTGTAGGTGAAAGACGATTCGGCCGTTTCACATGCATTTTCAGCTTAGTAGAGCCAAATTTGGTTTGTGCAAATGTGGCTGTGGTAAACTGAGGCGCTATGCCTGATCCTTTCCCATAGAACGGTGGCAGTTTAGGAGCACTGACAGGACTCACCGAGCTGAACAGAGCTGTTGATGGTGAATTAGAGTTACTCCAACTGCTATTGTTGATAGAACTGGGTGGTGTAGGCGATGAGGGTGATAGACTCAGGCTGCTCAATGAGGATGATAATGAATCAATTGGTTTAAAACACTGCGCTTCGGGATTGAATCCGCGACTAACGGACTGGATCTCGCGATCACTCGGTGTTTCTTGGATCTCCTCCGGCCCTATGATGCCAATGTCACGTCGAGCACTGTACAATACTTTCACAACTCCTTTCTCGCCAATTCGATAGGAAACCTCTTGTGGATCGATCCACAGCGTCAGCTCTGCCGGTAAACAGCACCTCACTTCATCGATATCGAGGCCACTTTCGAATGCTGATATTTCGATGACAGGGTCCACCTTTGAGCCAGTTACTGGAAGCGAGCGAAAGCCAGAACCTTTGAATGGCTTGTCAGGATACCAATGTCCTTCAAATTTTTTCTTCAAGCCCTTCTCCAGCTCGATTGCCATCATATTAACACGTCTTCTAGGAAGTTTGTTGTATAAGTAAGAAATTACAAAGTTCAACGCAACCGAAACTTCGACATGCATTTTGATGTCTTTGAAAAATTCTGCGATGTCTCAAACGTCAGACGTCTGGCGTGTAGACTATTCGGAGAGGTTCGCCGTGCTCTGGCTGTATTCTTGTAGTGATCGAACTGGTAAAGTCTGCGAAAAGAAAATATGAGAATCAATGGGTTACTTATGTACTAAAAGACTATGGTATCAGGAAATGTATAAGAGACGACAATAACGATGATGACGACAACGACGATGGTGGTCGCGATGACGACGACGACGACGGCGGTGGTCCCGCCGATGACGACGACAAGCCTGATAATGACAACGGCGATATTGATGATGACTACGATATTGCACCATCGTATGGTGGTGCTGGTGACCATTTTAACAGTATAGCTGTATGGTGGTAGTGATGGTGGTGGTGGTGGTGGTGTCTTTATCATTGTTGTAGTAGTCAGCTTCGTAATCGTCGTCTTTGTTATTGTTGTTGCAAGATTAAATACACAACCGTACCAAGATTAGATGCAGGTTAATCCGTCAGTAATTTTCCTATATTAGTGTACGATGTTCTACGCCGGAACCCAAAACATAATATGCAAGGGAAATGTTCTCGTACAAAATCACAGGAATAATATCTCTAGTCTTTCTTTGAGAACTGAGATGCATACAGCGTACTGAGAGAGATTCGGATTGCAAAGACTGACTGACTGCCTGACTCTGCGTAACACGATATCGCCTAGACCTATCTCATTACGTCTGGCTAGCTGGATGATGAGTCTAACATATCACATATCATTTCTCACAAACAAAAATGGGGGTGTCTTCATCAGATAAGATTACACGTCACTAAGACAAGATGCTAACCCTTTCAAACAAACAAACAAAGACGATACGACCAATGGCCCCACCTAATAAATACGGGTATTTTGTTGAATATATTGTTGAAAACTGCGTGTTCCTGTTTAAGAGAGAAGTAATCTCCAGTCAGCTTTAGCTTACATAGCTTGCATAGCTTTTAGCAACCAAAGCTTACACCGCCTGATTGATTCTCAATCGAAGCACGGAAATCTTAGGGTTGACACATCTATCACTTCAAATTCAAATTTTCAAATACAACACGTTGTATCTCACTCTGTATTAATTATTATATAGGTCCTACATCTTTTCATCATTACAATCTGAATACATTGAAACTGTCATATATCTATTAAGACCATGACATGGGGAATTCTATTAGATATATAGTATTTGAATGGAAGCTGTTATTAGCTGATGCAGCTACAACTCCCAGTTCAATTAGTTTCAAAATATTCAACAGGATATTCCCTACATCACAAATATTTTATGATTTCTGATCTGTTAACCCTTTAACCCTCAAATTTATTCACGAAAATTTTAATTTTTTCAAACGTTTATCGAGCCAGTCATTCCAATGAGGAATTTCAAAAATAGTCTTCTGGTCTGAAAATGGACCAGTGCATAAGTAATTTTGGCCGTTTTGAGTGTTAACTGGTTCATTGAGTGACCACTTTTTTCCTGACCCTAACACGCCCACGATTTAGAGCCCTGCCTATTCTTCAATCTCAGGGTTGCAGTCCAGGACAGCAACAACTTTCAGTCAAAGTACCCTTTCTAATATTCACCAGAATCTTAGTAACGTTTTATTGACAGCTGGTATGTATTTCTGTTGCCTGAGTAACATAGTTAAAGGTTAGTATATTATCCGAGTTTGGTCGTCATATCAGTTGATCCTATCAGATAACTTACGAGTCTTCTATGACTGATACGCGTCTCTAGTAACCTAATGATCGTACATTTAAACCTTTAACACTTAAATTTCATATTTTCCCATAGAAAATGTTCATTTGTAGATCAAAAGAAGACTATTTTTTTTAAACTTACGACTGGAATGACAGGCTCGATTATCGATCCAGTCATTCCAGTCGTAAATTGTCAAAAATATGCTTCTCTTCGTCTGTAAATGGACATTTCTGAAGACCAGTGCTGAAGCCGTTTTTTGACTGATATGAGAGTTAGTGTTAAACAAGCGTGTGTCCGACATATGAGCATATTATAAATCATGTCGTTATATTATTATAGGTCTATTGTGACTTGGTGGAGCTAGGTTTGGTGCGTGCTGAAGTGGGCTGGCTTGTGGGAAGATAAGTCATCCGCAAAATTTCAATATGACACTCACTTTCGCTATTGGTGTATTTAATGAACGACAGATACCAACGCATCTATGTGGAGAATACCATGAAAGAAATTGGTTTAGTGCAAATTAACAATTAAACCTTTTCAGAGCAAAAATGACAAATTCTTTCTGATGTAAGGAATTTATGCTGAATATTTCGAAACTAAACTGGATGTACCAGCATCAGGTTCGAGTCAAATAAGTTTCAAAAACTTTAACAGCTTTCATCTATAGTTGTCTTGAAATTGAAAAAGTGCATAGAATGGACCTTTCCAGTTTTAGTGATGCCCTGCCCTTCCCTAGTTAATCTCCGCCCACACCTCGCTCGCGTTGGGAGGGATCGATCGATCCTTGAACTTCTTGACTATCATTTTCCAGAAACCTATACAAGCAAACATGTTGAATATTTTGAAACTAATTTGTCTGGGCGCTGTTGCTGCCTAAGGCAGCAACAGCACCCAGTCAAATTAGTTTCAAAATATTCAACAGAATGTTTATTAAATGGTAAAGACATACAATTCGTACAACGTGTCGGACTATTAAGCGTTAAAGACGGACGAAATCGATTCATTCATGACGTCGTTATTTTTTGTGACGTCAGCCTACACGTCACGTAGTTGATTATCACGTCATATGATTGAGTGAGTAAATGGATTAATGAATTTCAAGAGGCAAAGGGGTAATCAATCAGTGCAAATGTACCGAGCACGTCTTACTAGCGAAACTATCGATCAGGCGGTATTAATTAACACATCTATAGCCTATAATCAATATAGACATGGTTTGAAAAACATAACAAGTTTGCATGTATGTATGCTTAAAGCTACCCAGTGGCAACAGCAAGTATTCCCCTAATTATCCGTTTGCGCAATTGACCGCTGACCTTAGAAACACGTATAACACATGATTGATCATAACCCAACGAAATCTTCCCAGTTCTTATTTCTGGTATACGTCTCTGAGCAGTGCTGTAATGCCATAAGACGTGAATAAGCTTTGTGTGTATCTACAGTGCAGCTCATAAATAGGTTTGTAAAACAAAAACCGAAACATGTTACAGTAGTAACAAATGTTCTCTTGAATATTTTGAACATAATGGACCTTTCCGGTTTTAGCTAAGCTCCACCCACACCTCGCTCATGTTGGGATCTATCGATCTCTGATTTCTCTGACTATCAGTTTCCCAGGTAAGCTATTGAATAGTTTGGAACTAATTTGACTGGGCGCTGTTGCTCCCTATGGCAGTTTCAAAATATTCAACAGCATGTTTATTAAATTGTAGAGACATACAATTCGTAAAACGTGTCAGAATAAGAAGAGTTAAAGACGGGCCGTATAGAATTATTTATGACGTAATGAGTATGGCGTCATCCTACACGATCCTTAGCTGATTATCGCGTCATATGGCGTCAGATTGCTAGGTGAATACTCTGGAAAGTTGAATTAGATATGTTCAAGTTATTCAACAGTACCTTTTATTCTGTTTTGGAAACATGTGAAGTTATTTCTGAGCTGCCCTGAGCGAGCATAGGCCTACAGGATGCCATGTGGCTGAAGAGAGACCGCGTGTCACACACAACAACCATCTCATATGTTCTTATCATACAGCTCTCCAATGACGATTACTAGGGCACGTGTAGTCTTGGACGTAAAATCTTATAACAAGGACTTTGGCAAGACTGCATGTGGAGAGGGGTTTGATCTAGGGATGTATTTCGGGGTACGAACTCCTCGATCGTTGGAGTTTTCATTACTGGTTTCATTTCAGTGATTATGTGTAATTACTGTCAATATGGATGCTAAATTTAACCATATCACGTCGATTTTTTTCACAAATTTCGCGTGGGGACCAAATATCCCTCCACCCCTAGCGCCCCCACCCCCGCACACACAGCCCACCCCGCCCACACACCGACCCCTGCTCGCATTGACAATACTTAGATATACCTGGGAAGTTCCCGCGAACCCCCTCAAACATTCCTGGACACGCCCCTGAATCGACTAGTACAGAGAAATACTCAACGACACGTATGCACGTAGGCCTAAGTACAGACCCGCGCGTACGGACGTGAATAGTACATACTCACGAACGCACGTATAATTGTTATGTGTACACGTAAATCACGTCAGATTAGAGAATATATAGGTGTTCTAAAAATTATATATATACCGTATAAGTTATCGGAATGTCCGTAGTGACCTTTACAAATGCGTACTAAATAACTGTGTTTAGTCCATAGCAGCCGTGTATCAGAAATCACCTTTCCTCTGTATCCATCCATCATATGACGTCATAATCAACGAGGTGACGTGTAGAATGGCACCACAATCGAAGACGTAATTATGAAGTCATGAATGACGTAGTTAAGTACGTCACGAACGCATAGTCGAAGACGGACTATGCGTTGTTGTACGAATTGTATGTCTTTACCATTTAATGAATATCCTGTTGAATATTTTAAAACTAATGTGGCTTGGCGCTGTTGCTGCCATAGGCAGCAACAGCACCCAGTCAAATTAGTTACAAAATATTCAACAACTTAACTGTATAGTTTTCAGGAAATTGATAGTCAGGGCATTCGGGGATCGATCAATCCCAACACGGCGAAGTGTGGGTCGAGCTTAGCTAGTGATAGGTGGGGCATAGCTAAAACTGGAAAGGCACCTTATCAACGCGCGTTTATAAGTCACACTAGCAGCAACTTCGACTAGATGTTGAAGCATGGAGAGAAGTGGTCTTTTGCCACCTATCTTAAAGAACCGCCATCGTGGGGCTATATAATACGTGTGTTCGCTTGGAAAGACATAGCTACGAACTTGTAAATAAACATTATATAGAAACTAGGTCGCATATCTTCGAGTGCGCGTAACAGGCGGTTTTTGTCTGAGAATTCTCAAAGAACGTGGATGCTAAAATCGTTCTCGGAATTTCTCTGATGAAGTTCGTATAGTAATAGCGCTCGCCTACACATTATTCGCTGTATGTGTTGCTGTTTCTGTCTACGTGTGTTGGTTCGTTCGCGGGATTGTTTTGCCGTGATTCTATCAAATGGCACTCGGATATTCTGGACGAACAATCAAGCTTGTTGGATTACATTCAAAGCTGGTATGCTGCATTTAGCTCACAGAGGCAGCTTCTGACGTAGGTCTGTGCGTAATGGTATTGATCGAGTTTTCCGTGACGGCTGCCTTGTTAGGATCGCTCCATTAACTCTTCGATACGCTACCTCGCATTGATGCGGCTACTGGCAAACAATTCTTCAAGACTACGCGCTCTTACATATAGCGTGGAATTTCGCTTTAAAATCAATCTGCATCCACATTCTTGGCAGCGTAATAAGAATTCACTTCCAGGAAGGTCGTTACTTGGGGTCCATAAATGTTGAAACCTCCGTAATAGGCCTATGTACTGTCTGTGTCGTTATTGCTGTCGTCGTCATCTTCGTCCTTAACGAATAATTAGCTGATAAATCAAGAACACTAGCCATCGCCTTCCGTTTTTTGTCACATTTTAAAACATCTCCAGATTTCCTTACATTCCGGAATTTTTTCGAATCTTCCTGATTTTTTTGTCTTTGGATCACGCCAAAAGTTGTGAAGTCCTAGTGTGTGGGTACGGTACAACATTTCCTTTTCAGCCAAATCGGACCAGCAGTTTCCGAGATATCCACAGATCCATAAGTTTATAAGATCCGGAAGGGGTGGGGTGTCTTTTGTCCGGGTCACTGCCAACATCTGGAAATCCCCTTGCACGGAGTTCCTTCGCTGTGTTAAAATTTCAGCCAAATCGGAGGGGTATGTTTGGGATACTGCTCCGAACATAAAGATACACAGGCAGACACACGCGCGCGCACGCACGCACGCACAAAGTCAATCGCAATACCCTCTTCCCCTTGCGGGGCGAGGGTAACACATGAAACAAGACCAAGTGAGCAACGCGAATATAACAAGGACAAATTCGTCCAATAGCCGCGTCGTTGATATAGTTTGCAGTCGAGCCGCGGTAAGGTCAAGTGTTTATTTTGGGAACAATGTTGCTAAAAGCTGTTGATGTTGTGTTTTAGTTTCTGACCGCCAAGTTGGCATACGTCTTCGGAACCCCACAGAGAAACGGAAGCAAAGTGCGGAAAAGATTGCTCCATTAGACATATTGAAATATGCTCCAAAAATTTCTATTTTGAAAATAATGTGACTGAAAGCTGTTCCTGTTGCCTCTATCCTTAGGTTTCAAAATTGGCCCCATGGGAAAGCTTCCACCAAACTTTAGAAAAGATTACACCAGCGGAACAGGAGTTATTGAAGAATGTCTATTTTGAAAACTGTTTTCTGAAATCTGTTTCGTTTCAGCTTTTGGCCCCAAAATTGTTTGCAGTCGAGTAAAGTCAAGTGTTCATTTAGAGCACGATTGTTTTCGGGACCCGACGGCCATGCTTCCCTCCAAATTGGGAGACGATCCATGAAGTAGACACAGAGTTATTAAAATGAATTAGCAACAACAACAACAGCAGCAACAACAACAACAGCAACAACAACAACAACAACAACAGCAGCAGCAGCAACAACAACAACAACAACAACAAGCACTCCATGCTCGCATTTACTCTTTGGATAACGCCATAAGCATTGGACATTTACCTAGGTAACTTGGTAGACAAAATTCTTTAATTAACCATTTAAAGTCTTAAGTCCAAGAATCTCAATTTCAAGAAAAACCTTATGGGTATGTTATACATATTTTGAAACTACTACGACCGGTATATGTTGCTGCCACATACAACAACAACTCCTTGCCAAATTTCAAAGCATTCAACATAATATTTTGTATAACGTAAATAATTTTTAATATTTTGTCTTTAGGGTTCAATGGATTAATGCAAAACAGTTGCCATGCCTAATTCCTATTTGGGGCCGCAAGACAGTGTTTCATATAATGTGATCTTCCTAGGCAGGTTGACTGTATATCAATCCATCCCATTAACACAGTAGGCTAATGACCCAGAATCGGATGGGTCAGAAGCTGGTCACCATTCTTTGATAATTTAAGGAACTGAGCACGAATGTACGGAATCGGCATCGATGTAGGCAGTCTAATATGTTTACTTCCGCATATGGGCAGGAAATGGAAACTATGACGCTAGTCCGTTGCTGAACACGTATTGTGGCGATGTCACATAGTGTTGCTGAATGCGGTCGCATCTGCGCCAAAGACCACCTGAGACATATTTTGGCTAAGACGTGATTCCTGGCCAATATGGCTTCAAAGCCCGTTGTTTCGTGACATTATTATTTGTTTAACCCCTCTTGTGTCAACACCGCCTAAAAGCGCTCAAAATGCTACTTGATATGTCAACTAAACATTTTGATGGTCAATATTTTTCAAGATATTTTAATTTCAGAAGATTATTTTTGTGAATTTACCACTGAATTTTTTTTCACCGGCTTGACCATTAAAGGGGTAATGGTAAAGAAAATTTAAGTTTTTACTTATCCAGTGTCTATCTTCAGGCCGAGAGAAGAGTATTTGTGAAAATTTACCACTGGAATGACTGGCTCGGTTACCGAGCCAGTCATTCCAGTGGTAAATATTCCAAAATACTCTTCTCTAGGCCTTTCACATAGCCATGTCTGAAGACCACTGCAAAGTTGTTTTAGTCAGTTTGACCATCAAAGGGTTAAGTTGGCACAAGAGAGGTTCATGACTTCTCTCTGGTGTTACCTGAGGTAGTCGGTTGAGAGAAGTTGATCTTGAAAGCAATAGAGGAACCATGCCCCGTCCATGTCTAGCGGAGCTCCACCCACTCGGTATATACGCGCGTTAAAATCGATTTATATACTTTGAACCCTAAATTCACAATATCCCAATTTCAAGGTTATTATACCGGTACGCTGTGGAATATTTTAGAACTAATTTGACTGGGAGCTGTTGCTCCACATAGCAGCCACATCTCCCAGTCCAATTTCTTTTAAAAAATCCAACAGGATGCTTATTAAATTGTAAATTTAGCACAAAGCACGCTAGAGAAATGAATGGTTTCCAGATCTGGAAGGGCCATGGTCAATTCTAGACCAAAACCAATTTACGCGACCATTCATTGAGCATTGTTTCTAACGGTAAACAATTGACCAGTGGACGTGATGCTGGTGGGTGGTTATGGTGGGAGGGAGGGGGCGTGACGGGCGACCGACTCACTCGGCCGTTAGATGGCGCTTACTCGCATGCAGCCAGTGACGCACGAAGGCCGGATACCGGTGATGTTATTATTATTATCAAGTTCTTATTGCCAAAGATTCCTGGAAGAGAAATTCTCATCGCCTTAGCAACGAATTCCTGCCAGTATTTCTGACGGCAACTTTTATTATTTTGCCCGTGTTGTTATTATCGGTGTATGTTGAGGAAAGCAGCTACTAAGCATTGCCGCTAAGCAACTGGCAACAGATCTATTGAATCAAATATTTGGAATCGCTCAGCCAATACACATGTACACCTGTATTTAAAGCGATCACAATTGCCAAGAATTGTCGATAATTACATAACGGTAACAAACTGAGCAATTTAATTGCTGCATTTGAATTTATTAAGAATACGCTGCTCGGTGTAAATGCATAGCTGAATGACATCTGGCGGTGTAGGTGCGCGTGCCAGTTGTAGCGTCGCTATGCATACACGACAACTAATGTGACAGTCGGCTGGTTGCAGGTGCGAAGGGAAGAGCCATACGACAATCTAACAACATCGTATCACTTTGTTAACATATATCTCTCTGTATCTCTGAACTATGTTCGTGGCTTGATCGAAAGTAAATTGAGCAGCAACAACTTCCAGTCAATTATTTAAATACACATATACCTATACACCACACTACAGCTACGTTGGTCGTGTTATTTTGAGAGAAAATGGTTAACCTAGCCCAGGCATTGTATTGCGGAAAACAATCTATATACGGGCATTGTCAGTATGATAAACAGCTGTCAGCAGTAAAAGCAAATTATATTCTTGTGATCAATATTACATAGGCAATAACTGTGAATAGCAGGTAACCGGGGAATGGTCTGTACATCATACAGTCTCTCATACTAATTCACTACAGTACACATCCATTACTTTAACTCGCTCATTCAGTTGCGCGCACGCACGCACACAAGTGCTTACGCCCTATCACTCAATCCACCCACTCACTCTCTGCAGGTAACACACACTTAGTCACAGATCACCTCCCATTAACTCAATTAGTCAGTCGTGCGGTCGATCGGTACAGTAGGTCAGTCTGGGAGTCACCGCATGATTCCGACATTCTCCAGTCCGTCCGTCCGTCCGCCCACCCATTCCCACCGGCCCACCCGTACGACTTCCCAACAGGCCCACCCGCATGTACGCCCACCTGCCTGTTCCCGCCCATACGCTCGCTCACTCACTCACTCACTCGCTACCTCACGAAGAAAATGGTTAACCTAGCCCAGGTATTGCATTGCAGAAAACAATCTATATTGTGGGTGAGTGAGTGAGCGAGCGAGCGAGTGAGTGGGTGGGTGGGTGGGAATGAGTGTGAGTGAGTGAGAGTGAGAGTGAGAGTGAGAGTGAGAGTGAGAGTGAGTGAGTGAGTGAGTGAGTGAGTGAGTGAGTGAGTGAGTGAGTGAGTGAGTGAGTTGGTGGGTGGGTGGGTGGGTGGGTGGGTGGGTGGGTGGGTGGGTGGGTGGGTGGGTGGGTGGGTGAGTGAGTGAGTGAGTGAGTGAGTGAGTGAGTGAGTGAGTGAGTGAGTGAACTCACCGACACACCTACCCACCCACAATATAGATTGTTTTCGGCAATACAATACGAAAAACGTAGGTGTATATGGGATTGGCTGGTCACCCAACTGGCTGTCCGCGAACCCGCCCGCCAGCTCATGCACGCACTGGCGGTAATATAAACAATATTGTTGTTAAAAGGTACCTTTGCCTAATAGATTGTTTCAGTGAAATTCATATTAAATGTTCACCGGTAATGAGATCGGTCGCTATAGACAGGTGGTCTTAATCACACAGGTCTCAAGTTATACAATAAGCAATCTACTGCCACTAGATGGTGATTGTTTTATACATGGGTGTACCTCCAAACACCTGTCTTAAAGGACCACTGCCTTTTGGCCACAATATGCGTGTGATCGGCCGAGTCTGTTTGATTGTAATCGTGATCCAGCCTGTAATAAACCAATCTAATGACGTAGGTATCCAAACAGCTGTTTTCTGTCGATAAATAAAATGCCTATAATTAATCACATTACGGCCGAATTATGGGCTGGCATTATAGATTGTGCGTTCTTTTGTTGTAGATGCCAATTGAATGTATTTTGTAAACATAGTAGCTGGAAGCTTGTACAGCACCATATTTTAGCAACTCTGTTTACAGAATGGAGATCACAATCTAGTAATAGTGCTGTTTCTTGGCACCAGTTTCGTCTAGCAGTCTGCGACCCTAGCCCTGCAGCTGTCATCTTGTAAAGCCAGGTCATAGCCGCTTACTGGCAGACTTCTTACCAATTCCAATCAATACGCGCCCGAGACCAATTTATTGCCTCTAGGAAGAGTTTTATCCTCGTCATTGCATTGGTCCTTTATTGTGATTTGACCAATAGAATTATGAGAAATTATTTCTCGGAGAAGATAATGTCAAAAGAATACTAATGGCGTTTCACTGGTAGATTTCTGAAGAGAAATGATAAGGAAAAAAACCATTGGGGAGTTTCATTGTTTATCTTGATGCTACAGTACGGCTCATAAATAAGTCAACACATTTCCAGAATGAAAACAGAAACATCTCAGTTAGTATAACTTTGAACACGATGTAAGAAATGTTATGTTGCATATTTTGAACATAATTGGATTGGAAGCCATTGCTGCCTTAGACAGCACTGTCTTTCAATCCAATTATGTTCAAAATATTCAACTTAAACGTTTTATTTCGTTTTAGAAAATATTCAAAGTTATTTCTGAACTGCACTATAACTATTTGGTATAGCCATATAGTCTATGGGGCTAACAGATGCGTGCGCATGCGTGCATGCGGGATCAGCTTGAACGTCTCTGAGCATACGTATGTACGTGTGAGTGTGTGCGTGTGTGGGGGGGGGGGGGGAGGGGGTATGTTGGGTTAGGCCTAAGTTTGGACAATCGATCTCTCCTATCAGTAAGTATATATGTTCGGGAAGTGTAAACACATTTCTGTATTAACAATAGGCATACACTTATCTATAAGTTAACGCTTCCTACCAGACAGGTCAGGTACGACAGACATCGGCAGCACCAATCCCTAGTCAAATTAGTTTCAAAATATTCAACAGCTAGTGACATTGCAATTGAGATTCAGGTACTGCATAGTTCAATGTATTGAAATAAATTCAAACACGCATACAAGGTGGGCGGAGCTAAGCTAGAAATGGGCAGAGATTAGAATTTTACGGATACCAATGGATCCCACAATTATATTACTGGGATATCAGTCTAGAAAAGGTTAACCCTTGCAACATGCTCTCCGTGAGGTAATAGAATGGATGAATCCACTTTTAGCTATGGCCCGCCAATTTCTACCTAAACTCCTCTCAGGTTTTCCCGTGTTGGGATTAGTCGAACCCTGAATTCCAAGAATCCTAATTCCTAATATCAAGGTCAGCTGGTACAATTTATACGCGAACTGGTATGGTCTGGTACGGGTAAGCTGTTGAATATTTTGAAACTAATTTGACTGGCTGCTGTTATTGTTGTTTCTGCACATGGCAGTAACAGCGCCCAGTTAAACTAGTTTCAAAATGTTCAACAGTATGGTTATTAAACAGTAAATCCATCAAAGACATATAATTCGTAGACTTGACGGACTATTCCAGCTTCGTGACGGAATATGTGTGTCAATTATGATTGTGACATCAGCTTACTAGTGACGTAATCGATTATGACGTCACATATTTGTTCGACAGATCGGAGTCATCAATTCGAATTTTAGTAACAACGTTACAGTTGCCTCAAGATGTCTTTAAGCAGTAACAGCTTGCATACAGTAACACCTTTTCTGAGTGAGTATCAGCATGCTAAAGATTGTGGATTCTCTAGGTCAATTATGTCCACGCACAAATTATTGACCTACCTGACCAGGTAGCAATTATTGATGTGGATTCGACGGAAGAATTTATTACCCGATCCACATCAATAGGAGCCAAGCACAAAACCAGGATTCAAAGATTTAAAGAAATTAATTTCACAAATTAGACCAAACTAAGTGGTTGTAAACCCATAAACAAACCCAAGACTCCGTGGCATATGTCGCATGTGCGTCAAGGAAACCCATGCTTACCCAAGTATGACTGATGCTTGGATGGCACCATAGTATTGGCCACCCATATGGTACGGCACAGAATAGTGAAAATGACATATAGAATACTCACTTGACTTAAATCATGTAGTCTCGATGGTAAGTTTCCAGCATTTGGTAAATGTTTTTGAACTTATTATCACGTTTTCTTGAATAGAAAAATAAAAAAATTATATATACATAACGGAGCGGAGCACTCAGTTCTTACAGGCCGGCTGTTTATACCAGAATCACTAGCAACACTTCGCAGTTCGCGTATAAATAGTTCCAGCTGACACGCGTCTCATTAATATTCATGCGGTGTGTAGTAATACAGAAAAGTACGCCTACTCGTACCAAAGGGGCGCGCGTACAGGCGAGGAATTCCCACATAATATCAATTGACAACACATATTAAAATAACGCATCTGTTTAAATGACCTTACCTGTAATAAATTCAATGAAATATTCTTGAAAATGTGAATGCAAAATGGGAATTCAAGGTAAGCCCATGGATTATGTTTTTGTCTGGTTTCTCGCGGCAGGCCACACATTGCGTTAATTTCCCCATTCATGCGGATGGGAATAACTGAAAAATCAATACCTATCTGGCAAATAGGGTTACCCTATACAAGATTGAGAAGCGATTGCGAGCGTTCGTAGGCGAAGCGTATTTGGATTCTATATAATAACCATGTAGCCTCTGACAGCTATGCCATTCCTTCGTTACAGTTCCTCAGAAAATTCGATACGTTTAAAGGGAAATTGTCGTGCGGTTATATTCACGATGCTTGATGATTTCAGCATATTTCTGCTCATCCATATGTTCTTTGACTAACGTGCAATGGATGTTCCAGTTCTAGCTATGCCCCGCCCATCACTAGCTAAGCTCCACCCAAACCTCGCTTGTGTTGGGATCGATCGATATCTGAACTCATTGACTATCAATTTCCAGAAAATTAAACAGGTAAGCTGTTGAATATTTTGAAACTAATTCAACCGGGTGCTGTTCCTGCCTATAGCAGCAACAACGCCTAGTCAAATTAGTTTTAAAATATCGGACTATTTTAAAGCGTTAAATACAGGCTATATCGAATCATTCATGACGTCATGAGTATGACGTTAGCCTACACGTCACTCAGTTGATTATGACGTCATGTGATGGATGGTTAAACTGGAAACGTGGCCGAAACAAAACTATTTGTCCGCGCATCTGCGCGATGACCATTCAAAATTCAGGATTTATTTATTACAATTCTCTCGGGTCATATTAGTAGGGTCAAAATCTTGTGTTCCGTAACCAACCTCTGACAAGTTAAATTTGATGGCTTATTTTGGTAGTTTACGGTATTTGTTATAAAATAAGCACCCATGCCGGTCTGGAAAACCTGGGCAGAATGCGGTAGGGCGTGAAATCCAAAATGGCCGCCAGTCACCAATTGATAAATTTACTTTTTCAACCAGACATCAAACAAACTCAAAATCATTTCTTTTTTCACTAATTCGAGGGTAGGCAATCAATTTCCGAGGTTATTTTTTGTGATTAGAGGTCCACTTATTAATGAAATCCAAGATGGCCGCAACTCGGAGTGATCAAAATACAATATATATATATATATATATATATATATATATATATATATATATATATATATATATATATATATATATATATATATATATATATATATATATATATATATATATATATATATATACACCTGTGCAAAAGTTAAGCACCACCCTATTTTTACGCACATGCGAGGGTATATTCATGTGCTATGAAGAAAGCAATAGCATAAACATTTATGTACCCATCCATCTTAGTGCAAGAGGTAATAATACAACTAGAGGAATGCTGATTATGATGGTGGGGAAACACTGTATGTTTTTGTTTGAACTTGAAAACGTGGCCTGAATATGGTTACGTTGACACAACTGACAACTATTGCCCTACAGTTGACACACGTGGCTAGATTGTCATTAATGGTGTCTGAAAACGAAGTTTAACATCTGTGCACGAGTTTGAGACTGTCATTATTAATACCGGGTATATCCACCTTGTGCCTGGATGACGGCCTGGACACGACGTCTCATGCTGGTCACCAACCGACTGATACGCCATTGTGGTATTCGTTGCCATTCAAGATGGAGTGCGTCTGTTAATTCCTGTAGGTTCTGCACAGGAGGATCCCTCCTTCTCACCATGTTTCCCAGAATGTCCCAGATATGCTCAATAGGGTTCATGTCAGGGCTCCTTGCTGGCCATGGTAGGGTTTCGATGGCATTCTGGCGGAGGTATTCATGCACAGCTCTAGCACGATGTGGTCGGGCGTTGTCATCCATGAATATAGGGTGGGTTCCAGGTGCATGATTTACAAAATGAGGGACCACAACTCTATCCAGTATGGAATCTTGATATCTTTGTCCATTTAGTGTTCCAGGTACAGTCAACAGATCCAGCTTACAATCAAATGAGATGCACCCCCATATCATAACGGAACATCCACCAAATGGAACTTCTTCCATGATGTTACGTTGGTCGTACGCCGTGCGTCTGGACCTCCATACACGAGTTCGACCATCTGTGGCATGAAGCAGGAACCGACTTTCATCGGACCAGTGTACCCGTCTCCAGGATCTCATGTTCCAGTGTCTTCTTTCGTTGCACCACCTCAGACGCTCCTCTTTGTGGTGTGCAGTGAGGAGAGGACATCTGACAGGTCTCCTAGCTTTCATGCCAGCAGCATACAGTCTCATTTTGACGGTAGACATTGACACTCTATTGCGCGTTTCCCATTGCTGGCTGAGCACTCTGCTGTTGGTGAATGGAGATCTCCTAACAAGGCGTACTAGGGCTCGATCATCACGGGCAGTAGTCTTCTTCGGTCTTCCAGATCTAGGCCTGTCCTTCACCTCGTTAGTTTGCCCATGTTTTGCAATCAAACGACTGATTACAGTATGGTTAATGTTCAGCTGTCTGCCAATCTCTCTGCATGACATACCAGTGGTATGCATGCCTATGATTTGCCATTTCACACGATCACTTAGCCTTCGTCTTGCCATAGCGGTTCACAATCAAGAGCTAATTCTCTCTGTACAAATAAACCACGGTCATGAACACAAAATTCCTAATCTTGTCGCCTAAATCTGTATGTAATGTTCTACTCCTCAAACTGGACTTTTACATAACTGAACACGTGTGCTGTTTCCCGCCACGCACGGACATCAAGCGGCGTGAAGTCATGCATGCATGTGCATTTCGTACTTGGAATTATGTCAGCTAACGTGGGGACAAAAAGTATGGCAGCCTAGTTGTACCATCATGTTTCTACGCTCTATTGTTTTTGCTGGTGCTTAACTTTTGCACAGGTGTATATATATATATATATATATATATATATATATATATATATATATATATATATATATATATATGTATATATATTGAGAATCAACACTGAAAATACTGTACTCCGGCGATTTTGCATTTAGTCAGACTCATCTGAGATATCCAGCTCAAAGTCTAGTGAATTAGATGTCTCAGACTCAGCCTCTGAGTCAGAATTATTGCCGGCTTGAGGAGGCGATGGGACTGGAAGTCCAAAGGGAATGGCAGGTTGTGTGTGATGCATTGGTGTACAGCAGCAATTTATCAGTTCCCATCCATGGCCGATAGGTGAGGGATGTCTTGCCAGTTCAGGATGACGCTGAATGTAAGCAAAAAAGTTGGCACACATGATGTACTGTTTTAGGAATCTCACATGGTCCGGGCGGGAGACTTCCACGAGGGAACAGTTGGCCATGCTCCGTGGTCCAGAGGCAAACTCCCAGGAGTCCATAGACACTGCATACAAGGAGCTTGAAAATGATCTAACCATAGATACCTTATTGGTAGCATGTTTGAGAATATTGGCGGGTCACATATGGCTAACGACTGGCTCGACTTTATGACAATGGTGGAAGTTTTAATGATGAACATACACGCTGTTTACATGTGAAACTGGGAAGAGTATATCACCTCACTCCGGGAGATGATGCCCTGGCTGGTGATATATGGCCAGAATAACTATGGACGCTGGCTTCCCGGTTTCTGGGCTATGCTCTCATCACTCCCGGCTGACCAGACAGAGTTCTTAGGTTCAGAATTTGCCCAGTTTCTGATAGGTAATCAATACTCATCCATTCCGTGGGGCATGTTGATCGAGATGACTATGAATAAGGGGTCTAAGATGAAGGGCGGATGGCTGTCAATCCTGCGAAATGAGAAGCAGCTAATGGCTGACACCAGAAATGCCAACAATATTGATCGACTTCGGACTGCTCTTCACAACCAAATCAATCAGAAGCATTTGTCTCGAAAGCACAGTGAGTGTGCTCCCACACGGATGTGCGTGGATGAGCAAGCTGTGCAAGATCTCATCTCATGCATCATGAAGTTTGATTGCTTCCCTTTTGACCTTGTATCACAGATTCTCCGAGCATTGCAGTCAGCTGTTCCTCCTCCCCTTAGGTTGATCCATGATTTCAATACCGCCAAAGAAGATGGTGAATCCAAGTTGAACGCTTTCATGGATGAGCGTGTCTGCTCGACGGTGAAGTCTCTCCATGATGGCATCAAGCGCAGCTCTCGTCTCACTTTCGCCAATACCCCAATTAGCAAAGCTACTGGAGAGGACTCCAAGATCAAGCAAGAGAAAATGGAAAACATGGCACTGGCATATGTGGTGAACCTTGTTGATGTGAGTGGTCTAGTGTCACTCTCTGATATCATGAAACACTGTCTAACTGAAGGGTGTCTAGCGCTATTTAATGCCAATGGCACCATGAGGAAGACTCAGAAGAGCAAGCCTCTCCAGAAGCTGGCACATGAGCCACTTGAGGTCCTGTCCAACATAGAATTTGTTGGCATGGGCATGATCTGGCGGCGTGCATCTTCCACAGCTGAGGACAGGGAAAAGGGCGACGGATCTCTTTATACATGGGCCGACTGCACTAACAAAGTAGGCTGTCTGATCCTGGAACGCAATGTGGATGTTACTACTATAATTTGCGTCAATGATCGGTACGACCAGACCGAATCCATCAAAGATGATGAGCGGGAGTTGCGTACCCATGGTAAAGGTCATATCACAAATGTATTCATGAAGTCAGGCGACAAGTTCCCGCCAACTAGCTACTTTAAGACGATTCTGCGCAGTGCTAGCAACAAGAAGCGTCTCCAAACCTTGATCACGGATAAGCTCTCTGAAATCGCCACGTCCAGTAATCAAGAGCTGATGTACTCAGTCGGGAAGGAGTGCATTAGTCTTTCATCTGTCGATGTCCAACATGGCCTGGGGTTCGATCAGTGTGAAGCTGACACTATCATGATGGTGTTTTACACATCCCTCAGGTCATGTAGCTACAGCGACCCAGTGGTCATGGATGTCGAGGACACAGACATGTACATCCAAGCAGCTGCCATTTCACATGAAGTTCCTGGCATTATCTGCATCAACAAAATGAAGCAGCTACTTTTCTACAACGGTATGTGTACTGATGAAGATATTGCCAAATGCCTTATCCCATTCCTTGTTTTGACTGGTTGCGATGCCAACAGCTGTTTTTATGGTTATGGCAAAATTTCCCTCTATCAGAAAATGTCAAAAAGCATTGAGGTACGTAGTCTTCTCTTAAAGTGTAGAGAAAGGCTTGCATTAAAGGATGAAGTCTTGAATGACCTCAAGTCCTATGTCATCCGCTTTGTGTATGGAGTTCGTCTATGGATCTGGCCCGTGCAGCTAAGTGGAAAGGACAGAAGAAGAAATCATGTATGCACATGCCTCCCGATGATGACTGTCTAATACAGCATATCATGCATGCCAACTTTTAGCTTACATTCAGCGTCAACCTGAACTGGCAGGACATCCATCACCTATCAGCCATGGCTGAGAACTGTTAAATGGCCGCCGTATACCAGTGCGTCACACACAACCTGCCATTCGCTTTGGACTTCCAGTCCTGTAGCCCCCACAAGCCGCCAATAATTCTGACTCAGCGGCTGAGTCTGAGACATCTAATATGCAAGACTCTGTGCTGGATATCTCAGATGAGTCTGACTAAATGCAAAATCTCCGGAGTACAGTAATTTCAGTGTTGATGCTCAAGATAACTATATGTGTTGCATTTTGATCACTCCGAGTGGCGGCTATCTTGGATTTCATTAACAAGTAGACCTCTAATCACAAAAATTACCTCGGAAATTGATTGTTTACCCTCGAATTAGTGGAAGAAGAAATGATTTTGAGTTTTCCAGAATATTTGGTTGAAAATGTAAATTTATCAGTTGGTGACTGGTGGCCATTTTTTATTTCACGCCCTACCTCATTCTGCCCAGGATTTTCAGACCGGCATGGGAACTTATTTTGTAACAAATACCTTAAAATACCAAAACGGTCGAGTCTGTTTTACAATTTACCAGCAATGACACGCAAAGAATCTCGTTGGTTTTCCAGACAACGAAATAAATACTGGAAAGTAAGCTTCTTTGGCAGCTCATCTACCATGTGCATGCTTAAAATATAATGAGGTTCACCTTGTTTGAGGTGACACACAAAATGTTCTTCCAGTCCGGCACTATCAGTTCATTTGCTACGTGAAATTCTCTCTTGTAGTTTTCCCCCAGTCACTGTTTGTCATCCAAATCGTCCCTCAAGTTTTATAGACATATCATCATATCTATCAAAGACATCAATGATTGTATTGGTAGAATCTGTATTCATTCCCAAGATCTACAAATGCTTTCGGCCTGTCACTTTACAGACTGAATACTTGTGCATTCCTAAGAAAAACAATATATTCTGTAGAGAAAATTGGCATGGTTTTGTACTTTTCTGTAACTTTCTCTGACGGGATGACTGAGGATGTTCTCCATGTTTACATCAATCTACAGACAAGCAAATCCCCAGCGTGCGCCTAAAGACCATCTCAGGACTAACATGTATAAGATCTGTTTTCCCTTCGCATTTTTCCATTTACCTTTTGTCCATGTCATCAAATGTAAGAAGGCCAGATTTCTTTATAGCAGCGTACATGCTTTTCTCCCCTCCGGCTGAAAAAGTGGACTACAAATGACTCCATCATTTTGTCCCGTTGCCATATTTTGTTCCGCTGCAACAATCCCGAGTACAAACTACCACACTTCATTTGATGCGATAAGACCATTTGATGTTTTTAACAATAACTGTGGATGCACATCTACATCAAATGGATTTGTCATATTCGTATGGATGTGATCAACAATTGAATTGGCATGTTTTTCATCACACTTGAGGCATGCATGTTAACACTCTTTATGAGACAACCTTTGTGACTCGACATCACGTCAACAGTCTTCGAACAATGTGTCTAGATAAGCTCCATTTGACGACTGATGATTTCTGCTGTGTTATACCCAAATTGCTCTTAGTGTCTTTGTTTCCTTTGTGGTCATGTCCCCTGGAATCCCATTAAATCTCCCTGCCCTTTGCTTTAGACTGAACTCTCGATACTCAAAGCTTGACTGAACTGTATCAGGCAGGTTACGCATTGACAATAGATAGACAGGTGTCCACCGATCACAATGTGGATGGTCTGACACAAAGACGAAGCGAAACATAGGCATGTGTCTGTTAATGTGATTAGACGGATTTCCATCTCTATCAGACCACATACATTCAAGCAGAATCGAGATGGCTCGTACACAGTCACTCAAATAATGGAATATAACTCATTTGTTTCTTCCATAGACACCAGAAAGCTCCATAAGAGGAGGTGTGTATGCTTCAAGGGGATCTTCAAGCTCCTTCGTTGCAGTTAGAGGGTTTGTGTCACTATCTTTCTTCAAGGAGTTGTGTATTTCTTGGAGTTTATTTTCTGTTGATAGCCACTTAAAGAACTCTCCCATTTCACACCTACATTAGAGCCTCATAGACTAATGTAAGAGCAATTTCTCGTTGGCTGGCGCTGCCGCATAGACGCCTGAATCGACTAATACGGGTCTGATGCCACCACCGCCCTCAACTTCCCTATGCAATCCATGAAGGAACGCTGTTTGTGAAATGATCCAAGGCAATTAATGTTACTACTTAACTCCATTGGCCTTAACCACTTGGTCATCATTGCTACAGCCTACATCTGTTGCTCCATGGAGTGTATGGCCACATTTTGTCCAAGATGGTTGGCTTCTTCTTTACTCTGTTTCAGAGCAGTGTCAACAGTAGCCATATTACTTGGTTACCCATGTAAGCATGGGGTTTATCCGAAAGCAGTAGAAGACTACTCTTTGTCATCAGGCCATATCACCCTAAACCAAAGTGGAACAATCAGACTATCAATTTCTGGAAGAATAGAGATTTTTAATATATCTCTTGAGAGAGCGTGTATGATTACCCAAGGCTTGTCTCTTATTGATCGTAGTTGCCGATGAACTGGTTTGACTACGTTATCAGCATTTTCAAGGCGCAGTGCCTCATTTCTTACGTTTGAATTTTAAATTTCTTGACACTTCATTAGCTTTTCTGGTTCATCTGACAGCAAGAATGTCCTCTGCTGTTGTTTTAACATCTTGATTTTACGCTGGACATGTGTGATGGTGTTTTGGGTTTTTTTTACTTTTCCTTTGTCATAGAGTGAAACGTTTCCTTTCCATTAATCGTTTCAGTGTTTATATCAACATTATCTATCATCACCTTCACATACCATGTTACCACCATCATTCCGTGATATTAAACAACTGGGTACATATACACCTGAACACAATTTTAAGTCTTCCTGACTAGCTACACATGTATGAAACATTCTGCATTCATCATAGCTCATGCAATAACCATGTAAATGGATTCTCTCTATCAAGCTTCTAGACCCAATCGTGTTATGCATTTGCACAGCGAGTCCTATCGTGAGACGAATTAGGTCCTTACGGCCGGTTGACAATATGCGCTCTGAAATGGAAACACAAACATGACATTTCTCAGAGTCTTCTGTTAACTGCTGCGTCAAATGACTCATCATCCAGCAAACAGATAAGAAAACAAGGATTTTGGCAGATGTTTGTTTTCCTGTCTTAGCATCACGTATGGCACTTGGACAAGGATATACGTTTGTGCCAAACAAACGTGTATACGTGGTACTGATATTGCTCCAAATGCACACACCCATGTAGAAGTATGGAAAATCAAGGTCTTCTTGATGTGGACTAGTTCTAAGCTTAATATAGACCAGATCTGTGAAGTTTTATTCAAATCGGATAACCAATTGTTGCCTAAATTGTCATTTGAATAACGCTTAAACACTGCGTAATAGCCCTACATATAACCTGGATGCAAATCAGCTCCAAAATAAGTTGTGAAAGTATGGAGAAAACTCAAAATTCAATATAATTTTGATGCAGACTACCGGAAACATCGTATAGCACAAATCTGTAAAATTTTATTTAAATGGGATGAACCCTTTGTGATGTAAATGTCGTTTGAAAAAAGCCTAACCAGAGCGGATACCAACGCCCACGCTGACGCCGACGATGCCGACGACGCCATTTCCCCCACCTCTCCCAGAATCTCTTCACTTCGTAAAGGCGAGATGAAAATGGAAATTATAGACCTTGTAGAAAGATTTGCTAACAAAATAATTTTAGGAGTAACAATAAAGTAGCACAGCTTACATATCAGGTATTCTCGCCGTGGTTAGTAAGATCGGAGGTATTCAGTTATCCATCAATCATATGACGGCATAATCAAATACGTGACGTGTAAGCTGACGTCATAAGCAATTACGTCATGAATGACTCGATTTAGTCCATCTTAAACGCTTAATAGTCAGTTAGGCTGCACGAATTGTATGTTTTACCACTTAATCGACATTCTGTTGAATGGGCATAGGCAGCAACAGCACCCAGTCAAATTAGTTTCAAAGTTTTCAACAGTTTACCTGTATAGTTTTCTGGAAATAAAGATTCAGAGAGTGTAGGGATCGATCGATCCCAACACGCGCAAAGCGTGTGTGGAGCTTGGCTAGAGCTGGGCGGGGCATAGCTGAACCTGAATTCCTCCATTGACCACTCAGCTTCTTAAATGTCATGGTTACGGTTACTCTTATATGTATGATTCAATAGCTTCATATTTACATTTTCCACGACTATGGCTCAGGGGGGTGTTCGAACATCCCAAGCACCACACATCTCATCATACTAACATACGCCCACTCACATTGCTACGCTGTTCGAGGCCGTACTTGCAGACCTGTGATTTCTCGATGTGAAGTAACATTATGCTAATGGGATGGAGGTAGCCAATCAGATTTCTGCCTACTTCACGTGATAGGCGAGACTTTGTCTGATGACCTAATTTACAATCACAAAAACAACAGTGATCGCGACGCTGTTGAACTGGAAAGGGACTTTTGCAAAAGTTTGCAATTGTTTTGCCCTAAACAAGTTACTTATCTGAGGAACAGAAAATGTGTAGATTGGTTTTCGGTAACAAAAACCACTAGTTTAGTTTACGCACATTGAAGATTTTGGATCTCCGGGTATGACTTGGTGAATTGTTTCCTAGATGGTAATTCCACTTCGCCAACGGCAAGATTATGATGTTAGCGGTTACTGCGACAACCTCTTACCGATGATGAAGCAGTATACTGACAGTCGGCTCGCCTCATCGAGAAGATGAATTATGACGATATTTATTAGAGACTGTCGGGCCTATCTGACTCTGAAGATCTACTGGTTCGGATTGGATGTGTCTTCCAACTCTGGAGTCTAAAGCTAATGATGACCAAACTAGTGTCTTACTTTTGTAAGAGGATACATTTTATTAAAGCTAACATTAACTGTACAAAACTGATAAAGTAATTTGGAGCATAAATCGCTCAAAGACAACAGTACCTTGCTGGTACAAATCAAGTATCTATTCTACTTTACACTAGCCACGAACGTAACACAAGAGATGTGTTACGTGAACCACGATGTTGGATTGATTAATTTCTCTAACTGAAATTGCATATTATATACTATTTAGAAACTCCAGATCTGAAGTTCTATGCATATCTAAATATTTAGATTCTACCCGAATCTGTTCTGATGATTCTTCTAGGTACGTTATAAGCACAGATTGATTGGCCCGGACAATCAGTCCACCAATCAACTTCTGCTTATTCCTTCCTAGAAGTTTCTACCTAATAAATGTTGGTCGTTCTGACCAATCAACGATCCCTATATTTCGATTCCAACTCTAAAACCTATTCTGTTTAGTTCTCTGCTACAGAGTTTGATCTACGCTCATTGATCGTGACGTCATTCTGACCAATCAAACTCTGTGCTATTCTTCTATGGAGCTGATGCCTCACCTAGACAAAGCGGTGGTAGCTGGTTCTGATTTGATGTGATCTGTCAGCTAACTAACAACATTATGGAATGTGTTGTTGTTGCATGCCATTGTATGAGTGACATATAGTTAATATACAAATTTCGATTATGTTATTAATTCCTACAGGACGCTACACTGTCCATGTCCTGTCCATTGCCTATTGATGGATAAGCCTGTAGGATGCTAGCGTTAATAGGCACATGAGCTGTATGCTCTCATTGCCAGCTGATGTTGTTCTATTCTCGCGTGAGAATCAGAATGCCTAACGTCATCAACTACGTCCCTTTGTCACGTCCGATTCCAGTGATTCTTATACATTACTTATTTTCTAAACTATCGCTCCAAACGACTGCTGAATACTATAAAAGTGTATGCCGACTGAACAGCAACAACTTTCATCTAAACTATTTCCAGATACACATCAACTCAGAACCGTGGGACTTATTCTAATCAATTCGACTGTTTCAATTTTGATGATAAAACTTTATCCAACAATCCTGATCGTGCTATATTCGCATATCATCCGCATAGCATCAGCACCAGCTGATGTCAACTAGTTACTGTATAATAATAAACTAAATAATAAGATATACAGTCAATCGTTCCATTAGCTCACCTGGTATTTTGAAATCATAAATTTCACCTAGGACTTACTCATAAATATAAGATATCCAGCGGGGTCATGACTTCCCACAAGACAATCCCATATCTACACATGCCCCTCAACCAAAGTTAGTTAACCATCTCTTAAGGCCTTAAGAGAGTGTTAACTAACTCGTTGTACAACATCAACAACAAAACCTCACTATACCAGGGCTATCAAGACCAACATAATAAAACAAAATCAACAGTTAAAATAACATTTCTACACAATACGAACAATACGATCAATTATTAACTACTCAATCCATTAATAGTATAAATAACTAATATCATTACGAAACGTTAAATAAAACAGTGAAATACGATAAATAGATAACCATATAGAAATGTAATACGACACAAACAGTACGATAATAGTACGATAATATCATAATACTCAATTAATACAATACGTATAATGGATTATAAGTCCTCATACTCCATAGCAGGAATACTGTTCAGCTCCACGTCCACCCAGCCATCAGCCGTAGGGTCGATCGCAGTCCTCGAATTGTCGTTAGTCGATGACCCGTTAGGTGTCCTCGACGGCATTGGCAGTGCTGCAGGCATCTGCGGCCATCAGATCTGAGTGTGACGTGAACTCAGAATCCTTGCCGCACGTGGCTTTCATGTGATGCACTTCCACATGCGGTTCAGGATTCCACACTTATATAGTATAAATAAAAACACAATTAATGCGACGACGGAGGCCATCGAGTAGGAAAACATGGATCGTATGCCGATGCTGTCGACCATCGCTGGATCGACCTCCGATAATGGTGCTAGTGGCACATATTTAGTCTTACGTAAATGGTCCCATTTTTGTACTTTAAGATGGTTGATAATTAGAGATTGGTTTAGCACTCCGGCCACATCCAATCTGGGAACATCCACGGCAAGACCGATTCGACTATCCGTCCGACTGTAAGACTGTATAGGTTCGAATCGCCACCCTTTCCCACTATAATCGCATCCACTCGACATTAATGCATACAGACCACTCTTAACCTCACTCCGGTCCATCAGTCGTCCTCCACAATGCACTTCGAAATTTCGCCAAAGGTTTGCAACACAACACCTACTTTCTTATGAGCGAACAACTTACTAGATGTTTCGTTAGACTCAGATAATTGAATGTTACACGAACTGTCGGTAGTGTTGGTCAACAGACTAACTATGCACAGTATGTGAGTCTTGTCGACTCTCAGTTGTCCATGACATACCCGAGGTTCACTGCCCCGACACTCGGATGGCGTGAAATACCACCCAGTCTTGGTATCCAGTCCTATACTTGTCCGAGCAATTATGACCTGCATGTAATACCCGACAGTAGCCAAGGGTTCTGGCCACGAGTGTAATCCATATTCAATGTAATTGGCACCATCAATTAACGGTAAAGTTGCGATATAATGTAACTGCGAGTCGTCTTTCCATAGTGGATACACGACGACGTTTCTGTAATACCACTGGTAGGGACGAACCAATCGGTTTCCCACACTGACTTGTTTAGCGACTTCGGCCAAATCAGATGGGCTAAATAGTTC
Source organism: Chaetoderma sp. LZ-2023a (assembly GCA_034401795.1). Classification (NCBI taxonomy): domain Eukaryota; kingdom Metazoa; phylum Mollusca; class Caudofoveata; order Chaetodermatida; family Chaetodermatidae; genus Chaetoderma; species Chaetoderma sp. LZ-2023a. The sequence goes on from CM067372.1 coordinate 93,580,354, forward strand.
TTCGGTTAACCTCCCCAATTCCAGAGAAGCTATCTGCCTATGAAACTGGGCGGGCAATTTTTGGTAGCTATATACCACATTCTCGGCCGAATCGATAATATGACCCAGGCGCAATAATGCATATAGGTCAGCCTGTCGTGCAGCGTGAATTTTGAATCGCTTGCTTACATTTTTGGTCAAATCGACCAAACTATCGGTGACCTCATTAATGCGGTCAACATTGATGTTAATTCCTTTGAAAGCAAGTTTCACATGAGACGCTAATTTATTAGAGAAATGTACTAATCGGTTCATGTTCTTCATAGCGGATTTGACAACGTTCTTGATGGTTTCAATATCGCCTGGTGTTGCTGTCCCAAATAAAACAAAATTAAACCGTCCACGTTTTTGTCGATTATTGGCATGGCTCAACATTGTCTGTTGCGTTCTAATGGCAATCTTTTTGATAATGTGTATACGGTGTTGTAGTCCGAAAATGTCATTGTCACTTAACGAAGTCCTACGACCAATATCAGCAACAAGTACTCGAAAGCTTACTAAACGTTCAATAAAGTTAATGGGTAAATACGGATGGTCGATAGATACCACCACCGTCCATTCAGCATGTATTACAGAGATCTCCTGGTGGTTTGTTATCATTACGCCATTTTGTAATTTATGAACACTGGAGTTCTGGCATAATCCATACGTTAAACTGACTACTGCTAAGGTTACACACAACTGTAGTGTATACATAATTCGTTTAGACAAATGCGATCTCACTAGTATTAGCTAATAAGCAGAGATTAAAATTTTCTCATGCTATGCCGTTTTATAACGGCTTCAATACGACTTACAAAGTCATCGTATACAGATCGGCCAAATGCACCAATCCTTACATGCTTACTGTCTGAGCTGAACTCAGGAGCATGACTGCGCTTGCACAGAAAGTAGGGGTGCGATGGGAGTGTTTTCATTGGCTCAATGGCAGGATCGGGTACATCCTCCGAGGTGTCCATCATTACAGTACAAGGAGTCCCGGATGTCTCCATCGGTGACTCATACTTTGGATCATTACTTGTACCCGGTCGATCTACATCCATGTCGACCACCTTACCCACCTTACCCACCTTACGCACCTTTGGCTCCCAATTAGAAGCTGGTCGCTTCCTACGGGCTACTTTATGAGGTGTTGCATCGGAGTCGGTTACCGGCAAAGGTACGGACTCGGGTAATGGTACAATTCGTGGATGATGGCTGGCTTTCGTACCTTGTGCAGGGTTACGAACAGGGCGTGGTCTTACTTTGTCCCAGCCCATCTCTGAGTCGACTACACGTAGCTTGGATATATTAAGCATGCGCACCTTCCCAGACCTTTGATGGCGGACATGGGCCATGGGTCCATTGATCTTAAAGATCTCATATTCAGGGTCACTGCGAGAGGTCAACTTCATCCTCTCCTCAGCTTTTACGACCACTGAATCGCCAACCTTATATTCACCAGCGTTTTCACGCTTGTTAATCTGTTCTCGGTGTATTTCTCGAGACTTGGCCGTTTCTCCTCGAGCACGCAGCAAGGCATTATTGAGACAAGTTAGTCTTTCGCCAAGATCATGCGAAGCATCGAGTGGGATAGCAAACGGAAGTCTTGCACATCGCCCATACGTCAGATAGAATGGCGTATATCCGGTCGTGGAGTGACGAGTGTTGCGGTACGCTGTTAAAGCTGTGCCTAACTCATCTTCCCATGCACGAGACTCGTTATTTACACCTATCTGGATTAACTCCTTTAGAGTGCGATTGAACCTCTCAGTACGTCCGTTAGTTTGTGGATGATACGGACTCGATCGTCTATGACCAATACCATGTTCATGGAATCGCTGTTCCAGAGAATTTGAACAGAATTCTTTACCCTGATCTGTAATCAGAATCTCAGGGACACCATGATGAGCGACATACTCGTTGAAGAATTTATCCTCCACATTCTGAGATGTCTTAGCTGCAATCGGATATGCTTCTGCCCACGTAGAACAGTGATCGATCACCGTCATAATGTAATTATTACCTCTGCTCGACTCCAAAAGTGGACCAATTAAATCCATACCGATTATCTGACTTGGATAACTAGCCATTGGCATCTCACTATACTCAGATCGAGTAGTGACAGGTCGGGTGACCTGGCACGTCGTACACATCTCAAGCATACGTACCACATCTTTTCTCAAAGATGTCCAGACAAAAGAATCTCTTACCATACCGATGGTCTTCTTCATACCTTGGTGACCAGCTCGTTCATGAGCCTTCCGGAGCACTTTCTCATGGAACAGGGTAGGTAGCAAGATTCTGGGGTACTCAGCATCTAACGCTGAAGGTGGAATTAAAGAATACAATATGCCATTCTTTACCATGTACTCCTCCGGTGTATTCCTAAATAACTCCGGGTAATCCTTGGTTTGTTCGGTACATAATTCCTCGTACGGTATGTCATATACCTCTAACGGGATGTGAGGTAAAGCACCTTCATCTACCTCAGGTATGACATAATCACCGGTGTCCAACGCGGCAACTTCTACCGGATGACGTAACCTGGACAACTTGTCCGCTCGAATATTCTTCGAGCCTTGGATGTATTCTATCTTACATCCGTAGTCAGCAATCAGTACTGCCCAGCGCTGCACCTTCGTGTTCTTAACTTCTCCAACAAACAAACTCTTTAGGGGTTTGTGGTTAGTATACATGGTAAACTGCGCACCAAATAGATAAGGTCGAAGCTTCTTCCATGCATAGATCACAGCATAAGCTTCCTTTTCTATTACGGGCCAATTCAACTGACTGTCTTTAAGAGTATAGCTTACATACTGTATGACCCGCTCTATACCCTTATCATCAACCTGCACTAGTATCGCACCTATTGCATAACTAGATGCATCAGTATATAATTTATATGGGGCATTCAAATTCGGATAAGTGAGTATGGTCTCACTACACAGCAAGCTCTTCAATTTCTCAAATGTTTGCTGTTCATGTTTACCCCATTCAAATCTCTTATACTTTTTAGTTAACTCAATCAGAGGCTTTGCAATTTCGGCATAGCCTTTAACACAAGATCGATAATAACCTGTAGCTCCGAGAAAACTACGCACCTCACCCACGTCTCGGGGTGGTGACATTTCTCGTATGACTTTGACCTTTTGACTCCGTGGAGCTACACCTTGTGCTGAAATGTGATACCCTAACAAGTCAACAGACTTACTGGCAAAGTCACATTTCTTTTTCTTCACTTGTAAATTATATTCTTGAATCTTGGGCATGACCCGGCGCAAGTGATGTGCGTGTTCCGTTGGATTTCGTGAATATACGACTATATCGTCGACGAAAACATGCACATATTTTCCTACATATTCTCGGAAAATGTCGTTCATTGCCCTCTGAAATACGGCACCTGAGTTGCAAAAACCAAAAGGCATCCGAATCCATTCGAAAAGACCTTCACTGCATACGAACGCTGTTTTCTCGACGTCTTGGCTGGCCATGGGTATCTGCCAATAGCCAGACTTCAAGTCCATCATAGAAAAGATCGTTGCGCCTCTCATAGAATCAAATATATCGGATATGTTCGGTAACGGATAACTATCCTTACGGCATACAGAATTTAATTTCCTATAGTCAATGCAAAATCTGGTGTCACCGTCCTTTTTCGGTACCAGAGTTATGGGTGACGCCCAGGGTGATGACGGTAAGTGATAGGCTTTCTGCCTAATAGGAGGATAATCTCCCATCAGAATCGTACATTCTACCTTGGGTACACATCCTAACGTATTTGGATTAGCCGTATCGAAATTATTGTCAAAGTCGCTCAGTACTTTGTCAATAATTGCATATCCGGTCGTTTCTTTGCAACTGGCATACACATAATCAGTTTGCCTTCTATATGGAATTCTAAATGGGTATACGCGACCAAACCATACTACCTCTTTGGTCTTGTAGTCAATCCTTGCATTTCCCAAGTACAAGGCGTCAGCGCTAATTAGACATTCATGCCTCATACTATTCACAACCATACTTGGAATAGGCTGGGCATCTTTGAATTTAATTTGAGTTTCCCCCAAAATATCTATTGGTGAACCATTTACTGCTAACAATGTTTTAGCCTTTTTCAATGGCCTAGCATTCAGAATGCTACGCCATATATCCTTCCTAACCAATCAATTAATGCATCTACATACTCACCCTGGTTTCCTTGACTGCATGGTTCTATTTCGAGCCGGATGAGGAATCGTTCAGTCACCATCGATCCCCTCCGACTCCGTTTAATGGACTCCGTCGTCCATTACTAACTGCTTCTGCATACGACTGATGTCTTCCGTCTACGGACAGGGATCCTCCGTCACCATATGAATAACGGCCATACCTGTCCGTACGTGAATCCGTGAGGACGAATCCCTCATGGTCTTCGTATTTGTCGTCCATCCTCGCCCTATTTGCTAAGTCTTTGCGGGTGTTTCGCGAATACGACTGCGGAGTGGTCTCGAGTCCGTTATAATTACTATTATCATAACCATTGTTTATTTCGTCTACTTGCATCGGTTCTTCATGTCGCTCTGTCTGTCGTGGACGTTTCACGGCACGGCGCTGCGGCATTGGCGATTTCGATGGGCAGTTTGATTGATAGTGTCCTGCTTTATCACAGATATAACACTTTATCTGTGGTTTGTCTTCTCTGTTAGAAAAACAATCTCTCGCCATGTGTCCTTGCCTACCGCAGGTAAAACATGTCATCGGCGGACGCTGAGGACGTTTGTTGTTGTGTTTTCAGTGCCGCCGGTCTGCGGGATGGCTGTACTGGCTGTTGGCACTCATTCTTGTAATGTCCGATTCTTCCACAATTAAAACAGGTGATCTGTTTCTTCCGCTCTTTGGGCACTGCTGCTGTCTTACGTGGTTGCGGCTTTGCTTTGCGTTGCAGTGCAGCGCGCGTCGGTGTTGGTGAGAACACCGGTCCACTTTGCAGATTCTCGATGACTGCACAAAGTCGTTCGATCAGTTTAGTTTGTTGGCTGATCTGCCATCGCATCGAGTCTATCACCGACCATACATCTTTTCCCTCTTCTGCGTCAATCATGTTGACTTCCATGTCTTCTCCTCCTCCAGGGGAAATATTCATGGCCTGCAACAAGTCGTTGCAGCCCTCTTCCTCCTCAGTCATTTCCATCGCCCTCTTCACATCTGTGATTTTCTTTCATACAATACGTCGCCCCATTCCTCGATCGCTTAATGCCTTGATGTAGGCTGACAACACGATTCTCTTGTTGTCAATGTTCTCCTCTGGATAAGCTCTGGCGGCCATCTCCCGGTATCGCCGATTGAATGATACTATGGTTTCACTGCGGCGCTGCTGTACGGCCTCCAGATCATATTTTATGCTTTCTGGTTCATTTGCCGAAACAAAATTTACCGTTATGAATTCTCGCAGCTCTTCATAGGTGGCTCTGTCCCGTACCTTTCCCACTACAAACCCGTCAATGGCTTTCGATAATTGTCCTCTGGACGCGCGGGTGACTATGTATACGGGTATAACATCGAGGTTGCCCTCTGTTGCTTCCCACACCCACCGTGTTTCGTCCAGGAATTGACGGACTTCCTCAGGGATAAGGCCGTCACAGGGTTTAACTTGCTGCATCAACTCTCGCACCTACCATCGAAGAACCGTATTCCGCTCCCTGCGCTCCGCTTCCACCACAATAGTGTTAGCCATGGCTGTCCCCATCTGACGCATGGCTTCGACAGTCTCCTGTCGAAGCTAAGCACCATGCTGCACTGTTACGGGTGGTAACCCCCCATCTGGCCTACGTGGTGTTGCTATACTTGATTTATGTAATGATACAGTTCTATTGATAGTATACAGTTCTACAACACGTGTAAATGTATCTACTTCCTGCTTTCTTATCGAGCATTCTCATTGGCACAAGATGACTGACGCCAGCTCATTAATATGTATGAAGCTTCGTGAACTTAGCACAAACATCAATGGTGTGCAAGCACGGTACTCGATACGGGAACGTAGTGGGAGAGTGAGGATCATGCAATAGGACGAAGCATACACCCTTGGCTACGCCACTAGCAGCTACTTTATTCATATCAACACGTCTTTCTTTGTACGTGGTCCACACTTGTTAATGGACCTTTCCAATGTAGCCATCCATCATACGACGTCATAATTAACTACGTGGCATGTAGAATGACGTCATAATTAATAGGGTCATTATGAAATCATGGATGACGTCGATAACGCAAAATTGAAGATGGACTATGCGTTGCTGTAGGAATTGTATGTCTTTACTATTGAATAAACATTCTGTTGAATATTTTGAAACTAATCTGATTGGCCGCTGTTGCAGTGATAGGCTGCAACCGTGCCCAGTCAAATTAATTTCAAAATATTTAACGGCTTACCTGTATAATTTTCTGCAAATTGATAGTCAGGAAGTTCAGGGATCGATCAATCCCAACACTATCGAGGTGTGCTGGAGCTTGGCTAGAGATGGGCGGGGCATACATGGCCATATTAACCTATGGGCAGAAGGAGCAAGTGCCAAGGACCCCGAGTGTCAAGGGGGCCTCCGACTGCCTGGCCTATCTGAAATTGAGTTATTTATTTTTTAAAGATACCAAGCCATCAACAACATCCAGGTTTAAAGCAGTACACATAAAACATCATTGTGATTCACTAGCTAAATTTGGCCTCGCAGTCGCTGATTGTCGTGGACAATCCTATGATAATGCTTCAAATGTGTCAGGAAAATATAATGGCTTACAAGCAAGATTGAAAGAACAGAACAGCTTAATTGAGTGCATACCGTGTGCCACGCACTCATTGAATCTAGTCGGCAGCAACAGTATCGATGCTGTTTGGTAGCTTTGAACTATTTGGTATTTTTGCACAGTTTGTATAATTTCGCTTCTTCATCCACCCATCGATGGGAACTTCTTTGTCATGATTTGAAGAATAAACAAGGAAGGCCACTAACATTACAGAGCCTTAGCACGACACGGTGGTCAATTGGTCAGTTCGTGCGGAGTTCTTACCATGTGTATTTAAACTATGAACGACTGCTGACATCCTTGGAAAAGATCAGCAAAAATCCAGATGAAACCCCTAAGACCAAGTAAGAAGCAAACGGACTCATGGCAACCATGATGCAACTGGAAACAGCCTTTATGACAGTTTTCTGAAACAATGTTCTGGAACGGTGTAATGCAAACAGTTGTCAGTTACAGTCTGAAACAATAGATCTTGGTACCGCTGTGGCACTACTTATATCGCTATTGGATTATGTGAAAGCACAGCAGGATAAATTCCCTGAATTTGAGGAGCTTGCAAAAAACGTAAGTAAATCAATCAGCACTACGTATCAGCATGAGCGTAAACCTGTCGTACAGCGCAAAAATTTCCATGATGAAAGCACCACTCTAAACACAGTGTTGGGCGGAAGTGATCGGCTTCGTATAGAAACATTTAATATAATGTGTGACAAATTAGTAGCATGCCTTACTCACCTACTTGCAGCATATGAAGTGGTACGCAAGCGTTTCAACGTCATAACAAATACTCGGGACATGGTAGAAAAACTTGGAATTTCAGCATTGAGAACAGAAGCAGAACAGCTTGCAATGTGTTATCCAAATGTCATTTCAAACGAGTTTGAGCGGTTTTATTGCCTCTTACGGAACCAGGAGAACGGTACAGCAACACCTCAACAATACCTACAATCTGTGTTTCCCAATTTCGTAGTAGCCCTTCAGTTATTCTTAACAATCCCGGTGACAAATTGGTCAGGGGAAAGATCATTTTCTAAACTGGCTCGAATCAAGAACAAACTTCGGTCCACAATGACTCAAGAGCGGACCGAGGCATTGGTCTTATTGAGCACAGAAAATGATATTCTCCAGGAATTAACATTTGATGACCTTATTGCAACATTTGCAAGAAATAAAGCCAGAAAGAAGATCTTCGCATGATGTGAGGATCAGCTCTCTGGCTTATTCACATAGTGCTCATATGTATATCAACAACAAAGTGATGTGACAGGTGACGTGTTGTATAAACCTATTGCCGAATAAATCCCAATAGATCAGCAAAAAACGGCTTATGCAGCGGTCTTGAGAAATGTCCATTTACAGACCAAGAAAAGACTATTTTTGAATTTTTTTCACTGGAATGACTGCCTCTCGAGCCAGCCAATCCAGTGGTTCATTTTCAAAAACAGTTTTCTTGGTCTGGAAATGGAAATATTCTATGAAGGGCCCAATAAATTTCATACATGTAAAGGATTATGAATTACAATAGTACTAGTGATTTCAAGTGCTGATCATATATGGCCAAGAAATTATAAATTGTATCAAGATGTTGGTACAATTTTGCTACTTTTCTGCTTAAAGGGATGCTAATCTCATCTCAGATTTGTATTGTACCGATAGATTGTGGTTTATAGATTACATATCGTTCACATCCTGTCACATTCCCTTATCTGTATCACAATTATCTGCTTTGTAATATCACGTAAATGTTGAACAGTGATTGCCATTAGTTTTATCTCCTCAAACGACAGTGTGTGCTGTCATGTAAGTGCTAATGCATTACATTCTTTATTAAATAATACGTAATCTTTTTTAATATTTTGAAACTAATTTGACGGGAAGTTGTTGATGTCTATAGCAGTCCAGTCAAATTAGTTTCAAAATATTCAACAGCTTACCTGTAGGATTGCTTTTATATCACATTGCCAAGCTATAGCTGGTAGCTCTAAGACTGAACGTATATACCACGACAGACACGCTAGGTTTTTTCTGATTGGTTGAAAAGTAAATCATGACAGCCATCATAGGGTGTAGAAATGTATCAATATTTAGCTATTAAAGCCTGAATATCTTGCGTTGTCGACATGATAAAAAGCTAAAATGAATGTCAGGCATAGATTAATGGTGGCAAAGTCTACCACCTGAATGGTTAGTATAAGTCAAGGTGAGGTTTCCTTTAAAGCAGAGTTGTTGAATAATTGACTGTTGGAATGTTAATGCAGACAGAATGGCATTTCTTTCCTAGAAACATCATGTATCCATAGGTTTTGAGATATTATTTGTCGACTACGGATTATTGGTTGACAACTTATAAGATGTTGAGTATGCCTACACCCCCCCCTCCCCCCCCCCTACCACCCCACCCCATTCCTCTTCTCGTCGCAGCATAGTGGAATTAAAATTAATTTCTTTTCAAAATTTCTAATTAACATTATTATAATGTGGCAGATATGTAGAGAAAATTATGACAAACTAGGTTTATACATTTCAATATACTTTTATTTAAATGCAATGCAATCTTTTCATCAAAATATCATTCAACACAAATATTTTCATTTTAGATTAAAATCTCTGACACGCCAAATTTTATTTATCCATACACAAATATTTTATATATGTATAAAGAAGATATTTACCTTCATACAACATATGCACCCAAACATGGTAGAAAAATAAATTAGTTTTTATTTTATTTTAAGTTATTTTAAGTTAGTTTGGTGGGTGTGTGAGCGGTGGGGTGGATGTTGGGGTGAGGTGGGACATCTGATGGTCATTTCCTGAAGTTAACTTTCGGAAGAACCACCATCATAATTAGTCTGAAAGATTCTTCACAGAAGGTTGTTTTGTAGTATATGCGTAGTTTTTTGCTGATTCTATATGCATGCTTAAGACAAATGGCATCCTGGTATATTTTGCGAGAAATAGATTTTAATCTTTCACGAATGCATACTGTTTCATATATGCAAAATTTCCCCATTTTATCACTAACCATACCAAGATGCATATTAAATGAATACTTGAGAGGAGTGGGTGACAACTATCACAATACTTCATCCATATCCTATCTTGAGCAGCTTTTTGCTATGCGAGTCAGAAAACACATGTTTCACCAATCTTGCATATACAGTGTTCGTTATAAACTTATTTATTGAGCATCTATAGAAATTGATTCTACGCAGGTTCATAGACTTAGATAGCTTGTTGTATTATAAAGTTTGTGATGGAATTTGCTCTTAAAATTACTCAAAACGGCTTTTCATACAAAATGATTTTCACACGTTTCTAAGTGTGTGTAAATTGGGGGTGGGTGGAGGGGTTTGAAGGGGAGACCTAGGACCTATACCATATAACTTTAGCCTAGAGATCAACTGTACTTGCTCCGGCCTTGGTAGTGGATGTGTTTGGATGATAGTTATGCTCCTCGGAGTAATCCTCCTGTCTTCACCAGCCCCACTATTACAATAACATATGCTACCTCTCGTCTCCTTTCCATTATTCGAACCATATCACTATTTTATTGTATCCCACCTGACCCACCACACCCAATCCTCACCCAATCCGCGACATCACCATCCAATAACCACAAACCACAACAACTACGTCATCACCTCCCCCTCTCATCCGGCTTCAAGCCATCCAGTCCAATTCACATCTTCCCACTCCAGCCCACCTAAACGTTATATCCCGCCCATTTCATACTATTCAATATCACCCCATCCCAGTTCATCACCTCTTTGCATCTGACCTCATCTCCTCCCATCTCATGCATTTCACATCATCCTATCACATCTCATTTGACATCACATCACATCATTCCATCCCATGCCATCCCATCCCTTCTTGCTCAATTTGTGATCTTATCACATATTCTCCCATCCTAGCTCGTCTCAAACAAACTCATCTCATTGCGTGCCCTCTCCACGGGTACGCTTCTATTTATTGCTGTCTAGAGTTGCCTATTTCGCGCAGGGTGGTTGTGGGGCTGTGTCTCGCGAGATCTCCATCGGTACGAGATCTATGAATTCTCGGCGCGAAGACACGGCTCTATTTTTAGATTGCTGGATATCTCATAATTATTATCTTCATGCGCGTGATTGATGGCAAGTTCTCTTATTTGTTCTGGTCCGACTGTAATAGAGTTTGCGCGGCAATGACCGCTTAATTATTTCAATAAACAGCCAACGGAACGCCAAATAACTATTATGAATAAGTATTCTTCTTTTGCGTACAAAACAAGTTTATCATTCCTTCTGCAGATGAAAGTACTCAAGCTCACGCCCACGCGCGGCATCTCTTATATGTCCACTTTAGCACTCTATCAAACTGAGCACAAATGGCTTCTTGCGGTGATCGTGAGAAATGTCAATTTGCATTAGCTACTCGCCGGAGAACTTGTTTTGAAAGTTTACCACTGTAATGACTGGTTGGATAACCGATCCTATAATTCCAGTCGTAAATTGCAAAAGAAAAACCACAATGTCTCTTGGACGACAATTAGATATATGACATTTTCTATGATAATGGGGTTTTCTGATCTGTTTCTGCAGTATATGACGTCATAATTATTTAGGTCAGATGTAGCTGGACGTCACAATCAAAATGTGTAATGAATGACGTATCTAGCTCTACCAGGAACATTGAATAGCAAGTCAATTACGTAATATACAGACCAACGTCACAATCCAAAGTGTCTAAATGAATGGCGTATCGAGCTCAGTCATGAACATTGAATAGTCGGCAAGTGTACGAATTGTATGTCTTTACTGTTTAATCAACATCGTGTTGAATATTTAGAAACTAATTTGACCTGGCGTTGTTGCGGCCAGAGGCAGCAAACCTTTAAAAGCACACAGTCAAATTAGTTTCAAAATAGTCGTCAGCTTACCTGTATAGTTACATTGAAATTGGAAGTCTGCGAATTCTTTATTCAGCGTATATATATACACCGATTCCAACACGCGAAAAGGGGTGGAGCTTAACTACAAATAGGCGTGGCATACCTAGAAATGGATGTCTCTATTGAAATTGCCATGAGCAAATTGAGCATTACATGGCTAATACCACTTGGTAATGCGTCGTCCACACAATATGGACCACATGTATTAAGATACCACCCATATTTATAGGTCACATATTTTAACAAGGCCAATCATAGATTGTTTCCCTGAATACAATATACTCGTCCTCTGATGGAGGTAGGATAATTAATACCACTTGCTAATGGGCATTTTCATGTTGTCTATCCATCATATTACGTCATATGATGTCATAATCAACGACGTGACGTATAGGATGACGTCATAATCATGGCGTCACGACTGACTCGATTTAGTCCGTCTTAAATGCTTAATAGTCCGACACGTTGTATGAATTGTATGCCTTAGCTATTTACAAAACATGTTGGTGAATATTTTGAAACTAATTTGACTGGGCGATGTTACCGCCACAAGCAGCAACAGCACCTAGTCAAATTGGTTTCAAAATAGTCAATACCTTACCTGTATAGTTTTCTGGAAATTGATAGTCAAGAAGCTCAGTGATCCATCGATACCAACACGAGAGCGGTATTATTGTATTAATAAACCATCCGGATTCAGTGACCAATTGACTAACGTTAGGCCTATGGAAGTCATTTCAAGCAACCGCCACCAAGATGTGACTTACTTGGGCACAATTGTGTGTTTTTCTAACAAAATCCTTTAGAACGTTTGACACCGAAATTTCAATATCTCAGATAAAGACAACTATACGAATATCTTTTTAATACGTTGACTGGTAGCCCACCCCACCCTACCCACCTATGTGTTGCTACCATAGACCTGTATTAAGTATTGCAACGACAACGACTGTCCATGTAAGCCTATCATCTTCTCTTATTGTATTTTAACCCTTTCATAAGGAGGCCGCCAAAACTGGCCTCTACAGTGATCTTGAGGATGTTAATTTGCAGGTCATGAGAAGATAGTTTTTTAAAATTCACCACTGAAATGACTGGCGCGATAATTGAGCCAGTCATTCCAATAGTAACTCTTCAAAACAGTCGTCTATTGGCCTCCAAATAGGCACTCAATAAGCAAATTTTTTTTTTACATTCTTGACTCAATTTAAGCAACACAGGGTTAATAAATTATGAGGACGATGGTGATGTACCATGTCTGTTTAACCTTTCCCGTATTGTACCATAGTATGATTCACATTTGTTGCATTCGGGATAGGGTAAAAATTACAAACTTGTTACAGACAGTCTTGAGGCATACTATGAGTGTGGTAAATTTCAAAAGAAAAACATGCATAATAATATTGTAGAGGGCGAAAAAGTAGACAGAGTTCGCTAACAATAATGGATCCATCTAAAAATAAAGGCTTGGCTTCTTCGAAACTACACCTCTAATGTAATGACCGGTCATCTTCTTACGTTATCACAACGACTAGGCTGTTACACAGACTCAACTTCGGATACCAGACAGACCGGGACCCAGTCTATCTCCGTAGCGGACTGTAAAAGTAACACTGGATCGTGAAATCGCTACGTCGATGGCTACTCAATAGGCCCCTACATACGAGATACATTTCTCGATCTCGTATCGAAAGAGAACTCGCGGGACGCGAATGAATAATGGATGTGTGATTATTATTAGTATCCTTTTGTCTTTAATCCATCCGTCGGAATAAATCCATGTAGGGTCAATGCAATTATGTAGCAGTATTGATAGACTACCAATGTTCCAAATTTCCACTCAAAACTGCTGTCAATAATATTGTAGCAGATTGTTGAATACAGAAATCAACCGAAAGTGTAGGCCTATGCATGTACTAAGTTAAGAACGTCTACATGAAATTCGGCCACAGAATTTCAACCATATAGTTAGATAGGTATATCAATACGCTAGTGCAGTAATGGATTGAGGTTAGAAAATGTTTTACCATGAAGTTATTTCGTAGTGCACAATTTCATACCGGTGATTCACAGTTTTCAGTGCCCTATTATCTGTAGTATGTTTAGCCCCATAATTTCACCTACATAGACCTGAGCCTTAGTATACTAGGTAGGCCTATATTCCGAATCTAACAAATTATAGAAGAAATAATTTTATTAGGAAATTGGCTTAAATGTTGGGTTTTTCGTGCTTTTCGGTGCCATACTGACTGTATGTAATATGGGCGGCTCCAGAACTTCGCTCACATAGACGTAGAGAGATTTGAATACGATTGTTATATTGGGAATTTAAAATAATTCGACCGTGAAGTAATTTCGTAGTATACGATTTCATCGCGTAAATTCGTTCCAATTTTGGCAGATCTGCGGGCCTTCAATGTCCTACTATTACCTGTCTGCAATAGGTTTGGCGACATAATTTCACCGATATGGTTAGATAGCGATATGAACACGCTAATGAATCTTGAGTTTTCTACCACGTAGTAGTTTCGTAATATTCAATTCAGTAGCCATCGACAGTTGTCAAATGCCAACAATTTACTATATTCGGTATCAGAATGTCTGTTCTCGATTTGTAATAAGGTTTTTTTATATATGGATGTATATAACTCAATATGAGCTAGTGCTTTTGCACAATTCTACCATCAAGTAATCTCATCGTAGGTAGTTACATATTCGCCGTATGGCCCCATTATAATATGGTTGGTTCACATTCACCACATTCAGATAGGTGTCGGTATTTTGATTTAAACATATTTTATTGTAACAATTGCACAATGGAATCGGGCATAAGTTCTTACAACTTAGAATTGCCCTCTCCCTACAGAATTATTATAAGCAGCCAATGATTGAGAATACTAAACCGAGGTGAGAGAGAAACAATAAATTAAGAGAGAGAGAGAGAGAGAGAGAGAGAGAGAGAGAGAGAGAGAGAGAGAGAGAGAGAGCACGAGAGAGAGAGAGAGAGAGAGCACGAGAGAGAGAGAGAGAGAGAGAGAGAGAGAGAGAGAGAGAGAGAGAGATGTAGGGGAGAAAAACGATGTAAACAGATTAAAAAAGAATAGGAAAGAAAAGAACAGCTCCTTCAAACACTGTCATTGTCGGATAGCAGTTAGCCATTAATATAATAGATTAAACAATACGAATAATTGAATTAACAGACCATATTCATGGTTATTCCAGACCGTCGTCATTTACCCCCCCCCCCCACCCCCCATTTACCCACCGGTATGTCCTGGCATATCGCTCATAATGGGTTCAGCCCTAGAATGTCACCCATATGTTTAGATAGGTATAGGCATACGCTTACGGAGTATAGAGATTTAAAACTATCTACCATGAAATAATTTCGGCTCAAATTTAGGCCGATTGACGATTTTCGTTGCACCCAGTCAAATTAGTTTCAAAATAGTCATCAGCTTACCTGTATAGTTACCTTGAAATTGGGAGTATATATATATACATCGATTCCAACACGCAAAAAATGGGTGGAGCTTAGCTAGAAACAGGTGTGGCATACCTAGAAATGGATCCCTCTATTGAAATTGGCATGAGCAAATTGACCATTACAGGGCTAATACCACTTGTTAATGCGTGGTCCACACAGTATGGCCCACTTGTATTAAGAGAGAACCCGTATTTATAGGTCACATATTTTAACAAGGTCAGTCATAGATTGTAGACCCTTGCCATCCCGAACGCACGTAGACCCAAATGCAATACACTCATCCTCTGACGGGGCGAGGGTAATTAACACCACTTGCGAATGGACCTTTTCAGGTTGTCTATCCATCATATTACGTCATATGACGTCGTAATTAATTAAGTGATGCGTAGGATAACGTCATAATAATGACGTCATGACTGACTCGATTTAGTCCATTTTAAATGCTTAATAATCTGACCCATTATACGAATTGTATGTTTTTGTTATTTAATAAAAATGCTGTTGAATATTTTGAAAGTAATTTGACTGGGCGCTGTTGCTGCCATAGACAGCAACAGGACCTAGTAAATTTAGTGTCAAAATATTCCACGGCTTACCTGTATAGTTTTCTTGAAATTTATCGTCTAGAAGTTCAGAAATCCATCGATCCCGACTCGAGAGTGGTATGGGTGTAGTTTAGCTAGAGATGGGCGGGGCATAGCTAAACTGGAAAGGTTCATTGTATTAATAAACCACCACAGTTTTCGGTGCCCTATTGTCTGTAGTATGTTCAGCCCCATAATTTACCCCACATAGGCTTGAGCTTTAATATGCTAGTTATATTCCGAATCTAACAAATTCTAGATGAAGTAATTTTAATACGCAAAATTTAGCTTAAATGATGGTGTATTCGTGGTTTTCGGTGCCCTACTTTCCGTAATGTGGTCGGTTCCAGAACTTCGCTCACATAGACGTATAGGAGTTTGAATATGCTAGTTACATTGGGAATTTAAAAGAATTCGAACTTGAAGGATTTTCGTAGTATGCGATTTCATCGCATAAATTTGTTCCAATGTTGGCAGATCTGCGGTTTGCAATACCCTACCGTCTGAAATATGTGTGGCTACATAATTTCACCCATATGGTTAGATAGGGATATGAATACGCTAATGAATCTTGAGATTTCTACCACATAGTAATTTCGTAATATTCAATTTAGTAGCCACGGACAGTTGTCAAATGCCAACAATTTACTATATTCAGTATTAGAATCTCAGTTCTCTGTTTGTAATCATTTTTTTTACATATAGCTGTATATAACTGAATATGTACTACTGCTTTTGCACGATTCTACCATCAAGTAATTTGGTAATATGTGGTCACATATTCGCCATATGGCCCCATTGTAATATAGTTGGTTTACATTCACCACATTCAGATAGGTGTCGATATGTCCTGACATATCGCTCATAATGGGTTTGGCCCAGAATATCACCCACATGTTTAGTTAGGTATAGGCATAAGCTTACGACGTAGTGAGATTTAAAAAATAAGCTGCTTTTCCTAGCCCATAGCTACTACTGCCCATATCTTTTTGCAAGAAATATTCCTTCCTTTGTGGTACTGTCCGCCTATATTTTTGTCATGAGTAGCTTGTATGCCTTCATATAACTTCATTTTTTCATGAAACAGCTGAGTTTATTCTCAGAATTATAATAACCTCCGGGCACGCTATTTACCATTGATGCCTTGCATCAATATGTGTACTTGTTTCACCTTGTTTCATGCAATCGTTACCATCTCACCTCATAGCCCATACTAATATCACCCACTCTCCTCACCAGCGCTCTCCCCTCATATCTCATCACCCAACTTCATCTCACTGAGGTTGGTATGTGAGATAAATATTCTAATCACACCAGCATATCATACCATCACATTACCATATTTTACTTTTCCGTTACTCTGCATTATCCACTTCATATCACCTCATCTCGCCCATTGCTCAAACACTGCTCACCCACCAACCCACCAACCCACCCACTCACCTACCCACCCACCCACCCACCTCAACTAACTATGCCACCATGCTAGTCATTCCATCTCCATCTATCGCACCACATCACTGTAATTCGCATTTCCTCATCTAACATCAGCATCTATCATCTCAGCTCTCCCTACATCACTTCCTTAATTATCATAACTCATTCGATTTTCATCGCCCCCCATTTCGTCTCGTTCTATCTCACCCCATCGAATCCAACCTCATCGCACTCACCCCATTCTGTCACGGTATCCTACCTTTACACAATCACACCGTATCCACATCCCACATCATTTCTTCTCATCCAACTACAAGAATCCTACCCCACCCTCATCATCCCACTCCACCTAACCTCTACTGTATAATCTCAGCCAATTTTCTACCATTCCATAGCACCCATCCCATCTCATCACATTCCATTTCTCCTCCCTCCTCTCATTTTCTCCTATTCGATACAATCTCATCCTAGCACATACCATCCCACAGCATTACATTCCACACCGCATCACCGTAACCCATCAAATGTCATCCCATCCCTTCTTGTCCAATTTCTTCCCATCTCATCCCATTCCTTCCATATCTCAAATTATCCCGCTCATCTCAAGCCAACTCATCACATTGCACTCGCATCCTGTCTCATACAGGCCTTTCCATCTTGCCTCGGCACCCATCTGCATATCACCCACCCACAACCTCCTCACTCTTTCTCCCCTCCATCTCGCTAAGCTTCATCGTACTGGTGTGGGGTGATACGAATCCGAATCACTCCAGCACAACCTACCATCACATTACTATATCTTACCTATCTGTTCCTTTCCATTATCCACTTTACACCAGATCATCTCTCCCAAACATCAAACGTCCACACACACCCCAACCACTAATAACACCATCCACATCCACCACACTCACCCTCCCACACCATACCGCATCAACAATGCCATCATATCCATGCCAACCATCCTCACTTAACGCCACACCACACTATTTCAGATTTTATTGTCTCACATCCTTGCATCATCTTCTCACCTCTCCCTTCAACCACAATCCCCGCACATTGCATCACACCAGTGACACCACCACATCACATTACCTCTTTGTTTAACCGGGATGATGATAATTAGGATGTTGATGTCTGGGATTTGGATGGCAGTTCCTTGACCATGTGACCAGAAACGGGATTTCCATGAATCTGATGGACAAACTGCATTATCTAATGGAAATGCAGATACTAAAACAAAGGAACCTCTACAGTAGAATGAAATAAGAATACTGATATAAACCTGCCAGTGTAAGGAGATACCCATTGTGATATCATCATCTGATCTGGTAATCATATGATTTCATCATTCAATGATATATGCGAAATACTAGCCTACAAATCGCTTCTTAGGAAATGGTCTCTGAAAGTTAATTTAGTGTCAAGCGTCGTCCATTCATCGCAAGCTTTCATTTAAAATACATATTGATAGGGTTTGCGAAAAATCCGACAATTTTACATAGATGTAACAGGTGAGTATAGCACATTACAACATCAAGCATTAAAATAATTTTTTCTCAAAACGCCCAACGGTGCCAGAGTGACACATGGTGGATTTGTGATTATGGGTCAGCCCATAGATAACGAAACAACAATAAAACTGTTTATCCACCGAAACAACTTTCGGCCGAAATGCTCAATTTGCTGCCAATCTATATGACCCAAAATAACATTTATTATGCTAACCGATATGTAATGTATTAAGAGACCGCTGTATGCCCTCATACTATTACTAACACCAGTTCAAACAGCAGAAGTTGAGAAGGCATTGAATGACGTGAAAATGGATGTCCATCCGGACCAGATAGCATGAGCAATGAAATATTCAAATACGCAAATAACATTATCTCAAACCCGATAACGCGCCTAATCAATTCAGCCTTTATGCACCACCTTCCAATCGATGCCATAGGCCAAGGCACTCTTATCGCGCTACCTAAGCCCAAAAAGCCACCCGGCTACCAGGCAATCTGCGGCCCATTGTGCTCCTCAACAGCATACGAAGAATCCCATCCAATGTTACTCTATGCTGCATCCGAAACAAGAGCGATGACTTCATTGGACCATGCCAAATTGGCTTTAAACGTGGACGCAGCAGCTTCGCAGACATTGTATGGGCTCAACGTATGCGTGTGGCAGTAGTCATGTCCAAGCACTGGGACTTCCATAGAATGGGCATTGACTTGTCAGGAGCCTTCGCCACAATTAAATGCGCAAAGATTCTAGATGTACTGAACCAGGTCAGTTGCAGTTGCAATGAAGATGGGCTCAGACTAGTGAGACTGTTGCGTGCAGACACCAAGCTCAGAGTATGGATCAAGACAGTAGAGTCTGAAGAGTTTGAGACATCAATGTTCTCCCCACAGGGAGATGGACTATACCCTGTACCTATCACCTGCTACGTTGCTGATGCATTGAAGTCTGTGCGGAAAAATTCCAAAAGACCAAACCCCCAGTGTCCATAATGGGTATGTCACTAGAGATGGAATATGCCGACGATGTGGACCTCATATTCAAGGAAAATAAACACATTGACGTACTACTCCCAATGCAGGCAAACTAAAAATTGAGAATATCTTTATGAATGAACTGAAATCAGATTTCACCCACATATACATATCGACAAAGCATGAACTAAAGAAAATGACGATCCACTTCGTGGCACGGTACCATTGAGGAAAGGTAAAATCCTGGGCTCACTGCTCTGAGTACTGCTGACAACGATATACTTCTGGAAGTTATGGATTCGTGGATCGAAGATGCCCTTGACAAAAAGACTACATTATAAACTTTATACAATGCAACCTGCGTAACCTTGATGCTGTGTAACTGCAACCGCTGTGCAGCTCCAAAGGCAGCTCTAGATAAATGTGATCCCTGCCACCGCAAATACCTCCGCACCATCACCGCAATATACAAGATGTGTAACAGTCGCCCAGCAAAGATGTTTGGCCATGTTCTAAGGATGCCAGAAGATACACCAGCACAGAGCCTTGGAATGCGCCCTACTGGAAGCCAGCAAATATAGAGCCAGGACGGGGCGTTATTGGATAAATCTGCTAAGCGTGCTGCGAGGTGACCTCAAGGAATAAGGAGGCAGTACACTCAGATCAAGAATGGACAGGAGGAAACACAAGATTTTGGTTGAGAGCAAGACACAGTTGTCAAATGCGAAGAAGGGCTGGTTGCTGATGTAGGATGTTTCTATGTTTCTGAGGGTGTCCTCATCCAAGATTTTTACCTTCCTCGGTTATAAAGCATCAAAGATACGAAGATTGGGTATACTGCAATGATAAATATTCCTCTGCCAAAGAACTTTCAGGAATTTTATGAAGAAGTCGTCTATTTTGTAGCTTTCTTTGTAGTTGGTGTGTGGTGGTGGTGGTGCTTGCTGTGTAAGGATAATAAGAAACCCCTGTCTATAACAGCCACGCTATATATAAACATCAAAATGTGCTCAGAGAGACAGGCGCTTGCTTAATCTAAATCAACTCGCAAAGTAAGTAATTATTGTGGTCACAAGAAATCGTCTTTAAAACGGGTGGTATTTTGATGACCAACCTTAGAGAACCACCATCTAATGACCTACCCGAACTCCACCCCGCCGCACCGCACCAAAACAGATGACTGCTATCGACAGAGTTTATCGTACAGGTTGACTTCTAATTTAACATAGACGTTAATTAACTTACACTGGAATGATGGAGTCAATTTTAATCGCCTTGGCAATATAATAAAATATGGAGGCGACAGTAAATTTGCCTGCACATAATATTCTTGGTAAGGGACATTTGCCAAAATCTCAAAATGTAGGAGGGATATATGGGCTTATTTTAGATACTATCATAAACAATAGATTGAAACAACTTCGTGACGCGATCATATAAGTAGTTGTGCTTCCGAGAAAATGAAAGCAAAATGACACATTTTTATGAGAAAATTTGTTTTTGAATGAAACCATGATTATATCTTCTTAAAACTTTTCAAAACGATACGCCGTATTATAATCTTCAATAAGAAATGCTGGCAAAATATTTCCATTAATATAATCTTTTAACCCTTTCAGGACGAAACCGGCCAAGACCGGCCTCAGCAGGTGTCTTGAGAAATGTCCATTTGCAGGCCTAGAGAAAGCTATTTTTGAAAATTGACCACTGGAATGACTGGCTCAATAACCGAGCCAGTCATTCCAGTGGTAAATTTTCAAAAATAGTCTTCTCTTGGCCTGCGAATGGGCATTCAATAAGTAGATATTTTAATTTTTTGAACAAATTTAGTCGTTAAAGGGTTAAGAAAACTATCGGTATAATACGCCGCTGCCCCAATCATGGAAAGACGTGATGCAGGCTATAAACACGCTAATATCTCATTCTTCCAATCCATATATTCTTGATAACAGACGTTTTCATAAACAGGGCAAGTCAGAATAAAAAATTGCATAGCTATCAACTATATCTTTCCAGTTGCTTAACTCCTTAAAACGAGACTTGTTGGAATGTTGGCTCACCTACTATTAGTAACCAGATAGTTAGACTACCTCAAACTAGAGCTGAATGGTCATTTAAAACGACTTGTTGAGTACTGGCCAAGAAGTTAATCTTAATATTAGTTACTTTGCTTCCATTGGTATTAACGAACATAAAATGTTGGACGGCTAGAGGCATAGGGAGAAAAGGCGCTTTGGTGTGCATCATGTAGGATGAATTCGTCAGCGTGTCCACAGTTACACCGACTAGAGTAAGACAGAAAGATGTTGACTAAGTGTCTGTTTAGGTTGTTGCACCCGAATCGGGGTCTGCTTGACATAATATTCGCCACCCTTGGCCCTGCATAATACAGCAGCGGGAGAGATTGTATGTAGTTCATGGCACTTTCAGATTTCCATAAAGTGCCAGACTTCTAACGGGCTGTGGTAGTATTTCAGACACGGGTTGTTTCTATAAAGAATGGCCCTATTATGAATCTCAGTCCGTCATCTATAGGGGTGGGGTATGTGTGTGCGTGTGTGCTAATGAGATCTGAACGACGGATACTATATGGATTCCGTGATTGGGATAGTGTTTGAAATATAATCGTTCAGCGGTTCGGAAGTAATTCCATTAATGATCTTATGGAGCATAATTAATCTATGGGTTTTGCATCTACATGCCAGTGTTTAAAATCCGGGTTCCGCATACAGATCATTAGTACTAGCGCTACGTCTGCTGATTGCTCTGAGTGTGTCCCTTTGAATGTTTTCCAGTCTACCCACAAGATATTGTGGTAGATTGTCCCAGACCACGTATGCTTATTATATATATGGCCTACTGAAGCGTATATGTATTTTAGGCTTTGAGTATGAACTGTCCGCGTTGGGAAATGGATATGATGGATTCCACATGAAAATGAAGAATGCCTCATTACGATTATCGAGGACCTGGGTAATGGCAATGTATATGTCGGGGAATTTGTTTACTGTGAAATGTGAGGGGTGGAAATCGGACTGATTAGCTGTGATTTCGTATTTAATGTAGTTGTCTAGATCTGGTGTTTGTACACGTTTCTCTCCATGGCCTTACAAAGGCAACTAAATAAATATATTGGACGGTAATTGGAGCAGAGATTCGTCTCCTTTTTTGTAGACTGGAATTATATATGCAGTTTTCTAATCGCTTGAAAAATGAGAATAGTTTAAGAGAATAATTGAAAAACTGTGTTAAAATTAGTGTTAGTACGGCCATGCTTTTCTTACTGGGCAGCGAAACTGTGGGGCCCATACACAGACCCCCAGCACACTCC
The DNA here is from genome assembly GCA_034401795.1 of Chaetoderma sp. LZ-2023a. Taxonomy (NCBI): domain Eukaryota; kingdom Metazoa; phylum Mollusca; class Caudofoveata; order Chaetodermatida; family Chaetodermatidae; genus Chaetoderma; species Chaetoderma sp. LZ-2023a. The sequence continues at coordinate 93,603,416 of CM067372.1, forward strand.
CACACCCTGTTTCCTTGGCCATGAACCACTTCTATAAAGAAATGCGGCACGTTATATTCGTGGCTCTGTCAAGAATTTGATAGACAGACAGACAGACGGACGTGATTGACCAAAAAGGCTGGCCACATACTATTTGTGAGTCTGAACTAAAGCGTTTGCATTTGCCCAATTGCATGCAAATGAATGGGATCCATTGGAAAATGCAGCTGTTCCGGCTTATGGAATCACTCAGTGATGAATCCGGTTACAGTGATTAGAGCATTTCCGTTTCAGCTTTCACAGATATTTGTGAACCCACAAGAAATATTAGTAGTTAACCAGTGGTATATTTACATTTATATTGTAGGTTTTGAAAATACTCTAAAAGTACTCTAGTTGAGTGCTGCACGATTCCATGCTGTTTAAAATAAGGTCCAGGTAAAATCAGTTTGATCCATTTCTAGGTCTACCCCGCCCATTTCTAGCTTTTACGCATGATTGAATCGATTTGAAACTCTGAAAGCTGAAGTCTCAGACTCCAAATTTCAATGTACGGTTAGCTGTTGAATATTTTGAAACTAATTTGACTGGGGATGTTGCTGCCTAGCGGACAGAATTCGTACAGTTTCGTGACAGACATTTCGAGTTTCGTGATGGAGCTACATCAATTTATTTGCGACGTCAGCTAAGTGACAGATCGGATAGGCCTACATCCATTAGCCGACATAGCCCATCCTATTATTGGGTGGGAATTAATCCTCTGATTTTATTCCAAGAAAAAAATAGACTATAAACAATTTGTGACCATAGCCTACATTGCAGTGTCACCGCGACATTTAAAATCCTACAAGCATGTCTTGTATAAGTTGTATTTGTGCCATCCTTTAACCCTTTAACCCCCGAGTCTGTTCAAGAAAATTTCAATTTTCTCATAGATATCTTTGAAAATTTACCACTGGAATGACTGGCTCGGTTATCGAGCCAGTCATCCAGTGGTAAATTTTTTTTAATAATCTGTTCTTGGTCTGCAAATGGACATTTCTCAAGACCACTGTAGAAGCCGTTTTTGGCTCATATGAGTGTTAATGGGTTAATAACAGATTTGTCCAATGTTCCAAAATCTGGACAACTTGCTCCTCATTAAGATGCAGTGAACGGTGGAAAGGGGTAAGATGGAGGGAGTCCAGGAGGGTGGAGATGAAGAGATGAAGGTGGAGGTGGATAAAGAATGGGTGAGAGGGAGATAAATCACATGAGATGGTTGGAAGGTGAGTAAGGTGAACTTGTAGGATATGCATCTTATTCTGAAATGAGATTGAAATTATGAAACGTGTTGTGTCTATCCCCAGTTAGGTCGATAGGTTACATTCGCGCAGACCCTGGGCTCAATTTGCACATACAAGATATTCGGACACCGAATCAAATTAGGCTAATTATACAAATAATTAACTCCTTACCAATTAGAACCTCGTTTAACGCGAGGGCGATAACAATATAATGATATAAATACCGCATGTTTTATTTCACAGAGAATTTGATATGTATTTATCTTTATATGTACATAAATTAATTTTAGTATTTATATACGAAGTCGTGAATTATACTATGTCTGGAAACTTTGCCATCGTCGACGTGGTATCGCGGCGTCATCTATAGGACTTTGGCGCGTGCCCTGCTCTGTCCGGCTGTCTGATTTGTCCCGGGTTGAAACGTTGATCAATGATAGCATTTGAACAGCTGTTGAACTTATATTGAGTGAGTAAATCTATACGGTCAGAATGCATGCCAGTTCAGTGTCGATACCAGCCGTTATTGAGTTAACCAGTTAAGCCATGGCGGCCAGACGCATGCGACAAATTCGCTACGATGTAATCAATATTCGATGTTGCTAAATGTTCGTAAAGTAATTTGACTGGAACCCTTGCTGCCTGAAGCAGCAACAAATTATAGTAAAATTAGTCCAAGTATTCAACAGCTTGTATGACTGGTTTTAAAGTAAGTGTGTTTAAAATGTTAACAGTGTAGGCCTATCCTAAATCGCGGCTCTCGTTGGTTGTTTTATTGCTAGAATGGCCTATGGGTAATCAATGACTGTCAACCCTGCTCAAAAGACACACCTAACATTTGGCGTTACAAGATGAGAATTCGTAAGGTCAGGTCGTTTAAAGACAACATTTCTAAGACAGTCATCATCTTTTTGCTGACAAAGCTATTTCCTATTTCAACCGGTTTGGGCAAAGATACCGTATGCATGTCTCGGAGACTGTGTACCAGTCTCTAATGATCTTTTATTGATACACGGTGGATGACTGTTTAAAACAGGTTTAATATTTACGACTAGCAAGTGGTGTTGTGTTATTATGAAAGTAAGTGGGCATGTCGCGTGGGTGAAATCATTATTTTAATTATACCATATTCGATGGCGTTTAGTTCAGTTCCCTGTTGATCATATCCAACTCCCATGCGTGCATTATTATGCTATATGCACTTACCTCAACATTATATGCTATGATTCCCATGCATGTAAGCTTTGCTTAAATTTTCCACATCAGTGTATACTATTCACATTTCTAGATTGATCTATACTCGTATAGTCTTGGTCATTCCAACCAAGCACGTCATTACTAGTTGTCATTTCGCCAATATTCTCCAACTGACAATAGGTATCCTTTAGCTCACACATCTGTAATGGGTTTTCGTTAGAGTTCGCCATGCCGCCCAGTATCTCCGACTGAAACACTCGATGTTTCTGACACTAACTGACAGAGTTACCCCCCCCCCCCTTGGGAATTTGAAATCAAGGTTTACATTCCCCTAAATTGATTGCCTACCAAGGCTAATGAGCGCATACTAATATGCTATTATTGTAGATGATAATGTGACGTCGTTTTCATAGTACATAGCCGAAAAATCCACTTTTTGCTGTGCCCCGCCAATCTCTAGCTAAGCTCCGCCCACGCTTTGCACTTGTAGAGATCGATTAATATACTTTTAAATCCTGAATTCCCAGAATCCCAATTTCAGTCACACGCTGTCTCCAACTTAGTTACGACTTGATCTCAGATTTACAATGCAACAGATAACAGCAATGACGAATATATAGAGATAAGCCTAGTTAAATCCGGACGGACGTATACTGGTATGTAGAGAATACAAGCTATCGTTTAATGGAAGCTGGGTGGGAACATGGAGTTGGAGGGAGCCAGGCCTCAGATTATAAAGTGCCAGTAAAAACTGTAAATAAGAACCCTGCGAAAGTGAAACAATGAAAACCGGAGCATAGAACACTGAAGAATTGATCATAGTCTTTTATGTAAGCCTCACACATTGTAGATATGGGATCGTCTTGTGGGAAGTCATGACCCCGCTGGATGTCTTATATTTGCGAGTAAGTCCTAAGTGAAATTTATGATTTGAAAATACCAGGTGAGCTAATGGACCGGTTGACGTTATACTTAATATTTAACTTATTATTATTTACATCAGCACAGCTGATGATATACAGGTTCTGCAAAATGGATGGTGTGGGAATGTAGCACGATCAGGATTGTTGGATACAGTTTTATCATCAAAATTGAAACAGTCGAATTGATTAGAATAAGTCCCACGGTTCTGATTTGATGTGTGTCTGGAAATAGTTGAGATGAAAGTTGTTGCTGTTCAGTCGGCATACACTTTTATAGTATTCAGCAGTCGTTTGGAGCGATAGTTTAGAAAAGAGAATAGAACAACATCAGCTGGCAATGAGATCATACAGCTCATGTGCCTATTAACGCTAGCATCCTACAGGCTTATCCATCAATAGGCAATGGACAGGAATGGACATTGTAGCGTCCTGTAGGAATTAATAACATAATCGAAATTTGTGTATCAACTATATGTCACTCATACAATGGCATGCAACAACAACACATTCCGTAATGTTGTTAGTTAGCTGACAGATCGCATCAAATCAGAACCAGCTATCACCGCTTTGTCTATGCGAGGCAGCCTCTCCATAGAAGAATAGCACAGAGTTTGATTGGTCAGAATGACGTCACGATCAATGAGCGTCGATCAAACTCTGTAGCAAAGAATTAAACAGAATAGGTTTTAATGTTGAAATCGAAATACAAGGATCGTTGATTGGTCAGAACGACCAACATTTATTAGGTAGAAACTTCTAGGAAGGAATAAGCAGAAGTTGATTGGTGGACTGATTGTCCGGGCCAATCAAGCTGTGCTTATAACATACCTAGAAGAATCATCAGAACAGATTCGGGTAGAATCTAAATATTTAGATATGTATAGAACTTCATATTTGGAGATTCTAAATAGTTTATAAGATGCAATTTCAGTTAGAGAAATTAATCAATCCAACATCGTGGTTCACGTAACACACCGCTGGTGTTACGTTCGTGGCTAGTGTAAAGTAGAATAGATTAGCATCGACTTGATTTGTACCGGTTAGGTACCAGTTGTCTTTAAGCGTTTTATACTCAAAATTACAAATATCTTTATCAGTTTTGTATAGTTAGTTTTATCTTCAATAAAATTTATCCTCTTACAAAAGTAAGACACTAGTTTGGGTAGTATATTCAAATTCGAAATCATCGTTAGCTTTAGACTCCAGAGTTGGAAGAAACATCCAATCCGAATCAGATCTTCATAGTCAGATAGGCCCGACAGTCTTTAATAAATATCGTCATAATCATCTTCACGACGAGGCGAGCCGACTGTCAATATCCTGCTTCATCATCGGTAAGAGGTTGTCGCAGCAACCGCTAACATCATAAATCTTACCGTTGGCGGAGTGGAATCGTCACGTAAACAATTCACCAAGTCATACCCGGAGATCCAAAATCTTCAACATGAGCAGTGACACTAAGAGCATTCATATCCAGAATTGCCAGCCAAATAAGTTATCCGGAATATTTATTTATCCGAAAAGGTTTTATAAATATAGAGCTGACATTACTTGGTTATAATTTTTGACTCTGCAACGATTCGATCTTCAATAAAAGAAAAGGGCTGTGTCTAGCCCGGGCTAGAGCTAGCAAAGAAAAGTAGTACTGCAGGATCAATGAAAAATAAATCCAGTGAGACACCTATAACTCGGAGCACCTTACGAAAGTCACAATTTGGTATACGACCATTTGAAGAATTGTTGTTGCCTTGAGCTAAGCTGAAACTTGATGATGATTATATCCGCTCAAGAGGTGGATATTATCGAGTGCAACATGTGGTATCCTATGTGGAGGCTTGATGACATACATACGAACGGAGTATACAAACGGCACTGGAGTGATATTAAGAGAAAGGTATTCTTAAACAACTAGTAAGGTATGTAGGTCGTTGTATAAATTTGAGTGAAGATGGAAGTGAGTCATTAGCAAGCTGGCGTGAAGCAGAAGATGCCAGTGACGTGTCTGATTATGACTGGCATCACTTGATGTAGCCGTTGCACCAGTATGTCTACGTCGAGATCTGTACAGTACAGGAACGATCTTGTATGGAGTAGACACCGCAACCCCGATAACGCAGGTTACTGGGGCGGTACTGAACCAATAATGGGTGCATTGGCTAGGTATCAGTCCAGTATCGCTCCAGTAAACTGCATTATCGCGGTAGTGATTCAGCAATCTATCACCGCAGGTGGATCACGGCCTCCTATAACCACGCGAAATTTATCTCGATACATCAGGGCGGTAGCCACGCACCATATTTTACTGCGTATATGAATCAAATATACAAATTAAATTTTCCCAACGTTTTGAGGTTGTTGAAATCCATTTTCTCTGTCTGAAATGGCCGCCATTTCAATATTCATAGTGCACAGCCCTTGATGTAGAAACAAACTGATAATTTTATGTAATTTTAATTTACTTCAACACGTTTGAACGTCATGTCTGACGGTTGGTAATAGTTGCTTGAATCTTTATGATTGTGATTGATATTGAGCTTCACTCATAATTTCCAAAATACATAGGAACTTGTCTATACGTGTCTGTAGTGGATAGACAATATTTGATGGAAAAAGATCATATTTTGTTAGAATTATATTCATAGCAGTACCTATGCTTTGTTATCCTTTCTTTGATTAATATAGAATATGTTTATTTTCACCTGTCATCTGATATATATATTTATATATATATATATATATATATATATATATATATATATATATATATATATATATATATATATATATATATATATATATATATATATATATCCAATTTCAACACCATAATTGTAAAATATTATGGTAGAACGTGTATTTAAAACCAGGGAATTTGCCGTTAAATGTAATTGCACAATCAGTGGGAACAAATCTGTGATGAATATCTTTGCATTCACAATGTGTTGTACGTGAGAGATGGGACTTTCTGGACTTGCAAAAAAGTTCTGGAACCGGTAATACAAACATACCGAATTGGGGTACGTCTGGCAGGGACGTCAGTATTTGGCAGTAGCTTGCCGCAATTTCTCTTTACAATACATGGATGTAGGAGTGGGTACGACAAATTGGGTGAGATATGGTTGTCTTCCAAAGGGACCCGATAATGTGATAGTTTTATGCGGACGGACAATTCATTACTCATTTCTGGTCAGTGGAAGATACGTGGATGCACGTGACTCGATAGTTACTGACCGTGGCAGTTGCATTGGCAACATTACATTACGGGGAAAACAGGGAAGGCTAGGTTTTGCGTGAGTGGGTATCAATGTCCTCTTTTTGTTTCTACCAACATTTTGAGTCAGAGTCATGGGTATGGGAGTGTATTGTGCTGCACGAAGACCTATGATATCAGTATATCTGCCATGAACAACCATGCAGTTAGATTGGTTCTGAACACAACCTATAAGTCTCTTCATGGTGTGCATCTTTCCTGCATGTATCCTCACACTTAATGTCATGGTTGTGCTAAATCTGGCATTGTCAGGTCATTATTCACTCGCATGCGGAGGATACATCATGATTTTCAGAAACCTTCAGAACGTGTCGTGTGTCCTCTACCAGGCTTTTTCCTTCCTGTCCTGTTTTTGCGGTAGCTGCCAAATACAATGTCAATGTGGGCAAAGAATGTGACTCCCAGGAGGATTGTATTTCTAGATAGATCATATTTTACAAAATAATCGAAAGTATTGAACATGAACATAGGAATACACATCAGAATTCATACTTTACTTTTGCAATTATCAACACAAAAGTGCAATGTCAGGTATTGCGCAATCAAGCGTAACAAGCGCAGTGACAGATGTAACTCTGCAGCATATTGTGGAGGAACTAGAGTTCTGCAAGAATGAGTCTGCCATGTGCCATAGTCAGGGTTTGCTGGTTACCATGTATAACAACCCGTAGAACTGACTACAGCCTGGTAACTTTGCATGCTGTCAATCAGATCGGAACCTAAATTGAGGAATGTTGGCCCATTCCTCTGTCAAGTTCTGCCCAAGCTCATGGAGGCTGGTGGTTGGACCGGTCGAGCTGAACTGGTTGTCTGCAAAGGGTCCCAATTATGTTCAGTGCGATTCAAGTCTGGAGACCGGTCTGGCCATTCCATTCGCTCGATATCCTCGTTTTCCAGGTAGAGGTTAACCACGATTGTTCTGTGTGATCGCGTATTATTATTTATCAGAACGAACCTTTGCCATATTGCACCAGCATTGGGTCTGGCAAGCGGATGAAAAACTTCGTCTTTATATTTCACACCTGTCAGAAAGCCATTCTGGATGTAGTAAATATATGTATTACCACCAGTACCAGCTTCACCACACACCATGGCTGAGCCTCCTTCATAATGGCCATGTTCCGCCACCTTAGCGTCAGCAAGCCTCTTAAATGTTGATGTCACCAGACACGAACACGTCCATTGTGAAATTCCAAACAGAATCGCGACTCGTCTGTGAACAGGACAATTTCCCAATGAGCAGTAGTCTAGTTGAGATGTTCTTTACTCCATTCCAGTCCCGCTTTGCTGTTAGGGTACCCTCACAGCAGGCCTGTGTGCTCTCACATGACTGACATCCAGTCTATTTCTAATAGGCTGAGTGGATATTGTCAACCCCGCCACTGCTCCCCCACCCCCCAACCTGTATGTAAAATGTTCTGTCATAAGTCATGTCTCCACACGTAATTTGTATAAATGTAAACATAATTCATACATGTATTGTATCATACTCTATGCCATTTGTAATATAAAATATCCATGTCCATGTATATAAATGTTATATGTATAAACATAATATTATAAATGTATGTATATGTCAAGGGTCCACCGCATCATAGGCCTTGCCTTTGGTGGATGCCTGTATTGAATTGTTAAATTATTTACCTATACGGAACTAAAGAATCTTGAATTTTGAATCGTGAATCTTGGGTTTGCGATACTGTAGCACTGGTGATTCGAATTCGGCAGGCAGAAGTGGCAAGAAACATGTCCAGTAGTTCAACATCGACATATCGTACCAGTTTCACTCGTTTACGATACGGTGATCGATCGCTGTTATATAAACATCCGACCAATGAAAGCCATAGCGTATTTTGGCCAGCAAAGCAGTCATTTAATGACACCATGGTGGTAATTTCAGTAGCCTTTCGATGGGAGTCACGGTCGGTATATTGCTGTTTTTCTTAAGTGACCCCCTGCTACATTGCTGGTACGGAGACAGTGGCCAATTGTTGCCCATATGGTACGCAATCCAATGTTGGCAATCATGCGCAGCTATTCTATTGCGGTCCATTTGTGTCGTTCCATCGGCGGCACAGCAAGTCGTTATCCACTTACGCGCCAGCTATGGATCACTTTGATTATGATGTTAGCCTACATTTGACTTAGTTGATTATCAGACATTATGATTGACTAATAGACTGGATTCCTCTATTGACGTCATAATCAACAACATCACGTGTAGGCTGACGTCATAGTCCATTACGTCAAGGACGACGCAATTTAGTCCGTCATAAACGTACCCTACCAATCTGGAATCACCTACCAGCACATATCGTGTTAGCCAAGAACTTAGACGAATTCAAGGGCAAACTGGACTCTTATATGACAAACACAGCATAGGGCCTATGTCTTCAACTAATTTGCGGAAATAATGAAGACATGATACCGAAACTGAACCACAACTAGCTTCTCTGCATACAGACATATACAGGAAACAGAAGTGTGAGGTTAAATGGCAACGGAAGCTGGTTTTCAAGCGTATGCGGCACACCGCAGCTGACGCTTAAACCAGTGTCTAGCAGCTGTGGATGTACACAGGAGCTGACGCGTATAACCCGTATCTAGCAGCTGTCGGCGGCCCACCGCAGCTGACACTTAAACCAGTATCTCGTAACTGTAGACGGTACGCCGCAGATGACACATAAACTCGTGTCTAGCAGCTGTAGGCGGCACACCGCAGTTGACACTTAATCCGGTGTCTAGCAACTGTAGACGACACACCGCAGCAGACACTTAAACCAGTGTTTAGCAACTGTAGGCGGCATACCGCAGCTGACACTTAAACAACTATCTAGCAGCTGTGTGCGGCACACTGCAGCTGGCATATAAACCAATGTCTAGCATCTGTAGGCGGCACACCGCTATTGGTGGATGCTGGGCATGCGCATCTTATAGAACAACATCAAACCAGTGTCTAGTAGCTGTAAAGGTAAAGCGCATAACAATGTGAAAACGTCTGTCTTCCGTAGTCAGTAAGTATTTATAATTGTAAGATATCTACGGGAGTAAAAGAAAGGCCTGAAAAATGATGATGATGATGATAATGATGATGATGATGATGATGATGATGATGATGGCCGCTTAATAGTATGTAAGGTTGTAAAATGTGTATGTCTTTACTATTTCATAAACATTATGTTAAATATTTTGAGACTAGTTTCAAAATATTCAACAGCTTGCCTGTATAGTTTTCTGGAAAATGAGATTCTGAGAGTGCGGAGATCTATTGAGCCCAACACGGGCAAAGTGTGGGTGGAGCTTAACTAGAGATGGGCGGGACATAGCTCAAACTCGATTCTGCTATTAAAATAGAGAATATGGTCTAGTCATTTCTCATCGCTAGTCGTCATAATCAAAACACACCCCTTCTTAGCTGACGTCACAATCACATGCCATAGGGCCGACGGAAAATTGGCAAAGTTTCGAAAATAAACGTCTGAATTGTATGTCTTTGGTTAATTTACAATTTAGTAAACAATATGTTGAATATTTGGTATTAATTTGAAACTAATTTGACTAGGAGCCGAAGAAGAGGAGGCGACGTGGTGTAGTGGCTTCCTTCCTTGCCCAGGAGTATAAATCTGCAGAGTGTAAAAACTGGGGAAGTTACCAATAATTGACTGAAATAAAACCAGCCTAGATATAGCGCGAATTGGACCTGGTCACCTATAGTCCGGGAGCCAATTTTCAAAAGGGGTCTAGAAGAATGGTTTCGTAGCACACCCAGTATTCAGAAGGTTTGTCTCTATATTATGCTAGACCGATGTCTTGGGTATATTCTGAGCCGTGTTGTACAAGAAAATTGTGGTATTACTAACCCGTGAGAAGCCCATTTACAATAGGTGTTGAATGTAGCTCTCAAACAATTTTCACAATGGTAAATTTTCACAAACTTAAGCGCATGTTATATCAATACAATCTTAAGCAAAATGGAAAGGAGTGATCGTATATCGCAGATTTATACATAATCAACCTCGTTTAAGACACCCGTATGTTGCTTTGTACATATTGGGGCACTTAGGTCTTCTTGTGACTAGCAATACCTTAGCTACAACAATGCCCATGTTTTCTACATTTTTCATAATTAAACTTTTAACTGACATGCAGTGCATGTCTACACAAGCTGGCAGGACATATTTATCACGTGAGCAAATGAGAGAATGTTACTCATCCGTGTCAGAGTCATCTTCGACAATTGTATGCTGAACATTGTCACACATCTCACCTCCCATACAAAGGCATGCTTCAGTGCAGAGTAGATTGTTAGCCTTGCATTGACAGAGATCTGTTCTTTTGCAGGCAGACTTTTGACATCTACATGATGTGAGTTCAATTAATCCAAATGGAGCAGGATCCTTTGACATTAGAACAGGCTTGAGTAGACCATCCACTATACTCCAGCCATGTCCATTTGGAGATGGAAGATTCTGAACAGCTTGCAATCAACGTCTCCAAACAAGAGCTTGAAAATTGGCCCTTTCGGTGTGATGCTTTAGACTATTCGATGTAGGTGGAAGATTTTCATTTCTTTGTCTCTTTTGACAAAAGAGCCAATAACGGGTTTCATCAGCTGTCTTTCCCACATCCCTGGTGGTATACAACTCACAGACAAATTTCTCACATAGAATTGCAGTATTCGGTGATAAGTCAACATGTTCGCCGAGTTGGGCTAAGCTAAGCTGATGACATTCAGATGACTTTAAGAGATTGAATGCTTTTCTCTTAGCGACTCCAAATAATGCACTAGTGCTATCACAACCTGTAAGAGAATGAAACCCAGGCAAAGACAGACAGATAGCTGGGCCCAGTACTTGAGCAACTGTATGTATTGGTATGTATCGCAATTTGTCCTTTGTGCCCGTGCGGAACCATAGTTCAGAACAGTGAAGCGAACGATACGTATGTATACTAAGTACTGCCACGTCTGTATCAGGAGACTGTATAACAACACGCATGTGGTCTTTTGAAGCGTGTAGCGCGTGCAACATCATACGCGTATCTGCTTCCTCGTGATCTGATCGAAGTTCTCCAAATACGACGAATTGTTCGCTGAAATGACAACAACATCCATTCCATCGTTAAAGCCACCAGCAAGAATGCCGCAATTGTCGGCAGATAGCATATTTGGACCATTATCACGCCACCGCTTGCTGAGAAATGCAACCAGGTTACTTTTGTTGCTTGGATTGCTGATGTACTTGGCCCATTGCTTTGGAACTGGAGTATTTTCTCCAGCAATCTTTACTTCCAATGCTGTTGATGACCCACGTTTTAGCCGCTCTTCCGCTTTGAGAGATTCCAGTCTACCATATCTGTCAAAAACTATATCTACTCTGTTGCAGTCTTCTTGATTCAGTGGAACTGTAAAGATGTGCTAGTATTTATCTGCCAATTCTCCAAATGTAGACGTACCTCCAGTTTTAACCATTTGCACAATTGCCATGCCATCTACTACATAAGCTGTTACGCCTGTCTTGTCAACAGGTGGAAGCCGTCCATCAACATTTACTTCCTTTTCTAGTTCACAAAACACTTTTCACATTCTTTCTTAGAGTCCCATCCGTATGTGACAATGATAGTGGAACAGCAGACAGTTCATACGTCATCACTAGTTTTAAATCAACATCTCTGGACCTTGCGGCAATAATTAATCGACCAAATAGTTCGCGGTCAGATCTCACATTGTGAATTTTTTCATCATTTGTTTTGAGTTTTTTCTTCTGTGCTAGGCTGGCAAATGTTTTAAGTTTTAAGTGTGGCAACGTGTCCCAAAAGCTTCTCGTGTTAGTGTCCAGCCGCTCCTGAACAAAATTTTCCATAATCTCCTTACCAATGTCACAGGCGGAAACAAGTCTCTTGGCGATTTCACTAGGCAATACCACGCCAGTTGCAATGTTTACAAGCGGAAGACACTCGCTGTCGTCGTTTTCCGCAATATTAAAGGGATTTGTCATTATATCTGATGAGAACATCGAAATTTCTTCTGCACATCGGTTTCATCCCTGTTCATGCGATTAGTCCCCATTTCCTTATGTACTCCAAACATGTGACTATCTTGTAACCCACACATTTGCTTTGTGACCGTTGTTATGGCTGCCCTCTCGTGGTTAGTTAAAAACCACCTCTCCAGAGCTCCTGGCTTTTGTGTTATTCCAATAATACCACCTCGCTGTTTGGAATCCAAATTAATCGATTGCTCTAAGGCCATATCTGTCCACACTTGATTGAATGGATGGTCTGAGCGACTTACGGAATGATTTCCATTCAAGAATTGTTCATGTACATGGGGATGTGTACTTGGAAGCATCTTCATGTCCGCAAGATATATTGGCAGCCATCTTGCATAATTGGTTCTGTCCATGCTGTAGAAATATGGCGCCATAGCAGCAGTAGCAGATAGGTGTGCCTGCCAATCTCCAGTTCTCTCAGCTCTTATGAATCCAAGCAGCAGCTCTACCATATGAATATATGAGTTCCAAAATGCGAACAGGTGTGATTTCGAGCTTGACTCAACTTTAGAGGATTTGAACAGCTGTTGCAATTTATTCACGTACATACACACCTCTTTGAAATTTTCTTGCAGTGCGTCTAGGTCGTCAATGCTGCTTCGGCACATCTTAATTTTCTCATCCAGACTCTCCAATTCTGTTGGAGTAATGTGGTCTTCATGTTGTCCATTTTGTTGAACCCATTTGGAAAAAGACTGCCATTGTAATCGCAGCAGCGCTTCCATAACCAATTTGTGAGCCCTCACTCCTCGATTATATGACTTCCCTTTAAGTAGAGCAGCAGCCGTGCTGCTACCATATGTGTTGGCCTCTATGAGGAGATCTTCTAAGCCAGAGTCATCAAACATCTTTCCAATAACAGCTAAGTAGTTTAGCGCAATGTGGAATCCCCCCAGTTTGATCACAGTGTCACTAAACTCTTCTTTATATCGCCACTGTATCTCCTTTGCCTTGACATATATGGCCAAGTCGAATGTAATGACCGAGTCATTCTGTCCTAGTGTTGTCATCATTCTTTGAACTTGTTTCATGACCGTATACACCGTATTGAATTCAGTTGGTGATCCGGAAATCATTGGACAGTAACCGATTTGTGTAAAAGGTGCGTTAGCACATGATACAAGTGCATTAAATCCACTCCAACTAGGGACTGTTTGTGTTTCTGTGGTCATCATGGGTACAAGATCTACCGCAAACAATTTTAAGATATATGTTAGGTCGATATCCGTCTAAATATCATATATGGTGAATCTAATACGATATTACTTTGAGTTATGACACGATCATGCTTATATCGTAGTGCACTGTGGATACAGCCAAAGCCTAGACCCCGTATGCAAAGAAATCAGGATAACTAATTAGTGCTACCACAATTTGTTTGTACAACAGGGCTTAAAATGTGTGGGACATGTCCCCCAAGCCACAGCAAGTGTCAGACCTTCCGAATACTGGGTGTGCTACGTCACGATTCTGACCTAGCTTTAGCTCCTGGACTACTAGAATCAGGGACTCGATAAACGATAATCAAAAAATAACTTCGTCTTCACTGGGAACTGAACACATGGTTGGCATAGGCAGCAACAGCTCTCAGTCAAATTAGTTACAAACGATTCACCAGCTCACCTGTGTAGCTACCTTGATACAGAGATTCTGTGAATACAAAGGATAACAAGACTATGTTGGCCCAACGTTGGTCAAACGTTGGTCCAACATACGTTGTAGTATCGGCCCAACGTACGTTGGCTATGTAGGTTGGCCCAACATCATTCTGTTCATTGGTCTAACGTTGACCCAACATGTTCACCTAACTTTGGCCCAAGATATATTATAAAACATTGGCCCAACATTGACGGACAAGGTTGGCCCAACATCATCCACCTCATTGGTCTAACATCTCGGTTAACATTTTACAAATATTAGTAAAACATTAAAAAAAGATGTTATATGCGCAATATATTTATGACATTGGCAAAGTAAGAGACACATTTCATAAACTATGTTAAATCTGTTTGCCAGTTACAATACACTTTGATCTTAGCCAAAGGGTCTAGAAGCAAGTATCATGTAAAACCAAAGGTTAGCAGTGTGTTTTAAATAATATAATTTTAGGACAGCTTGCTTTTATTCATAGGAGATTGTCAATTTCTTAAGATGAGTTTTCACATAATATAGTGAAATTATATTACAGCATCGAAGTATTTAGAGGGAGGATATTATCTAGACAATATAGTTGCTTTTAGCAATAGTATAGAACTGCTTACTAAACAACAAGCCCAATCGTTTTATAGCGCAATATGTTACAAAAAATATATGTTAGGAGTTATTGGTTTAGTTGGCGTCTATCGAGTCCCTGATTCCAGGTTCCATTTTATATTTCAGGCTATTATTCGTAACTTTCCCAGTTTTACACCGGCTGCTCCCATTTTAACCTCTCCTTGGTGGAGAGAGGCAACGAGGAGTGAAGGGTCGAGATGCCTATGTTTCCACCAATTGCTTGTCAGCTACCTGATCAGCCGAGAGTCGAGCGGGATTTGAACACCGTCTGGCTGTTACCAGTCGACCCTGCTAACATCAATCGCCACCCACCCCCAATATATATATATATAATTTTTAAGTCCCATAAACAAATTGATAATTTTATTTATCAGGGTATCATAAAATTAATATAAAATGTAGTCAATACATCAACAAAGCATCATTTAACATTTCTGTTTAAAATAACAGTTCTTTATTGAAGTTGTAGGAAAGAGAATATTTGGAATTCTCTACGGCGTTATACTGTCTAAGTTTTGATGCTGCTTCATCAGCCCGCGTGATAATGAATGATTTGTATATGCGGTAGAACAGTTGTGTTCATAATCAAAATTAGGACAATATAGCTGACTGTAATTTATTGCTTGGTTTAAACAGGTCCATGTCTTGCGGACGCCAAGTCTACTGACTCCCCCAAGCTGGACTGTATTTTCCAGGTGGGCGGACTGCCAAGCATCCTCCTCTATGGGTGGGACTAGTCTCACCTCACCTAGACCAAACTTAATTATTACGGTTCAGCTTGGAAAGTGCGTGCCACAGTTTACAATTTACAATACCATCGTATGAAGATTGTGAAACAGTCATCCTGAGTGTCTGTGTCTCTGTTATTTTGGTGAATTTGATTGATACGTGTGGCTGCTTATCTACGGAGTTACTTTAGAGCGCGGATGGCCATGATGGGTGCTGTCGTACTTGAATCAATCCATTATCAAATTTCCTTTCGGTAACAAAATCCTACTTGATACCGACGACAGACTGTGGGCATCTTGCTCTCTTAATAATGTTGGCTGTTATTGCGTGTGATTGAGGTGTCTTTGTTAGCTGTTTTTGTACGAAGTTTCCCAGGGGGGTGAGATCCTTGTAGCGCATACCGTAGATGGCTGCGATGCTTTTCCTCCTTACCCTATGATCAGTTTTCCGTATCACTAGATAAGGAGGTGCTTGCGGAAAATGTTGGTTCGTGCTGATGATGGTGGTGATCTGTTGTAGGGAAGTCGGGGCTGCTGTATGACGCTGGCATAGTGTGCAGTGAGCAGATCCAGCTTTCCACGCTGGGGAATGCCGATTCTATTGCTTTTGCGGAAAAGTCAGGTTGCAGTGGGTTATGAACCAACCGTGTTCGTGCGGTAGGGAATGTTGCGGAAAAAGGTGTCTCTAACTTTCTCTGTTACAAAAGTTAGTGCGTGCTATCGATGCTGTTGGTGGTCTTGAATGTCTGCGTTATATTCTCTATATAATCGGTTATGTATGTAGTATTCGCGCGACGAAGAATTGACGTATCTAGCCTTGAGGGCAAGTGTGTTCTGTATGCTCCTGGCTTCCTGAGTCTTGGTGTGATGTTCTGACTGCTCATGGGGGGAGGGGGTGGTGTGGTTGGTAGAGCGCTTTTGGTCGGGGATGCCCTTTGGATGGGGATGGTCATCTCCCGTTACACAGCGGTTGGTACTCTGTCATAGTTTTTAAGTACCAGGAATATTCTAGCCGAGAGTCTGCTGAACAGGCTGCTTCCCTGCCCACCACCAGTCATGGGGGTGACTGGGTGCGGAATGCCACCTCCTCTGAAACAGCTGACTCTCTCAAATCTGAAGATTGGCAGTCAACAGACGATGAGTGGAGTGTGAAATGGACAGGATGTGTGATGTCCGAACTTGGTGCGGAATTGAGAGACGCCAGTTGGAGTGGGGATGGTGTTACCAGTGGATGGGGTGCAACTTGGAGTGGGGATGGTCTCGCGTTTTGATGGCTTGGAGGGCGAGTACACCGAGTTGTGCAGTTTCCCTGTTCTCTGCAACAGGCCAAGGCGTCATCAAGCCTCTTCACTTGCATGCTACTTAGTATATGTTCCACCTCGGCAGCTTCAGCTTCTGCCCTGTGGTGACTCTATAATTGGGGTAATAGCATGAAGTGGGTGGGAATGGGAAGAGGTTGGCGGAACAACTTTTCCGTCCTTCCCCTTGGACAGCACAAACGAGAAAGTCTTCAGATACGACTTCTCATATCGTGTAGACCCGCTCTGAGGATGTAGAGGGCGAGTACGTAGCTCACCATCGTCCTCAGCATTAGTCATATGTTCGCCGGACTCCTGGCTTGGGAAGAGAGGGGTCGAACTGGCAGTGTGGTGCTCTGGACTAACGTCGGGAATACATGTTTCCGTAGAGACATCTGTCTTGGTACCAGTAATACGTGGAACGCCCACTCCACGCTCTAGAACTAGGTCGTCACAAACACAAGGTTTAAATCAATCGAAGTGGATGACTGAGGTCAGGCCATCCGAGGCACGGTTCCGGTAGGTCACGTCCAACTTCTTACCTACTACCACATAGGGGCCTTTCCACTGGTAACTCAGTTTACTCGGCATGTTTGAAGAACGTCGTGAATCGTGAACTCAAACCATTTTTCCCACCTCATACGGGTCTACATGCACTCGCCGGTCATGCCACATTTTCTGATGCCGGTGTGCAGTGAATAATGATTTTACTAGCTCATGGGCATGTCCTATCCATTGCCGCACGAGCTCTACGTAGAGAGATGGTGAATTTTTCTCTCCTGGATCCTGGACATTGCCAGGTCCAAGAGTAATGCTAATTCACAATTTAACATTAACTGAGGAGGGGTATAACCCTTACTGGAAGTGCGGTATGCAATAAGTGCATATGGGAGTCATAAATCCCAATCGTGACAATCAAGGTGTGTTTCCTTAGTCAGCATCTCCGTGAGAGTTCTGTTGAATCTCTCTACCATCCCGTCACTGCACTGATGGTATGGAGTTGTGCGAGTTTTGACTATATGAAACAATTTACAGAGCTCGGAGATCAGCTGGCTCTCAAGATTACTTCTTGGTCGGAGTGCAGTTCATAGGGCATACCGAAGTGGCAGAACACATTGCTAGACAGGACCTCCGCTACTGTGGATGCTGATTGGTCTGGCAAAGTAAATGCTTCTACACGCTTCGTAAAATAATCTTGTAATACGAGGATGTACATGTTTCCTTCATCCATCGTATTCAAGGGTCCGAGGACACCAATAGCCACTCGCTCCCATGGTGCAACAACAATTTTAACTTGTAGGGGTGCGTAATGGTTCTGGCCAACAGCACGTCTTTGGCATGGGACACATTTGGTGACCCATGCCTTTAGACTATCGCATATCCCAATCCAGTGGAACCTCTGTTTGATGCGATCCGTAGTACACTCTATGGCTAAATGTCCAGCGTTGTCATGAAGTTGTTCTAAAATCACGACCCTGTAACGCTCAGTAATTACTATCCGGTTATTAAGATAGAGGACGCCCACCTTGTATATGACATTCTCCAAACCTTTGATGGTAATATTTAGCCATTGCGGAAAGTGAGGTAACAGATCCCTTAGGAGGACATATCTCCTCCTGGATCCATGCGTATATATTCCATGTTTGCGCATCTGTTGCTTGTTCATGAGTGGCTGTCTCCAGATCCCACTCTACGTACCGCAATTTGGGGAACACAGGAGATGGCTGTGCTGTATGTGTCATGGTGGTAACCACTTCCTGTTCATCCTCGAGCCCGATTCTGCTCAAGGCATCGACATTTCCATGCAGCTTGCCGGGTCTATGAACAACATTGAAGGTAAAGGCTTGCAGGGATTCCTGCCACCTCGCTACCTGGACCTCTGGATTTTTTAGGTTTCTGAGCCAGCATAGTGAGGCGTGATCTGTGTGGAGTGTAAATGGGTGCCCGTACAGAAAATGCTTGTAATATTTGACAGAATACACCGCAGCTAACAATTCCCTCTTAGTGGTCATGTAATGTTTCTCTGCTTTGTTCAGAGTACGCAAACCATAACCCAGTACCTGCTCTGTCCCATCCTCTGTGACCTGAGATAGAACTGCACCTATTGCATAAGCAGATGCATCAGTGTCTAAGATGAAATCGAGGGTTAGAATGAACAAGAATTGGTGCAGCTGTCAAATGTTCCTTCAGCACCCTGAAGGAATCTTCACACTCACTCGTCCACTCGAATGGTTGATCTTTTTCGGTGATCTCACTAAAGTGACGGATGTATCGACGATAGTACTGGCAGAGACCAAGGAAACTCCAGGTATCGGTGACTGAAGTGGGGGTTTACCACTCCACTACTGTTTTGGTTTTTGAAAGTTGAGTAGCTACTCCATCACCGGATATGATGTGTCCCAGGAACTCGATGCTCTGTCTGAAGAGGTGAGACTTCTTGGGTCTGAGCTTGAGGTTGGCGGCATGAAACTGCATCAGGACCATGTCCAGGTCTCAAACGTCGATGTAACAGAGGCAGATCTCCCATTGTATGGTAGTGAGTACTTGCTCAATGAGACGTTCGACCATTCCAGGAGCGTTGCACAATCCATAGGGCATCTTGTGGAATTGGAAAAGACCATCTCTGCATATGAACACAGGCTTCTCCTGGTCAGCCTCACCCATGGCTACCTGCCAGTACCCACTAGCTAGGTCAAGGGTACAAAACCACTTGGCTCCGAACAAGGAAGCTAAGGCCTGATCGATCCTGGGTAACAGATATGCATCTTTGACACTGAGATCGTTTAGGCCGCAGTAGTCAATGCAAAACAGTAAAGATCTGCCGTTCTTGCCTGCTAGTACAATGGGACTGGCCCAGGGGGGATGCCGCGGGCTCAATGATGCCTGTCCGCAACATGTCATTTACTTGGTGATGTGCGTCCACCTCCTTGTGAATGGGAAGATGTCATATGGGTTGTCGAATGGGTCGATTATTTCCAGTGTCGATGGAGTGTCGCATGCGGTGGGTTTCTCCGAGATCCATGTCTTCAGCCAACTGTGGCGTGCAAATAAATGTCATGCAGGTGTTCTGGTAAATCGTTCTCAGAGGTTGTTGCTAGTGTATGTGTGGTAGGGGGTGTCCCCAGTGATATCACATCCACCAGATGGCCACAACGAACTCCCGGTACTAGTGTTATTGGGTCCGCTGTGCCATTGAATACTCTAAATGGTATATCATCTTTATTGGTAGTGTCCACGATCATCTGGTGACTGGCACATTGTGAGGCGATCATGTAATCGGGGTCGCGTTCCAGCATGGCTGTGTGTGTGTTGCTTCCTAACTGTGGTGCCGTGGCCCATACTATTTTCTCTTATCCCAGCTCAACTGTGGCCATAGATGCCAAAATCACCACACACATGTCGTACAGTGATGATTCTGGTCCAAGAGGTATGCAGCGGCCGTGTATGTCCAATTCCTGTTGTCTGCAATGTATGACGGCTTCACTGGCACTGAGGAAGTCAGAACCTAGCAGGGCATCGTTTTGAATAGAGGCAATTACAGCTCGCTGTATGAATTCCATTTTCCTCTATCTGTATTACGGGATTTACCGTACAAGCCACAGGAACATCGGCTCCGGTAGCTCTTTGTAAAAATGTTTGTAGGCCTAAGGTATGGCTTTTTATGAGGTGGAATGCTCTCATACAAGAGCTTGTTAAAAATGGTGATGGAAGCTCCAGTGTCTATGGAGGCACTGGTCGAAACGCCACTAAACAGGCAAGCACACTTGTATATTACTTTGCACTGTGCTTGTGGAAGAGTTTCCAATGATACTGCCTGAGGGATTTCTTTTGGTGCAGTATCATCCTATATATAGTCCGTTTGCTTTCGGATAGCTTCCGTGAGTGCAATCTGTGGCTGAGTGAGGAAGAGACCAACTCGTCATCACCACTGCTGTGATTGCTTTGGCGATGATGGAGCTGGGGGTAGCAATAGAGGTGTTGTTGATGCTGGTGTGCTGTACCATGAATTGGTGTAGACAGCAGTCTGGATAGGACTGGTGCGGTCATGGATAAGGGCTAGCTGTGTTAGCCGCTTCTGACAATGCATCATGGGATGTTTAGGGGCAGCGCTGAGCTTTGGCGCTTTTTTGGGTGATGCTTCTTCTTGAGGATCCATGATGCTGAGTGCTGATTGCTGTCTGTGTCGTTGTTACTGCTGCTAAGTGCGGTGGGTGATGCTGTTATGACCTGTGAGCTGCATACCACCAAGGGGCACCATGTGTGAAGTGCTTTGGTGGCTGGTCGTGGTGCCTGTATAAACGTTGTTTCAGTGGAGATGCTAGAACCAACCACAGCCGTATTACATAGGAAAGAAGGTTTGTGAGATGCAGAGGTTGCAGGGTCACAACCACTCGCAGAGGGAGATGTTGCTGGTGCCACGGATGCAGTGCACATGGTTGGCACCGACTTCGGTGAAGCCAAGTGGGTGTGGTTGTGTACTGTCGTGTACGAAGCATTTTGCGTTGTAGTGTCAGCCACCTGACGTTGTTGTCTGGAGGCCATAGTTGAGCCAGGTTGTGAGAGTGGGCACCGAAGTGACTCTATAATCGGTGCCCGTTCTAGTTCAATGAGGAGTCAGGTGGTGGTGTACGTCAGTCAGCTGTTGGAGTTATAGATGAAGGCCGATTTGGGCATCGTTCTTTCCATTGGCCTGGCTGACCACATCCATAACATGTGTTTGGCAGTTGTGTGTGTGTGTGTGTGTGTGTTGCCGTACTTGTACCTGGGCATGTAGTTGACTGTGTGGCGATGGTGGTGCTGAGCGTAGTGACTAAATTAGTGAGTGCGAAGATCTGTTTGGTTATCTCTTCCAAGCTATCGAGCATGTTTTGTCTATTGTTGTTCTTGTGCTGGTTTCCGCATCTGGGGACATTGTTGTGGCCTCCCCGATGAGGCTGGCCATGCCCTCTTCCTTTAGGCGCGTGATTGTAACTGGTGGGGTGTTCAGATGGTGTGGTAAGGGAGTCTGATGTGGATCTAGATGCAGATGTGGTGTAGGCGGCGATTAGGTGTGCATCGTTCACCTCATTAATTGGATGCAATTGGCAGTGATTGGCTTTTCCCCGCTCCAAGAAATTCTCGATTCTGACAGCAATTGCAGTTAATGATTACAAATTATTATGCTCTATCAGAAATAGTTTTTCTTTTATGGCGGGCTCACCGCTCAACACGTCGATGAAGGTATCAAGATGAAGATGCCTATCTCACTCGTGATTGGTGCTGGGGTATGTGCATGTTGCAAGTCGTCGTATACGACTTGCAAACTCCGGGAAGGTTTCCCCAGATCATCTACGCAGGTTTTTAAGCTGAAGATGACTTGTTTCTCCATGGGCAGCGTCTCCGAATCTTTCCGCCAGCGCGTTTTCCCATTCCATGTATATTGGTGTGGTATCTGACCCCAAATCTGCCAGGACATGTCATGCTTTGCCCAACAGCTTTGCAGCCAGATACTCTCCCATTTGTTGATCTGTCCATCGGTTTGCGTGGCTAATGATCACGAATTGGCCCTTTCAATTGGCCCAGTCTCTCTCCCCACTGAATTCGGGAGGGAGAATGACTTGGCCATGACCATGATATGGTACTATAGGCACGAATCCGGGTGGTGGTGCTGGGGAGAATGGTGTGAATGCGGATGCTGGTCTGCATGTTGGTGGTGGTGTTGGTGGTTGTTCCCGCTGTTGCTCTCGCTGATACCGCATCCACGAAGGTGATTCCCGATGATAATGTTGTGTGCGATACGTGAGTTCCGCCGAATACCGCCCTGATGCGGGTCTATAGACAGGTCTTGGTCTATAGACTGGTGGAGGTGTGATGCGGAAATTCCGTAGGTCGCAGTGATGGGCGTTCTTCATATGGAGGTGGTCCAGGAGAATGACGGGGGTGGTGCGTGCCATGTGATGATGTGTTCCTTCTGGTATAATATTGAAATGGATGTCCCGCATCCCCGGTTTATGTCGCGGTACTGATGGATAATATGGCGACGACGTTCTAATAGGAGGAGATGCGGGACACGGTGCATGAGGGACAGCCCATTGGTCACCCTCTGATGACATGGGTGAACGTAATGGTCGTGAAGAATCGGTGTGCCACTGTAGGGGTCTTTGTCATGGTCGACCATGATCCGGCAAAGGTGTTAGGTGCCTATCGCAGATATCCGAGAAGGTGATGTATTGAGTACCAGCCAGGTTTAGTTGATCACATGTAAGGTTCACGCAATGAGAACATAAACAGTGACCTCAGTGTAAAAATGATGCTGGGGAAAAGTGATGCAGATTTATTGTTGCTGTATAGTATAGCCTGGACGGGAAAGGTTCATAAATCACTGTAGATGCTGCGTCACAGATGAGGAACGCGAGATGGCACAATTCTGGAGATGCTGGGAAATTTCCGCAGGTGAACTGTTGATGCGGCTCACTCTCAAAGACGATGAAGAAGAACGACTGTAGTTGTGGATGTCCGCTAGATAGTCATAATAGCTAATACAAATAATGTAAACAGATTGTTAGAAAGTTCTGTACTGTATCAGACGTTTGAAGGTTTCCCATAACATGGAGGGCTACAGTTGAAAGTTATAATTGTAAAATGCATGTACATTCCTTGGTACACCATACATGGTACACTGCATAGCTCTTGTGGCATACCAGGCAGAGTCCCACCAGACTGCAGCCTAAAAATTAATTAACACACAACATGCTGGGCGGAAGTTTGATTGCCACTTTTCAGTGTGGTTCGGCAGATCTGACGAGTTGTTCACCAAGATTCACCACTCATTCTACATACTGGGGAAATTACATCGGGGCCACGAGGCCCCTCAGCAGGAAGGCTCCTCCGAAGTGTTGGAAGTGAGAGACGCTCCTATTCAATTAGTAACCCCCTGATGGCCATCCGAAGGCTTACAAAAACTTAGATGCGGATGCCACAATTGCGGGCCAGAGACTAAGAACTGAAATCCAAGAGGCACTGCCGCAGTTATAAGGGAAAAACAGTCAGTAAGCAGTTGCCCACGTCTTGCATGGCTCTGACCACACAACCTGCCACTTGTTCTCTCTCAGCGAAGTGTGGTCTCGATTCTTGGTTTTGCGCTCCTTTTATACTACTCATGATGTCATAGGCAGGACGCCCAGCCAATCAGCAGGCGATCTGTAGCCAATCAGCATGCAGATAGGAAGTTTGAGGAGGCTACCACGTGATAGACATCGTCCCCATTCATTTAGTACATACACGTATTTACGACATCCCAGTAATATTTTGAAAATAGTTTCATTGAACTAAATTACGATAACTCAGCCATTTCTAGTCCAATTTTAAAAGGGTAAATAGTGTTAGAATCCTCGTCTCATTCCGATCCTGATACGTACCAAGAACGACGAGAATAGTTGAATGCAACGCAATTACGTGAACCAACCCGGTACACTTTAGTATGCATTCTCTCCCACTCTGACACGTGTGCATGCGCACTAAACGATTCTCATGGACATTTCACATAAACCTCTCCCATATGGTTCTATACATGCGTACTATCCTACGGAGGGGGGGGGGGCGTGCTTGGAACATACCCGGAGCGGTCGACCTGTACCCAGCTGAGCTGGGACAGTCCGTACACATCCGGCCAATCCATGCTACACCCTGAAATCAATGATTTTATGTTGAGTTTAGCCGAGAACGATAATAGTGAGATATAAAATAGAGATGTTAAAAGTTTTTTGTTGGACCACTTTTGTGATAAGATACAGTTCAATTCTAGTCATCGAGCCAATGAACCGTTAATGTGTTTTTCCTCAGAAATTAGTGTAGACGATATTGCCTCAAAGATGAGAGACATCACTTTTGTTAAGTCGTGTGGCCTAATTCTCAGAGATGCGTTGAGGAAAGATGATTTCAAGATCAGTGATAAATTTTGTGGTGGTCATGAGTTGAAGGAATCATGGGAATTGCCAGACCAGTTGCTAACTTTCCTTGCATCACTGTTTGGCATTAAGAGATCCCGTATGTTGAAAATTGAAATGATTGATGATGATGATGATGATGATGATGATGATGATGATGATGATGATGATGATGATGATGACACACGATAATAATGCTAATTTTGATAAGAGTAGTCAAAATATTGGGTTAGCCATCATTAATCATCACAATCAACTGAATTGCCTTTTCCTGATCATGTATTACCAATGTTCAACAGCACAAGAAAGACCCGTCTGCGTGGTAAGCGTTATAGCCGTGAGATTCTTACAGTCGCAGTTGAGGATGGGCTTATTGAGATAGAGGTGTTTGGCTAGCCGACATTGAATTCTGTGTTGCAAGACACCCATAACGTCAGATCATTTCAAGAGATATTGATTGTGTCAGATGTCATAACTTCCTTGATGTGGCAGGAATTTTGGGTATGGCTTACGCAGCATAAGAGGGCGATAGATCATGACGTGATGATGTGTGCAGTTGAACAAAGGGTGGCTCTATGGGGGAAGAGCAAGAGCAACTCAACCTTAAAGTCTACTGAGCTGCTTTTGCATTCATACTCTATTCAACAGATGTTTCATTCCTTCTTGGAAGTGTGTGATTCCAAGTCTGAGGTTTGTTAGTACCGGGGTGTCTTCCAGCAGATTGTCCTCAATATCAAGCATGTTATCTCTTCTGATCATGAGGACAACTTCATGCTGCATATTGCATCTGTAGAGAAGTCTCTTTCCATATTCCGAGAGAGTGACTGACTAAACGACCTCGAATATTGTCCATTCTACCTTGAAACTACAAAGCTCCTACAAAGTACTCATCCGAAGGTCTTCCAAAAAAGTGTATGGGACTGCTCCATTTGCTTCAATGCTGTGGCACCAGATATGAAGTCGGGGCAGTTTATCCAGAGGGCGTCAAAGAGCAAGGGCGGAATGGCTGTTGTGGTTGAATGGCAGCTCATCTTTCATGAGATTCTTCTCATTTCGAACAACTTGACAAACGATAGGTCAATGGACCATAGAGAATGTGCAATGGACCACCATGATCTTATAGGGCGAAAAGCAGGGCATCTGAACAAAAATGTAGCACAGCTTTTGGACTTTGTGTGCAACCGAGGCAATCCCTTCATCATGCAAGCACTCAGTATTAAGCTGCATAGCTTCGTCACTAAGCAGGTAGCTGATGATGAAGTGGCTGTGCGTCTGCGTCAGGCTCTCGTGAATGGTGAGCGCTGCTACAAGGAGTTTCGCAAGGAATGATTTCTTGAGAAGAAAAATAAACTGCCGGTCACTATCTCAAAGCAAATCTTGCTCCAACTAGACTACAAGTCGGCCTCTGACACACCAATTTCTCTGGTTGTTGTTTCACAGAAGATACTAGCTGCTGCTCACCATAACATAGCTTTTGTGAAAGAGTGGGAATGTCGCTGGAATCAATCTACTCTCACGATATTCTGCCATCTTCAGTAATCTTTGAAGGCGACCTAGCCTCAAAGCCAGAAAAAGGCAAGCTCATGGCAGAAATCTAGAAGCATCTAGCACGTGAAGACATGGTATTTCCACGAGGTGATGCGGCTGTGATATTGGACTTCGTGTCCAAAATTCGTTCAATCCCAAATCTGTCTTCATTTGGAACATTCGCTAATGCCATATGATCTGTGCTCTCTACTGGCCAATCCTTTTGTTCCAGAACCAGGCTCCATGTTGTTTTTTACATCTATCTGGAGTCCTCGATCAAAGAGAGTGAGAGAACTCAGCGTGGCGCTGGAATTGGAGCCGTTGATATGAGTCTCATAGGTCCAAATGCCCCTGTACCCCAGCAAATGGACAAGTTCTGGCTGTCGTCGAGTAACAAAACCAAGTTACAACATTTTACTCATGTGCTTGCCTTTAAATAACACTCACAACTTCCTATCATTCTCAGTGGATGATGAAGTGGTCTAGGCTGAGTTGATAAGCCTGGAGAGATCATCAGAGGAATCCTCAGTGTTAGAACATACTGATGCACTGACGGGCAGTGTAGAAGAAGCAGATAATAGGCTGCTCCTTCATTGTGCATGGGCAGTAAATAGCTCCAAGCAGCTCCTGGTGATATCTAATGACACAGATACAATAATCAGGCTGCTGCGTTTTATCTCGGAGTGTCGAGAACATGGTTTGTATGAGTTGTGTTGGGGTTTAGCTCCGGTGAGCGTAGAAGACACATATCCTGACACATTCTGGCTGAGAGACTGGGCCTGAGATTGTGTCAGATTCTAGTGATGGTGCGCGTGCTAACTAGAAATGATGCTCTCAGCAAAATTGGGAGAAAACATACAGCAAAATTTCACTAAGATCCATGAAAGGAGTGGGGAGTCAATGAAGAAGATTGCGGAATATCTCGTTCGTGTATGGATTGGAGCTGGACGCAAACCTTTGACCAGCTCCGACTTGGAAATCATACTACGGATACTACCCCCAACATAGATGCAACCCACGTCAAGTGTAATTAAAACCCATATTCAGCAATCATTTTTTATTTTACACATGTCCTCAATATCCTAATTGATAGAGGTCCTAACCCCGCCCCACTAATCATGGCTAATTTTGTGATCATGGCACCATTTTGCCAGTGGAAGGTCTGAAGCTACTACCAGATAAAAAGCTTGTTGTGTGCAAATGTGGTGGTAAATGTATCACCAAACGTTGTCCTTGCGCAAAAGCAGGACTAATGTGTGTAGCATTTTGTCACAGGTCATATATGCACCTACCTGTCAAAATAAGTAGTGTGTAGAGAACACTTAAACGCATTCAAGTTTATATCATTTTGTATGATAAGTTGTTTCGCTACACGACTCATAATTGTATGTGTTATCTTTGTACTCATTGCAACATTGCCATGTTTTTTCATCTTGCTCCTTGCTATATGATGACGGTTTCTGTTGTTTTGTTGTATATGAATGGCAGCCATCTTAGACATCACTGTCATGCATATATGTCAAATAAATAATAATATTTTAATAATAATACTATTTATTTTTTAAAGACCATTACCCGCAATTCTCAACAGTCTGTACATGTACAATAAAAACAAGCATATCATATAATATATAACACAAAGCAGTGATACATACACATTAACTAAAATGTTGTTTAAAAATAAATGTTTTTAGGTTTGATTTAAAATTGGTAAATTTAGTAAAAGATCTCAACTCAAGTGGAAGAGTGTTCCACAGTTTTGGTGCCGCTATACTCATGGCGCGGTCACCGTACTGTTTCAAGGTTTTCTTGCCATGGGATTTATAAGAGAAGGAGGTCAGCTTCACCTGAACGCTACGCCTAGTGCAGTATAAAGGCTTTTGAACTTTAATGATATCAGTGAGGTAGCTAGGTGCTGACTCACCGTGGCGTATAACCTTAAAAATTAAGTACAAACTTTTGAACAGAATCCGCTGTTCGTCTGGGAGCCAGTGAAGCTCTTTGGGTACCAGAGTCATATCTGCATGATGATCTAGCTTACGTCTTGTGACCAGTCCAGCAGCAGAATTCTGTATATGCTGAATTTTTTTTGATCTTGTAGTCCGGAAGAGCATAGAACAAGCTATTACAGTAATCTGGATTTTATGTAACAAACCCATGAACCGATTTCTCAGTGCTGGCCTGATCCAAAAGATGACGGATTTTTCCTATACACCATAGTGAATGAGACACCCCGTTACATACTTTCTTGATTTGTTCATCCATGAGTCCAGCCGAGTCCATCATCACCCCCAAGTCACGAACGTATTCTGATGGAGAAACATACACCTCACCAACATGCACATCACATGTGGCCACTCAAAGACCCGCTTCCTTGCTGCGTGACGAGAACCAGACCACTTCTGTCTTATCGTCATTCAATGCGAGCAAATTTGGTCGCATCCAGTCATGTATCTCATCAACACAGGCCTCAATACGGCTGACTGTGGCAGCGTCCACTTGAGAGTCACAGGCGATGTATAGCTGGCAGTCGTCAGCATAGATCACAGCATTTAAACCGTGGCGGGTGATGATGTCCTCAATCGGAGTCATGTATAGGGCAAACAGGACTGGTCCTAAGACCGAGCCCTGGGGAACTCCAAATTCTAGTACATGATCCTCCGACACCACCGACAGCAAAAACACTCTCTGGGTCCTACCCCAAAGAAAGGACTCCATCCAATCATAGGCTAGTCCACAGACGCCGAATCGACAGTGCAATCTGTTCATGAGAATGTCATGATCGATGGTATTGAAGGCCACAGAAAGGTCAAGCAACACAAATATGACGTCATGCTTCCTATCGAGAGCGAGCATAATATCATTCAGGGCTCGAAGGAGTGCCATCTTGGTGCTATGTCCCTCTCGATAAGCAGACTGAAATTTGCCATAAAGACTATTAGAGGAAAAATATGGATGCAAACGAAAAAATCCACACTTCTCAAGGAACTTGTCCAAGAAACAACAGTTTGAGACTGGACGATAATTGTTAAGGATATTTGGATACAGACCTAGTTTCTTAATGAGAGGACGCACAATGGCAGCATTGCAATTGGATGGGAAAATCCCAAACTCAAAAGATGAGTTCACGATGCATAACAGCACAGGTGCCAACACATCGAGGCAGTCCATCACAAACTGAGTAGGCATGGGGTCCAATTCACAAGATTTTGTATGCATTTTGTGTACAATAGATGTGACCTCATCCAATGACATAACATCAAAAACCGAGAGCTCACATTGAGGCAAAGCCAAGTCCTCAACATATGGTAGCTCATTCACTAATTTATCTCGAATTTTGACAATTTTCTCACTGGAAAAGTCCGCAAAAACATTTGGTAATTTTGAAATTTCTACATTATTCGAAAGAATAGTCGCCGAAATTTTCTTAGAGCCAGAAATACTATCTACTATGCTGAAAAGTTCTTTAGTGTCTGCTGCTTCAATTCTGCCACAATGAAGACACCTTTGTCTCTTCTAGTTTCCTGTTGTAATCCTTTTAAGCAGTCGTAAACATTTGTCGGTGTACCTCAAGTTTCGAGTCCATTCATTGACGTTCAAGCTTTCTGAGGAGTCTGCGCTCAAACAAGAGATCAACAGAAAACCATTCAACACGTGGTTTATCAGTCAAGGTCTTCTGGCGTAAAGGGGCGTGTGTATTCATCGCACTTTTCAGTCCAGAATTGTAGACATCTGCAAGCATATTCACATCAACAATGCATTCCGTTTGACTGAGTGAACTCGTAAGAGTGGCCTTCAAAGCAGTGAAGTCAATGTCCTTGAGAACACGGTGATTCTTGGTTTCTTTCACTGGCCGTAGATGATGAATCATAGAAGTACAGTGAATGGCAGAGTGATCAGAAGGCCGTGTATGATCAATTGCAAAATTACCTAGCTAGGGCTCAGAAGCACGAGTCAGTACCAAGTCCAACGTATGTCCTTCTTTGTGCGTACTCCCGACCACGTGTTGAACTAGACCTAGCGAAGTAATCAGATCGATGAATTGTTGAGCCTCTTGACATTTTGCATCATCCATATGTAAATTGAAATCACCACCAATCAATAGGTATCCCGGTGAAAATATCAGACTTTCCATGAGAGTACCGAATTCCGATAGAAAGGTATTACACCTTCATATTATATCTAATCAGGAGGGCAATGCCACCACCTCTCCGCTTATGGCGTGGGACATGTAAAGTGGTATATCCAGAGATCGATGAAGAGAAGTCTCCATCAACGAGAGCCCCATTCTTGTCAGTGATCCATGACTCGGTCAGCCTATAGACATCAGTTCAATGGGTCATGATGGAGGCCATCAGCGCTCCGATTTTTCCGTTCATCGAGCGAGCATTCCATAATGAGAAAGTTAGGCATTGATTTACATTATGTAACGGCTGGCAGGTGACTTTAGTAGGCGCAGGAATATGCACAGATTTGGTATGTTCACTGCGAGGACAAATTCCGATAATTGAACGAATATGACATTGATTTTGCACTGATCTTGCGTTCAAAGGGCAGCCATGGCACGTAGCTTTTCGGTATGCTTCGGGAATGGAAGTGTTTTCCAGCAAATTACTAGACAACGGTATCTGAATTTGATTTCCATAACATACACCGTTCCTAGACGGGCGCTTTGGTCTGCTGTAAAGGGACATAATTCGTACAGTACCATGAGCTGTTTGTATTTACCCGCGCGTTGTTCTCGTCTAGTACGCTTGGTGGTGCTTATGCCGCATTTACGAAGGCTACACAACACACTAGTGTCCAGCCCATTTGGAAGACCGCTACGTACCATTGACAAGTGAATGCTGCTCAACCCTAGCCCCGAGTAGTTAATCATGGCTGGTAGAAACGAGCTCGTTATTGTCCTCCTATCTGAGTAGCGTTCACGCTCGCTATACAGGCCGACTAATGGCTGACTATCAACACATTCTACCGACTGAACCCAAATTATTTCCACATGTAATCAGACTATTTCAGTCAATAATCAAAGTTAACCATAGCAACATGTTCTCGCAAAGGTGATAAACATTGTCATGTACAAAATTTAGATAAATACTTAATAAAATTCACCAAAATTTTTACTAATTTCGAGAGCAGAAAATTTACTCGTGCTGCCACACCGGCGAAATCACTCACTCAAATTATGTCAAATATAAAGTGTCAGTAATGGCAGTGGGAAAATGGACATACCTGTAATTGCTATAGATAGACATCTTGGATTTTTTATGACCTAGACCAAGGACAACATTCAAACCCCTTTTAATCAATAAGGAAAACTTGTTTTGCCGGAAAAACACCCCATTCATCATTCCAGGCCAAAAAGTTATGACAGTGGGAAATTCTCAGCTGGTTGCTATGGACGGACATCTTGGACTTTTAGCGACCTAACCCTCGGAGAACATTTAAACCCTTTTCAATCAGTCAGGTAACATTGATTTAGTGGGGAAAGACACTTCTTTTATCCCTCTATGTCAAATAGTTTCTGAGGTATGATCATGGCAATATTTACCTGGTTGCTATTGGCGGACATCTAGGACCCCTTTCACTCAGTCAGGCAGCGCTGATTTAGTGGGGAAAGACACTTCTTTTATCCCTCTATGTCAAATAGTTTCTCTGAGTTATGATCATGGCAAAAAATTTCCCGGTTGCTATGGGCGGCCATTTTGGATTTCAGTAACTAGGCTGTATAAAATCGATTTAAACAGCTCCATTGTAAACATCAGACTGGAACACACCATTGTAGACATCAATCACATCCTTTTGCTATATTTTACAATGTTTCAATCGAAATATATTTAATTTCATGGTGGTCGACAGCCAATTGGCGGCCATTTTGAAATATGTCTGTCACAGAGTTATGCCCACTTTTTCGAAATTCCACCTTATGCCGTTTTAAAGCTCTATGTGTATATTATTCAAATCAATATTCAAATTCTCTTAAGTAGAAAATGTATACGCGTCTCTATGTCAAGCTCTGGACTAGTGTGGGCGGGATTTAGATCGCAATATTCTATCCGTGAATTAGGGGTTCGATAGATGTCAACCAAGCGTAATAATAGCATTCCTATTTCAGGTGTTATCTGAGATAGCTGGCCATTAGCAACGACTATCAGCTGTCTGTTGGTGTGTAGGTCCGGGTGCTGGTGTGCTTTCTTGATGGATTGACAGCGACCCAAGCTAAATCCATGCACTGAATAGTCAACATCTGCTATCTGCACTGTGAAGATTAAGTCGGTCCAATGTCAAGCACCGACGTCATTGCAAATATGATGGATTCAAAGTACTGAAACACAAAATAATCCTCTTCTGGCACGTTCTGTCAGTTATTGATGCATTTATCAAAACCATGAATTCTATCGTGTACTGATTGTCAACATCGAGATACCGATACCACGGCAGATCTTGCTCGTTTTACGTCAGCGGGCCGACTGCAGAACATAAATAGCTGGCAAATGCATACCATGTTGTGGCCATAGCAGTCATTCAATGACACAGCGATGGTAATTTCAGCGGCTCTTCGACAGTAGCCATCACCCGGCTTTGGTACATTACTGTACGTGACCTAACGTTGGCAAGCAGGCATGCGCAGCTATATCCTAATGTGGGCAATCGGCGCCGTTCCTTCGATGACATGCCAGTTATGGGTCGCATCGGCCATATCCAAACACCAATGATTGATCACCAGCACGTCCAGAAGCTATAGAGGGATCGGTTTCTAGCTATGCCCAGCCCATTTTTAGCTAAACGCCACACACCTTTTGTGCCTGTTGAGATCGATTAATATATTTTCTCATAATCCCATTTTCAAGGTAATCATACAGGTAACCTGTTGAATATTTTGAGACTAATTTCTAATTTCACTGATTCGCTGTTACTGCCTATGACAACTGCGCCCAGTCAAATTAGTTTCAAAATATTCAACAGAATATTTATTAAATAGTAAATCCATCAAAAACAAAGAATTCGTACAATAGACGGACTTTTTCGGCTTCATAATGGAGTATTCTGTGTCAATTATGATTGTAACATCAGCCTACATGTGACGTAATTGATTATGACGTCATATACTTGGGGTGACATATAGGATTCATCCATACTGATGTTAGCTGCTGACTTATTATCAACAACCAAGGATCACCCGCCTGGACACCTCGTTGGCCATCACCTTGGTCAAGTTCAGTTCGCTAACCATAGCTAACTATAGTTAACTAGACATCAACCAAACTTGAAATAGTTTAGCCAGCTAGTTAACTATAGTTGACCGAGCACCCGAGCTCGGTTCCAAATAGTTAGTGCGAAATTTTAGTAAATTTCAAAACGGCTGCCACCCCTCGCTTGTCACGAATAAATGCATTTAAAAGTGTGAATATTTCACTAAATAACTTAGGTTTGATGAAATTATACTTTTCTATTGTATGCCAATGTTCCCAAGACCCATTTCCTTCCCACATTATCTGATATGGACGCTTTTTATGTCTTAGTGGACAAAAATAAGCCATTTTCGTAGGCCATCAAAACATACGACAGAAAGGGTTCATCTAAACTGTACCCGGGTACAAATTTTCTGCAATAGTAATTCAATGTGGGGAATCGGGTATCAACGAACTCTATTTGATTAAGCGGCGTTAGATTGGACATAGCAACTGCGCCCATTCAGTAAACCAGCAAACTGACTATGGTTATAGAACCGAAATTGACTGTTGAAATCGGTTATTGTATTGTGCGATACATTCTTTACAGGTATTAGATAAATCAATCATGTATAATAAGAAGAGAAAAGGTCCATGAATTGATCGCTGGTAAGCGCTGTCGACTAATTCATATTCAATGGTGCTTGTATTTATGTACGTTTATAGTATACAGTCTTTCAAATCAAGTCTCAAAACATTTCTATTCCGTAGATCTTCAAGCGCTTAGAGCATGGTATTGCATGGAGTTTTGCGCTATATAAATATATTTATTATTATTATTATTATTATTATTATTATTATTATTATTATTATTATTTAATATTGTCAACAATCGCACTTTTATTTGTGTTAATTTGCGATAATAGTCTTGCAGATGCATTGCTCGTCAATTGTATTTAAATAGGCTATCGCTGATAGATCTCGAAATTTAATATAAGGAACCCTGTTCATGAAGCGCTTTTCGTGGGTCGAGCTTCGAACGTTGTGACAATAGTAGTTTGCCTGTTGCCACCGAACTGCCTAGACATAGGCCCTATTTAGGATTTTCTTTCTTTAGGAATTTTGGAGTTCTTTCCATATTTCCGGATTTTTTAGTAAATATTATGTATGCTTGCCTAAACTGAGAAAATCTTTACGTGTGTGACAAGGCGGGAATTTGTGTATAAAAATTAGAATGTAGTAATAATACACCAGTGCCGTTATACTACAACAAAAATTTATATAATTTCCTAATTTATTTACATCTCGGACGGTATGCCGCTTTAAGGAAATCGAGGACGTATTAACGTCATGTAATCGCGTACATGTATCCTATATTGGAATTGATTTGATGTTTACGATAGCACGTGTCTGCATATTAATCAAATATTCGCCGTATCTATTCAGCTTTTCCCGCGGGTCTGCTATAATGGTATTATTATAGATGAAGCTTGATCGAATAGAAATAGTGTTCTTATAATCATAACCCTAAACTAGGAATAACATGATGACAATAATCTTGCAAAAATGGTACCTTTAGAAATATGCGCCAAGATAAAATGCTTTTTGATCCAGATTTTATGTCTACACACTATGGCTGTGGCTTGGACAGTTCTGGCAAACATTTCAAAATTTCACCGACAACCCGAATAATACCAGTGGTGAGTCGCAACTAAAACAGTAATTTGGAAATATAAACGAGAGAGGGGGGGGGGGGGCGGGCGGGCAGGCGGACGGGAGGGAGGCAGGCAGGCAGAGAGAGGGAGGGGGAGGACAAATATCCGTAATTTCGCATCCTCAGTCGTCGGCGAAAGGATCCACCTCTGAATGACATGAACAGATTATTTCTTGACGGCAGTAATTTCCTATGGTTGCTATCGTGTGACCTATATGGGTCAGTTCCTGTGGTTGCTTTAGCGTGACGTATATGGGATTATAGGTCAGTTCCTGTGGTTGCTATAGTATGACGTATATGGGTCAGTTCCTGTGGTTGCTATAGTATGACGTATATGGGTCAGTTCCTGTGGTTGCTATAGTATGACGTATATGGGTCAGTTCCTATGGTTGCTATAGTATGACGTATTTGGGTCAGTTCCTGTGGTTGCTATTGTATGACGTATATGAGTCAGTTCCTGAATACTCAGAAGTCACGAAGTCGTGACATTTTCCCTTATCTTGGAAATAACACTCGCTCGCGTTTGCTCTCGTTTTGGTGTCACGCTAAGCTATTTCCTGCACGTTATCCAGGATGAGATAATTACATGCCAGCCTGTCCTTGCCGACCACCTTAAGTGGCCATGTGCCCAGTGATAGTACAAAAGACAGACTGATATATGTTTTTGAGCCTCACAAGGGGCGGGTCTTTGAAAGAGGTGGCACGTCGACCACCTACCTTGAGGAAGAACGGTCATGGACTTGAATCTGCGAAATCTTCTAAGAAGAGAAGAGATGGCAGGCGTAAAGAGAAAAGACAACAGATTGATAACCTGGACCTACTTCGACGGGAATAGCCAACACCCATTTCTATTGGCCACAGTTAACCCCTCTTGCGTCAGCTTAACCATGCAATTGTCAAACTGACCAAAAAACAACTTTTAGTGGTCTTCAGACATGGCTATTTGAAAGGCCTCGAGAAGAGTATTTTTTAATATTTACCATTAGAATTATTGACTCGGTAACCGATCCAGTCATTATAGTGGTAAATTTTTAAAAATACTCTTCTCTCGGCCTGCAGATGGACACTGGCCAAGTAAAAAACTCAAATTTTCTTGACCATTTACCCCTTTAATGGTCAAACCGGCGAAAAAATTTTAGTGGTAAATTCACAAAAGTAGTCTTCTAAAATTAAAATATCTTGAAAAATATCGACCATTAAAATGTTTAATTGATGTAGTATTTTTAGCGCTTTGATGCGCTGTTGACGCAAGAGGGGTTAAGGTACGGAATTCAAGAGGGGTTAAGGTACGGAATTCAAGAGGGGTTAAGGTACGGAATTCAAGAGGGGTTAAGGTACGGAATTCACGAGGGGTTAAGGTACGGAATTCAAGAGGGGTTAACGTACGGAATTTATGCACTTCAAGCGCTTCTAATACCCGTTAAACCGCGTTACTTATACACAGAGTACGGCCAGGCACATAATATCCCAGGAGATAGACGTTAGGAATTCGGCAAGGATTAGGCCTAATAAGTCAGGCGAGTCGCAACTAAAAACGTAAACACAATTTTGAAACCTGTATTCGCCGATGACACCAAAGTATTTTATGGCTGCCTATGCGGCATAGCTCCGTCATCAAATTTTTTCCATATGGTGAAATTATAGGCCTATATTGATTATAGAAACTGGCATTGTATCATAATTAGTGGGCATTATGCATGATTATTAGGGCCTATTCCGTAAACAGCGGGTAAAATAAATCCGAATGTGCAATTGCCGGTCGGGGATAAAAGAGTGCGTTGACACAACGATATTTAAACCAAGTGCACTAACTAGGTACGTGATGTAGGCCTGTGTGCGTAAAGTACAGCGTTAAGAGGTGGTGACGGCGACGATCATGTCTCGACTGTCATCATCCCACGAAAGCTAGAACCTTAAACCTTAACCCTTTAACACTCAAATTTGTCCAAGAAAATTTCAATCTTCTCATAGAAAATTTTCATTTGAAGACTGATTTTGACAATTTACCACTGGAATGACTGGTTCGGTTATCGAGCCAGTTATTACAGTGGTAAATTTTCAAAAATGGTCTTCCCTTGGTCTCAAATGAACATTTCTCAAGACCACTGCAGACGCCGTTTTGGCTGATATGAGGGTTAAAGGATTAAGATGTGTAATATAGTCTAGGGCTATGTTATCGCAAAAACACGAGTCATCAGACATCCATTCACTGTAAGATGCTGACACGTAAAATGTCTACATCTAATACCGTATGAAATAATAAGCAGCCCATAAAGTTTTAATGGAGGGATCTGATCTGTCACTCACGTAACAGACGTCATAATCCAATACGTCATATGTTAGCAGACGTCACAATCAAAATGGCGTGCTCTGGCGTGCTCTCCGTCACGAAAATCTAGAGACCGTTATTTTTAAGAAGTATGCCGACGAATTGTATAGCTGTAAGTATTCTGTGTGATATTTTTTAACTAATTTGACTCGGAGAGTGGGATTCAGGTCTCAAAATTCCAAATCAATTTCATCACGGTGGAGCCTAGATAGAAGCGGGCGGGCATGGCTAGAAAACCATTGAGCACCGACTGGAAGTAGAGATTTGTTTGACGTATAAAATACTAATATGATTAGTTATTATTTATCTCTGCAGTTGAGGCATAAAATATTATATGGTTATCTTCCGTTATATACTGTAGTACAAGTTTTAGCACGTCGAATGACAAAATATAACATAAGATGCCCAGAATAAGAGTGAGAAATTTATATGCATAGATCAAATACATATTGTCTAAAGAAACATTTCTGCCAAATTTGTTTTTAATACATGAACAAATTGCGAAACGTGACACAATGGAAGAATCCAGTTTTAGTGATGCCGCGCCCATCTCTAGCTAAGCTTCACCAACGCTTTGCCCAAGTTGGGAGCTATCGATCCCTGCACTCACTCAAACGCTTCCAGAAACTCTAGAGGTAAGCTGTTGAATATTTTGAAACCAATATGACTGTGTGCTGTTCCTGCCTATGTTAGTTTCAAAATATTCAATATAACCTTTATTAAATAGTAAAGACATACATTTTCGTACAACTTGCCGGACTATTAACCGCTTAATACGGACTAAATCGTGTCATTGATGACGTAATTGATTATAACATTAGACTACGTGTGATGTAGTTGATTATGGCTGGATTCATCAATTCTTGACAGATGGCAGACAGACAGACCACTTAATGTTAATTATTTCGTTATCAGCTCACCTGACCTGAAAGGCCAAGTGAGCTTATGGCATGGCGACTGTCCGTCCATCCATCCGTCCGTCCGTTCTTTATCTGCCCATCAACTTTTCCTTTAAAACGCGACTCCTCATTAACCCGTTGGTGGATTTCAACCTAATTTGGCTGAAAGGACCTAATGGGTGTAGGCTTCAGAACTTGCATACCGAATATTGATTGGTCAATATTTTGGGTGAAAAACTTAGATTTTATGAATAATTTACTAGAGATTGTCGAAACGCTTCTTCTTAGCTGCTTGACAGATTTCAACAAAATTTGGTTTGAATGACCCTATCATGGTAGGCCCCAGAACTTATATTCAGACCTTTGCTTTGTCGGGTTTTGGGGTGAAAATCATAGATTTTATGAAGAATTTACCGGAAATTGAAAAAATACACATGTGCTTCTTAACCGCTTGGTGTATTTTATCACAATTTGGCTGGAATGATTCTATAGCGTTAGAACTTCTATTCAGCGTTTGGGCTGGACGTCTATTTGGCGGCCATCTTGGATTATTTTGAAAATTTTCCAAAACCATTTAGAACGCTACTCTTTAATGAATGCCCGATTTCAACGAAACTTGGGTGGGATGATCTTATGGCGGTAGGCTGCAATATATCAAATGATAATTTTGATTGGTCAATTTCTTTGGGGGCCATCTTGGATTATCTTTGAAAATTGTCCATCATATTATTTAAATGCAAATTATGGTTCAGATGCTAATGGTCCAGGTGACCGTCGCAGGCCCTTAAGCCTCCTGTCTTTTAGCGAATTTGTTCCGAACTTAGTGGGTGCATGGCTAAAATTTGGCATTTTGGCATAAATGCTATAAAAATAACAGAGATATGTCAATTTGAAGATTTTGGAACTACGAAAAAATTCGCTATTTTTGGGAATGTAATTTGCCCCCTAACTCAGAGGGTGGACATATCATGGCATAAATTAAAAATTGTACAAAAAATGCATGCGTTATCACCCTTGGCACAGAAGTATGGCCCTTAGTATACACTTTAAATGCCAATAATTTTTCATTGCTTCTGGGCGCAACCACCACCCCCCCCCCACCCCCACAACCCACACCCACCCCACCCCCTCACCCACCACCCCACCCACACCACCCCACCCGCCCCACTTCGAAACTCTCTCTGGTTTCAAAATATCCAACAGAATGTATATTAAATGGTGAAGACATACAATTCGTACATGTTGAACTAGACTAGCGTTCAAGACGGACTAAATCGAGTGAGTCATGACGTAATGATTGTGACGTCATCCTATGCGTCATGTAGTTGATCATGACGTCATATGATGGATGGATAAATTGGGAAGGTCCATTAATATACTATAGAGCAATAACAATAATGCATGCTGACAGAATAATGTATATATGTACATATGTATAATATTAAAATAGTATGTATCGCCATATCTGTGTACAGTTCAGAGAATAAACCATATCTATAACAGATCTCAAGTGAGCATTATGGCCATTGTCTTCACCGCCTAATACAGTTTCAGTTTTCTTTATTCACCCAGGCCATTTGCACAGCATATGGGGTTAGACATTATTATTATTATTATACATATTTATACTATGGCGGTAGTTATTATTTTTATTATTATTATTATTATTATTATTATTATTATTATTATTATTATCGAGATTATTTCGTGATTAACTGCTGCCGTTGCGTCTTTGAAATATTTAGTTTTTGACATCGTTTTCCTTGTCGTTGTCGGTGATGAATGTAGCATATTGGTGCTGGAGCCGTGGTTGTTGCATTGGTCATAGTAGAGAGGTGTGTGTCCGAGGTGCTCCTAATGTCGTAGTTGTCGTTGTCGTAGTTGCCGTTGTCAGTTGTTGTTGTTGTTGTTGTTGTTGTTGTTGTTCTTGTTGTTTTTCTTGTTGTTGTTCTTGTTGTTGTTGAGCAGGTCTTTCTTTTTTCTTTGAGAGCCGCAGATATTTGCATAACATATTCAGTATTGGTTCGTTACAGAACGCAAACAGGTCTTGAGCTTTCTCTGTTGTGTTCTTGCCTTACATAGTAATCAGGTATAAATTGTGTTCTTTCTGTTGTGCATTTTTCGCAGCAGAAAAGAAAATGTCTGTCTGTGTCTACTACGTTACATGTATTACAAAGTCGTTACTCCCTGTCAATACCGACCCACCTTTATGATTCTAAATTGCGAGTTGATGGTTCAGGGTTCTGAAATGACAAACGGTTATTGCTTCTCCATATGGTAATATTTTTAAATAGTCTTCGAATTCAAATTTTGTTTTTATTTCTTTATAGAACGTTAGCCGTGTTGAATCATTTATGAGTTGTGTCCATCTTTCTTTCTACATACTGCTGCTCTAAAGCATGTTTTGTTCGCTGAACTACCTGTTTTGTGTTTACAGTTTCTGCCAAAAATATGTCCGATTGCCCCGTTATTTCTAGAATGGCTTCCACTTTTTTCATCCATTTAACTTGGATTTGGGTTCTTGACATACAATCCAGACACGTGAACAAAAGCATTGACGATAATTTCCCATAACCTCCATTTACTAACCCGGCCCAAAATCGTATCATGTTACATTGTATTTAAATGGCAAGTGGCATTCTTCCTATTTCGCCATACACCATGGCATTAGGTATGCTTTTCTTTAGAGTTAGTATACATTTAAAGAATTTCAATTGGCATGATTCTATTAAGTTAACGCGGTCTTGTGCGCGACAGATACTAATATGCCTACATATGTTCTTAACTGTGCTCAAGACCAGCTTATAATGACACCATCACACTCGCCAAACAATTAACGGGCAATATCCTTAAACCAATGATATAATATTTCGCCATCTGTCTCTCCTGATTGTCGACATGTACTTGATCGATGCTTTCAATATCATAGTCCATACCAAATTAGAGCATATTGATTTTAGTTTGCTTCCTGCTATTGAACAGCGTCTCAGCCACTGTAAGGCAACTTTCTGACCAGAGGCATAAATCTCCATGCCAATCCACGCATTTTGGCCAGGTGCATGTTTGACCCAATTCAGAACACATGCACACGTTAACGCACACGCGCGCACACACACTAACGCACGTATACCCACACACTGATGCACACTTTATATTCTGAAGAGTAAAATAGTTATTTGTGTACAACGACTTGCAAGATACGTGTACATTTCACGATAGAGAATGCGGGAAATTGTTTCTACGCAAATCCAATTTTCTCGAACACTATTGATCCGGTTTGTGTGAAATGCAAAAAGAAGGAATGTTGTTGCGTAAACTATGATTTTCTATCAGTGGTCTTGATCCTCATCTGGAAAAAAATTCTAAATCTACGAAGAGGCCGATAGTCAGCAATCTCACATTGTTTGGGGGCGGGGTGGGGGAGGGGTGGGAGTCACTATGGCCTGGGTCACGCACCGCCACGTACGTTGTAAAACGTGTTTCAGTCTTTCAAACGTATCGATCTCACAAGAAATAGAAACAAGAGGGCCAAGTACGCCATGTCTCTGGTTCAAATAGTGATGTTGCAGATGAGCTCCTTCAAGGAGCTCATCTACAATCTCATTATTTGAACCAGAACCATGAAAAATTCGAATAATCTCGATTGAAATACAATTATTTCTGTACGAAGTCTGGAAATCTAAGTGCCAAATCTCACAATATTGACATGATACATGGCCATATCTGTCAAACCTGAAAGACTTTGGGCGCAAAATTAAAAGATTTCTGTCCGAAACAAGTTATGATGACTGCAAACCTGACTTCCCTACCACAGCGAAATGTGTCAAATTCCTATTCAGCATGATCCAAAGCATGTCCAAGCAGAATTGACAAGTTTATGATTGTAATAAATTTGATCAAAATATTATTGCATTACGCTTTTAATGAGTCAAGAAATTGAATATTTCTTACACGCAAACTAATAAATATTATCAGATTTAGAAATGGGAAATAGCGCAATTCAGTTATATTAGGAATATATTTTTGATGTTTTATTATCTTCACGTGTTTTGGGAAAAATGGAAGGGATATTGCAATCTCCTACTTGACATGGTACATGATCATATCAGTCAATCGTCTGTTTTTTTCATCCATCTGCCTGTCCGTCCGTCCGTCTATCTGGTTGTGCCTGTCCGAACGACTATCTCCTCCGAAACAGCCTAGTGGAATTCTATCAAATTTGTTACATGAGTTACCCATATGATCACGGACTGTAAGACATTTACATTAGGATCTGGCTCCCCCCCCCCTCCCCACAGCTTTCCCACACCAACCCCACCCACCCCCACCCCACCCCCAGGGTGTGGGCAGGGATGTGTAGGGGGTGGTGGCGGTAGAATGTCAAAGTTGGTGGAATTCAATCAAATTTGTTATGTTAGTTACACATCTGGATTGCGGATTGTGAGACAATGTTTACAGTAGGCTCCGCTCCCATGGTGTGTGTGGCTAGTGTGGGTGGCTAGTGTGGGTGGCTAGTGTGGGTGGCTAGTGTGGGTGGCTAGTGTGGGTTGGGGCGGAATGTCAAAGTTGCCGAAAGCACGAGGACTTGCAATGGCATGGCATCGATTGAGCATTCTAGTTATTCTTTTCTTTTCTCTCTTGTTTACAATAATTACGGCTAGGTTAACGCGGTCTATGCCTCTACGCTATTCAAGATGAAGCAGATTACATATTTGTTAATCAAATAAAGGAAGGCTAAAGGTAACCAGAAATGTTGTTGGCTGGTAACGTCATATAATCATTAAAAAACACTACCGCCTGTAAAAACTAGTTCAAATGAATCCGAATAATTTGAGAAAAAACATTTAATTACTCTGGTAGCGGTAGCCATTTGTTTAACCTGGATCCAATGGCCCTTTCCAATTTTAGATATGCCCCGCCCATCAATAGCTACGCTCCACCCACACTTCGCCGTGTTGGGATTGATCGATCCTCGAATGCCATGACTATCAATTTCGTGAAAACTATACAGTTAAGCTGTTGAATATTTTGTAACAAATTTGACTGGGTGCCGTTGCTGCCTATGGCAGCAAGCAACCAAACTCTAGTCAAATTAGTTTCAAAATATTCAACAGGACATTTCTTAAATAGTAGACATGCAATTTGTACAACAACGCATAGTCCTTCTTCAAATATGCGTTCGTGACATACTTATTTATCTACACCATTCATGACGTCATAATGACTTCACACTCCATCGTGTATCAACTGCAGATACCGCAGACCTGAATATAGTTTTATAGTGGTACAAATACTATTCTCTAGAGGGACCGATATAGAGCGATTATGCGCCTACAGATTTTTGAAAATGTAATTGAAAGTCACTGTTTCTGATCAAAACAACGAGTTTCAGTCAAGAAGTTTTAAAAATACATTGCTGGTTTCCAGTGGTCGTACCATGATAACTTCTAAATATGAGTCATTCCTAATCGCTTGAAACAAGGGTTTTCAGACAAATTGTTTTAAAATTAAACAGTATTTTACCAGTATGACGTATTGGCTAATCAGCTTAATGCAAATATAACTGATATTATATGATAGGCTGTATAAGATATCATTTATTCATCTGCATACAGCTTAGTGTAAAGACCTAGCAGTGGTACTAATTGGTTCTCGCTTAGCCAAAATGTCTGCGCCCATTTGTCGCATAAATTGTATTTATCTTCATTCTTCAAATTATTCTGATTTATTTCTTTTTAACTGGTGGTTATAGTTTTATTATTATATGAATATTTCATTCAAAAGCATTTGATATCCTTTAATGAAGGGTCCTCTTAGAGAGCTAACATTCAGAGAAGGCAGTCGCGCAATTACGCAATATCATCCAAGAATGTGATTCGTCCATACTCCGAAAACTAAATTTTGGAAAACATTG
Organism: Chaetoderma sp. LZ-2023a; assembly: GCA_034401795.1. Taxonomy (NCBI): domain Eukaryota; kingdom Metazoa; phylum Mollusca; class Caudofoveata; order Chaetodermatida; family Chaetodermatidae; genus Chaetoderma; species Chaetoderma sp. LZ-2023a. The sequence continues at coordinate 93,647,902 of CM067372.1, forward strand.
GGACACGCTGGTTGCTCTGAATGATATGCTAGTGAGGCTATGATCTGCAGTACTATGATCTACCATGACTGTCACAGGGTGGAAATGCGTTACACAGTTTGTAAAGTGGGGTGAAATTAGAATATCCGACCAGCAGTGATTCGTGCTGTCTCGCAATTGTTTGCAATGAGAAGCATCAAGTTTGGTCAGGAAGGCCATTAGAGCTCCCCAGCTGTCGCGGTTGTAGAGCATTATTGATACACCCGCGGCTAGTATATGTGCATTCTGACTTTCATGGGAGATTTAGAGCTACGAATCCGCAACATCCAGAAAGACTGGGAAGTGGTGTTTACTTTTATACAATCTGCAATGTCGGTTGAACTTCAGAGGACTGAGCCCAAGGGTCTGGTCTTCTTGGTTCTCCTCTCCTTACCCCATAGTAATGTGCCTTCAAGATTCGTTTCCCCCTGTTTCTTACAAGTAGGCCTATAACACTGTGAACTCGGTTTTTACATCAATGAACCTTTCCGGTGTATCCATCAATCATATGTCGTCATAATCAACTATGTGACGCGTAGGATGGGGTCATAATCCATTACGTCATGAATGACGTAGATAACTTCGTAACGGACGTTTAATTAATGACGGACTAAGCGTTGTTGTATGAATTGTATGTCTTTACTATTTAATAAACATTCTGTTGGACATAGGCAGCAACAGCACCCAATCAAATTAGTTTCCAAATAATCAACAGCTTACCTGTATAGTTTTCTAGAATTAGATAGTCAAGGATTTCACTGATCGATCGATCCGAACATGGGCGAAGTGTGGATGGAGCTTGGCTAGCGATCGGCGGGGCATAGCTAAAATTGAATTACTCAATTATGAAGAGGTATGTCGCTTTGAGTTGTTTTGTAGCTATTGAAAGCAGTTCATCAAGGTTACCCATTTCTTAGTTGATGAAATCAACACCATCTGCAAGGGTCCATCTCCAGTGGCATACCTAGCGTTGAGCTGCAGTGAGGTAACAGTTGAAGAGGACTGGTAACAAACCATCACCCTGCGGTTATCCTATGGGCTTGTTAAGTGATGACGTATTTCTGAGTTCTGTTCTGTTCTGTTCTGTTCTGTTCTGTTCTGTTCTTGGCGTTTCCGCCAATGTCTGGCGCATCACCTTTCGGTGTATTATCAGGGAATTTCTAGAATCCGCAAATTACTGGAGTTTTCCATTAATTAAATATTATATTATATACACACACGCAAACGATCATTAAATCTGATATTTATGTACATGCATGTACACACGCAAGTGAGTTTCCTATCTGTATATAGGTAAATGGTCACAGTTCATAGACGAGTAAATTTATGTTCATCAGACGCGTAAATGAGTTCATTGTTATTGAAATATATGTAGGAGCATCCAGAAAGCATAAGGTGCACCGTATTTTTCTATGTGCAATTGACTTTAACTATACTAACTTGATATTTTATAATGCAAGCTTTGTTAGGTAATTCATTTCATTTAAGCGATGATTACGTCTGAGATGAAGTTCATAGCAGAGTTTCCTGGAGATGGATTCAATTTTCGACATTGAATCGCTTCCAATCAGGCCAAACAAGAGAGTTGTGTCGAGTAACACCTGGAGAATAAGATTCTCATCCTTGCTTATTAATTCCCAGCTATCTTCCACCACTAGATGCTCGATTTCCGTTGTATAGATGCTTCTGATATCTGCAAATTCTGGACACTGAACTAGGAAATGCATACGGTCTTCTATAACGTTCTTACAAAAAGGACAGGCATCATTCTCATTTTGATTAAATTTGGATCTGTGTGCTTGCAGATAGTATGTACCGGTTAGTAACCTTGTCTTGATGACGGCACGTTTTACATCATATGTATTTGCTGTCACTGTTGACCAGATCGGATGTGGCCTTCCGATATTAAGGATGTCACCATTCACAAACCGGGCTGATGATTTCTGCTTAATGTCTTCCTTTAGCATCTCTAGGACTACTGTGTTTACAGCCTTTTGGACACGACGCTTCCATACACATTTAGGTGGTGGGTCTTGTAGCAGCAGGTGGGCTGATGGTAATTGATATTTTTGCAAAATCAATTCGACATCTTGAAACCAACTGTGTCTGCCTTCTCTTTTCATAATGAGCTGCCGAATTGCTAACTGTTGTTCGACAGAGCCTTCACTCCTTAGTATTGCACCAAGTAATGTCAGCTTCTTCTTTTCAATTTGCGCCTCTATCGGCAGTGCACCAAGAAGTAAATATGCCAGTGAATTTACACAACTATTTGGAAGTGATTGCAATTGCTTTAAGGTTTTCCTTTCATGTGTAGTGATCTGACTCATTTCCTTCTTTGGTATAATTAATGCCTCCAGTCCATACGTACATCGTGGTATTACATATGTTGACCATAGTTTTATACTGACAATTGGGCTTAGTCCATTAATTCCATGAAAGCCAGCACCCATCAATGAATAAGCTGTTGCACGAGCTTTTCTTCTAATTTCTTTGCCTAGGCCGCTTTTGTCGTCTGTTCTTATTAGTCCCAGTTGTTTATATTCCTTTACCACGTCCATCTTTTCTGCGTTTAGTGTCCACTCATATTCTGTTTCTTTGCCTTGATTGAAAACCATCACTTGGCTTTTGGCAATGCCATTAACATACCGTTCTTTATTTGCATGCATTGTTGCAGCATTCAGTCCCACCTGTAACCCATCTGGGGATGTATCTAGGACTGTCTTATCACCACATAGTGTTATTGAGTCCAGATATATTGAATCAGTATGTAGACCAGTTGCTGTTTGCTCAGGTAATTTTAGTAGCGGATCCTCATATGGTTTATGAAAATCAGGAGATGTGACCCCACCTTGTAGAAGGCCTTTCTATTTCTATGTCCCTCCCACTTGACTTGTGCTGACATGTTTCTGTAAATTTCATTCGCAATCAACCATAGCTTCCCTGTTATACCGAGGAGGGAAAGACGACGCAATAATGAAGAATGCCAGATAACATCAAAGGCTTTCTGTGTATCCATAAAGCCAACATAGCAGGGCACTTTATTTTCTCTGCATTCCCCTATAACTTCAGTTATTAGTACTGCTGCAACTGTTGGTGATTTTCCAGGTGTGAAACCAAATTGTAGCTTACTTTGGCTTTCTGAAATCAATGGTCTAATGCGTTTAAGGTAAAGCTTCTCAAAGACTTTTCCCACTATGGATGTCACTGTGATTTTCCGGTAATTATCTGGGATCGTCAACGGCTTTCCTTCCTTCTTATGGATTGATGTAATCAGACCAGTTTTAAATGCATCTGGATATATGCCTTCAGCTATGATCTCATTATACAGTGTCAGAAGAGTGTGGATTAATAAGACACCACCATGTTTTAGGTGCTCTGATGAGAGTCCATAAGAATCTGAGGCCCTTTTCAGGTGTAGCTCATTCACAGCACTGTTTACATCATCCCACGTGAAGGGATCTGGACTGGACCGATCATCACCACAGATAGATTTAATGTTGGTTATATCATCCTCAACCTGATCTTTATATGCCTTTTTAAATGTGGGGGTTTCCTTTGGTGTTCCTAGCTCTTCAAAGTAAGTTTCCCATCCTTCTATTATATCTTTTCCATGATACTCCTTATCATTCACATGCAATATTTCTGTTGACAGAATTTTCCGTGATGTTTTTCTCTGAGTTCGTATTAGCTGTGCAAACAGTGACTGATCTGAGGGTAGGGCATTCATGATCTTGTTTGTAGTATCTTGCTCTGCTCTTGTTACAGCCTGCCGTTGCTCTCTCCGATACGCCTTTTTAGCTTCTCTTAATTTGATCTTTGATGGATGTTTTGGATTTGAAGGATATACCGGCACGAACCCATTGATGATGTATTGTTTTGGATATGTTTGCTGTTTCTGCAAGTTTATAATTCCAGAGTCGACCTTTTTTTTTTAATCTTTGGTTTCCTCTCTGGGATTGCCCCTTTAGTACTGGCCTTCATACATATGGTGACAGTAGTGATAAGTTCGTCCACCGATTTATTTGATGAGCAGAGATCCTTTTGATGCATCAGTCTTTCCAGATTTTCTTTATATTGAACCAGATCACGTTTTCCCCACTGAAGCTTTCTTTCTTGTACTGGCTTCAGCACATTGTTACTCATGCTGCTTTCCTTAACTGTAATGACAGCTCTAATTGGTATATGATCTGAGCAGTTGTCGTATTCCTTTTATACATGCTGAACTTGTTTTAAGAGATCTATGTTTGATGCAATGATATAGTCAATCTGTAAAGAGCCATTTGCACATTCAAAGGTTTTTCCAGCTGGATAATTTGGAACTAACTCTAACTGGTTCTTGATGCAGAAATCTTTTAATAGTTTGTCTCTTGCATCTGGATATTCTGAATGCAATGATGCATTTAATCGCCGCATATCAGGACATCATTGGAGCCTTTATATTTGTTCAGTAGTTCCTGCCATTCTGCTAAGAGTTCCATATATTCCTCATTATATTTGCTACACCCTTTACATGGGGCATATGTTGCTATAATGATGACTGAAGGTGATGAGTTTATTTTTATGCAGACTGTTCTATTTAAACCATCAGGTAGACTTTCAATTATACTATTTAGCTCGTCTCTCCAGCTTATACTTGATCCGCCGTATCCCCGTGGCAACTGTATAGGGGTTAATGGATTGCTTTCATCCACAGATCTGGAATGATGCTGGAAACCAGGAAGTAGTTTTTTCATCCAGTATTTTTCACAGTCATATAGCCAATGTTCTTGCAGGGCTATAATGTCTATTTGATCTCTCTCACACAATTTCTGGGTATACATAAAGTTACCCTTTATGTTCTTGATATTGAAAGATGCTATCTTGAGATTTTTGTAACTTGGCCTTGCGCTAAAAAAGACTGGTCATGATCACAAGGCTGCTGGATTGACTGGTTATCATGTTGCTGTCGGATTGAGTAGATACCATGCGCCTGCTGGTTTGACTGATAACCACACTTCTGGTTTGTTTGGTCGCCATACTTCTGGCTTGAATGATTATTTGACTGCTGGTCTGAATATGTACACTTGTCTTGCAGATGGAATGACTGGTCGCCATGCTGTTGCTTCACTGACTGGTTAATCTGTTGTTGCTGGACTGACTGGTCACCACACTTGATTGACAGGTCACCACGTTGCTGCTGGACTGACTGGTCACCATACTGGGCAGACTGGTCTCCGTGTGGCTGCTGGACTGACTGAACGTCATGTTGTTGCTGGACTGACTGGTCATCATGCTGGGCTGACTGGTCTCCATACTGGACTGACTGGTCACCATACTTTATTGATTGGTCACCATGTTTGACTGAATGGTTACCATGCTGCTGATGGACTGACTGGTTACCATGCTGTTGTTTAACTGACTGGTCACCATGTTGCTGTGGGACTGTCTGACTGGCTGGCTGATCATCATACTGGACTGACCGGTTAACATACTGGACTGACTTGTGACCATACTGGACTGATTGGTCACCATAATTGACTAACAGGTCACCTTGATGTTGTTGGACTGACTGGTCACCATGTGGTTTCTGGACTGACTGCTCACCATGCTGTTGCTGGACTGACTGGTCGTGACACTGGACTGACTGGTCACCATACTGAACTGACTGGTCACCATATTTGATTGATTGAACATCATACTGCTGCTGGACTGAATGGTTACAATGCTGCTGCTGGACTGACTGATCACCATGCTGTTGTTGAACTGACTGGCCACTATGCTGCTGTGGGACTGTCTGACTAGCTGGTTTGGCATCATACTGGAGTGAACGGTTAACATACTGGACTGACTTGTTACCACACTGGACTGATTGGTCCAGCTTGTTCAGCTTGATTGTTAAATACACAAAACAATGTTTTTCTTTAACAACAAATGATGACGTCATAACACGCACTTATGATGTAATAAAGAAAAATACATACTCCCGGGTTGCGAATCACGCACTGTGACGACATACTTAACAATCCCATTGATATGTCACATTTTGGAGGAAGCGTTGAGTTGTAAATTGTTAATTCTGTGTTTACCAGTAAGTCTAGCCAGACGTACTTCGTCATCATCACAAAGCCAAATATCATCCAATCTCAAATCTAGGCATGCCACTAGAGATGGAGTATCCAGATGATATCAATTTCATCGATGAAAAAAATAGTCCCCTTGCTAAGTGGCTTCCAGTATTTGCAACCCATTTCAAAGCCACAAGCCTCCTCATGAACGAAGCCAACATGGATTCCACACATGTATGCCTGTCCGACACAAAGGCGACTAATGATAGTAATACCTTTCTGCTGGACGAAGAGATATAGCCAAAGAGCAGAACTGGGCTCACATCTCCGCAGTTCAACCGGCATTGCAAAACATTGTGTAACAGGAAACGTTGCCTTCAGGTCATTTGGAAGCTGGTGATCCTGGGCCAAAAATGCCACATGTATTTTAATAATACGAGACAAGTGTGATGGTTGGACAGCTCCAAATGCCCTCGTGAACAGACTCTGTGTTTGTCTTTGCAAGCATCTGTAAGCCCTCACGAATCAACGCTGGACACACAGCTTAATCTTATCTCAGGATACTCACAAATAAGAAGGTATGGTGGAGAGGAATAAGGACAAGTCGGTGCAGAGGTAAGAAGTTTCCATTCCTTCTAACTCATCATCACCAATGCATGCAACATGTCGATTCCCATCTTATAGAACTGGCAGTGCTTTGATAGCACCACCGATATCAGCATCCGTCGTGCCCAAACTATGTCGGTGCAAATGCGTCCTCTTTTGAAACTACTCTGCCAGGATGCTATATATTTGTCAATTTTATCTGTGATACGAGATGTTACATGTGAAATAATACTTTTAATGTCGTTGGAAAATACAATTGCCTTCATTGGAACGGTACCTATGGTTTCTTGGGTTTAGGCAGTGTGATGAGTCTGCCTAGTATCTGTATGATGAGATGATGTCATCTGCACGCTTGAGGAGTTTGTTGTTGATGCCACCTGACCAGCTTCCACAACCATTCTTTATGGCTCACATTGCTGTCTTATTGCTTCTCTTATTGAGAAGTGTAGTGGCAAGGCTGAAAATTGGAGATAGTGGCTGATCTAATAATCAGTGAAGGGATCTTTGAATCATTCTCTGATTGGCTCAGCTTTGCCATGGTCAGACCGATTATAGTGTATAGCAAGTGGCTGCTCTGAACATATAACAATTATCAGTGGAAGTAATCTTGTTTGCCAGGTCAGCTTTTCTTCTGATGCACAGTTCTTCCAAACATCATTGACTTGGCGTGGATCTTGTCGCGGTTCTTTCTAATTTCAATGTCGGTTCCATTCTTAATATTTTGATATCTGTATTCTCAATTTTTCTACTGCTCCAATAGCTTTCTCACATCAACATAGGATCTCATTTGGTTGGTGTTTTTGGCTGCATAGATATTTTAGCAGTTGGTCATTGCACATTGGATAACTTTGGCTAGAGCTTGGTTTGGATCGCGATTGAAGTCAACCATGACCCGCTGCTCAGCGATTGTTACCCTCAACGATGCCTTTGTGGCATTGTCATTAGTTAATTTTTAGGGATCGTAGATGGTCTTTGACTTTGTGATCGGAGATCGCTTTGTATAAGACGCCTTTGGTCCAGCTGTATTTTGGTATTCACTGGTTTATGATTGGAATTAATGTTCGGAATAGTGGCTTTGCTTACGCTTGGAAGACTATACAGTCGATATGATTGAAGACTGCTTTTGTGATTTTAGCTTTGTAATCAGATATGTGTCCTGTCCAGTTAGTCCGATGAAGACATGGATGCTTAAAGCCAGAGTTAGTTGCGCATAAACCATGAATGCAGCCAATGACTCACTATCCCAACACCATAAGAACCGACACACAAGTCGAGTACTGCAGTCTCGTCTGAGTGTTTTCAATTTTTCGAGCTTCAAGTTGAAGTCGCTGCATTGAAACAGTTGCCATCCTACACAGCTCGTCATACAGACAATTGAGTAGCTCTCAGCAGTTGGGCCATGCACATTCACAATGCAACATTGTCTGGTTGTGCTGGTTCTCATTAGTATGTCCAAGTCTATGGACTTGATGGATGCAATACGGTCACTGATGCATGCAAAATTGAGAACGTGGTATATCAATCTTGATTCAATAACAAGGCTTAAGGCCCGTTTTATAAGTCGGATTTTCTGTCGCGCCGCGCTATTGACGACTGGTTGATTTATATAGTGGACTCTTGTCATTTTCGGGCAGATTTAGCTGGCACGGCACAAGAGAAGTTCGACTTATAAATCGGACCTTAGTTTCCTTGATCATTAGAAATATTCACACACCAGAAAAGACCTCTAGTGTATATACATTCAATTCAATGTCTTTTTCAAGTTCATATAAATCGTGTGATGACATAATCAGAAACTGTGTGTTATGCCGGCACTTTGGCATTATAGTTGTCGATGTGTATTTACTGTTAGTCCTTGCTGATATCCACACTTCATCATATACAAATCAACTTTCAATGTTCACTTCTGCTCATTAACTTAGTGATATTGATATACTAGAAGAGTTACGCCAATACGGTCATGTTTACTTTGTTCTGGTTATGAATGATGAACTTTCCTCGAATACACAGGTGTGTAAGCCTTGCTCGTTTATTTTCAGCTCGATTGTTCCTCATATCAGCCTACTACTTTAATCTATCTACAGAATCATCATTCGTAAGAAGAACAAAGCTAATATTGGCCAATAATTTCCCCGGATATCATCTAGCTAAAGCTCGTCTGACGTATGTTCTAGAGTCACATTAGCACGGATGACATTTGCTGTATTGATGCCCTATCTTCTTGGCATTCGGACTAATATACAACAAATATTATTAGAAATGTCGTATATATACCTAATGATTCTCAAAGGTTATATAACAAATCTTGTAAAATATTTGACGCCAATAAAGTTATCCATTCGAGCTGTGCCTCGACCACTTCTAGATAAGCTCTGTATACCTTTTAGGCGTATTGGAATCGATTTGACACTTTGAAACTTGAATTCCTAGAATATAAATTCAAGATAACTATACAGATAATCTGATGAATATTGTGAAACTAATTTGACTGGGGGCGGTTGTTGCCTATGATAGCAACAGCTCCCAGTGAAATTTGTGTCAAAACATTCAATTAAAACATATACAATTCGTAGACTACTGACAGACATTTTCGATTTTTCTGACGTTATACACCATTATGATTGCGATGTCAGCTAACTATTACGTGATTGATAATGACATCAGGTACAGAGTGACAGATCTGATCAATACATTGGTACTACTGGGGCTTTTTAAACACCCTCAGGGGCACTGTTCTCTCTCTCTCTCTCTCTCTCTCTCTCTCTCTCTCATTGACTGACATTATAACGAAATCACACACCATGTAAAGAAAGTGGGATCACTGGAAAGCGAATTACTGGCAGTAACACCTCCCAGCCAAAATGGTTTCCTGATCAGAAATATACCGTAGGAGTCTCATAAAGCTGAAAGCGATGTACCAAATCTGAAGTCAATCAGATTGTAACGTTTACAGAAAATGTTGGGAATGTGGATCTCTGCCGTTGCCTGCCATTGTAACGGAAACAGAGAAAAATTTAATTTTTAGCACAATTTAATTTTCATGGGAAATAATGCTAGTGAGTCTTGAAGGATTTAACTGAAACGTAGCTTCAACAGATATGTCATGGCACTCGGTATCCACATACCACGTTGGAAGCTAATCCATGCTGATATACTAGAGGTATGCTCCGAAAATAAGGTTTATGATCACTGGCAGACAAATTAGTGTCAAAATATTCAACAGCTTACTTATGTATTTACCTTGATTCAGCGAGATTCTGGGTTCAAAGTGTTAAAATGGAGTTAAATGTTCGTACACTCTGGTCAGGTCCTAGGTAGACATGTGCAGTGCATAGCTATAAATGCGCCTCTCTATTGGTCTCCGTAGTTGTATTACCTCGCGAGTATTCGAAAAACAGACGGTTAATTACCGCCGATTGCTTCAAGCGCCGGGTGAAACTTATTCACCCGAGATTGAATCCAGGGGACATTTTGACTGGCAGTGTAAATATGATATCTGTTTAGCCTATGCAGACCAAATGCGACAAATTCTGTATGATGTATCGGAATATCCTCTTAAATATTTTGAAACTAATTTGACTCGGAGCTGTCACTGACTATGACGGCAACAGGTTCCAGTTAAATGCTCTGAACACCAAAGTATGTGTCTCTTCAAGGGAAATATTAAGATTTCACCGAAACTTATGATAGTAATGGTGTATTAAACTTGAAGTCAATCCAATTGTAAATTTTAGAAAATATTTTTGGGAGGCAGACAACTTCGATGACGCTGCGCCGTGCCAGTTGTTGATTGGCCTCAGCGCCGGTGCACGGGAATATGGCGTCCTAGGCGGGAAGACCGCCACACGCACGCGCCCACCTAAACTCCACAACCCCAACCCGCAACAACACCCCCACCCCCAAACCACTACCCCCCCCCCCGCCACCCCACACACACACACTCCTACCACCCACCCACACCCACACACCCCCCCCCCTCCACCAAAACCCACCGCAACACCAAACCCACTCATACTCATTCGACTTTGAAAACGAATATAAATTAAGAAAACATGATCATCAATGTTGTTGTAGAATAAACTGATCTAATACATGGAAAACTAGATGTTACTAACGCATATCAACAGCAAACTGCTAGGAAATAAATATTCATTGGTTGAATTGCGTCTAAAATTGTAATAAGGGATGTAACCGTGCTAAGTAGATGAGCTATACCCGTCAGAGTGATATCCCCTGGTACTGATGACAGCTATAATTGTTTGTCTACGATTGATAGGGTTACACCTTATGATTTGACATAAAAATGTTGAGGCGACCCCTGAGATTCGGTTCCCCCAATTCTAGTATTCCAATTCACTTCCCCTTAGTCACATATTGCTCAGTTGACATCTTGTTAAACCTGTTTAAACGCTCGAAGATCCTAGATGTACTGCGCCAGGCCAGTCGCAATGAAGATGAGATACGACTAGTGAGACTACTGCTTGCAGACACCAAGCTGAGAGTACGAGTCAAGTCAGTGAAATCTGTAGAGCTTGAGACATCAATCGGCTTCCCATAGGGCGATTGTCTATCCCCTGTGCTATTCACTGTTACCTGGCTGCTGCATTTAAATCCGTGCGGGAAACGCACGCACGCATGCGCGCGCACACACGCACGCACGCACGCACACAGATGAGGAAAAGAAACCCCTTGACGAACTTCTCCCAATAGTTGCAAGCAAACTAAAACTTGAGAATCTCTTTGTAAATGAATCCAAAACAGAGTTCACCCACATATACCTATCTACAAAGTGTGGACCTAAAGAAAATGACGATCCACTCCGTGGCGGCGAACCATGGAGGAAAAGTACAATCCTGGGCTCACTCCTTTGCAGTACTGCGGGCATTGCTGCACGCTGCATCATGGGGAACATAGCTTTCCAGTCCTTCTGGAAGCTATGGATTCGTAGATCAAAGATGCCCTTGGTAAAAAAGACTACGTTTATACAATGCACCCTGCGTATCATTGATGGTGTATAACTGTAACAGCTGGGCAGCTCCAAAGACAGCTCTTGACAAACTTGATGGCTGCCACCACAAACATCTACGCACCATCGCTGGACACCGATGGCCAGAGAGCATAATTTCCAACGATGCACTAAACAAGATGTGTAATACGCCGCCGCTGTCTGTAAAAGTCGCCCAGCAAAGATGGTCCATGTTTGGCCATGTGCTAAGGATGCCAGATGACATACCAGCACAGATAGCCTTGGAATTCGCCCTACCCGGAGCCAGCAAATGCAGAGCCAGGAGAGGACGGCATTGTACAAATCTGCTAAGCGTGCTGCGAGGTGACCTCAAGAAAGCAGGATTAGGTACACTCAAGTCAAGAATGGACCTGAGGAAGCTAAGGATTTTGGCTGAGGACAAGACACAGTGGGCAAAAGCGAAGGACTGATTGCAGCTGTAGGATGTTTCCACTACTACAGCCGCAGAATACAGTAATCATACATACATACATACATCTTGTTGCTCATTACAGTAAAACAGTAAAAGAATGTAGCTTCCACAGCTCATAAACCATCACCATTAAATATAACTCATTTAAGCATTCAATATTGAAGATTACTCCCCCCACCCCCCACCCACCCCCCCCCCCCATTCGCAAGCGGCATATTAGCGCGTATGTAGATATGTAGAGTGTAGACAATCTTCATACTTATTCTTTAACTTTAAGCGACTAGGCTCTGATTGTTTGACACAGTCATCGGTGCAGACAAATTTGAAAAGGTATGGTCTAGCGAGCTATCTCAAGTTATTTGTTTATAGTGTTATCATCATATGAAGTCCTAGGAAGAAGGTCCAGTCCACAAAGATGGGTACTGTGGATGTTGAAGTGATTGACATCAGTTTTCATTCGGAACGCATGTATGTTTTTCTCTTTGGATTCATAGTCAGCTATGTATCTGTCTGCTTTCTGTCATTACTGCGAGACATCATTAAGAACTTCTGAATACGTAATGGATGTATGCGATCTGCCAGGCAATTATACGACGTCAAAATCAATTACACCATATGTAGACTGACGTCACAATTAAAATGCGTAATGAATAACGTAACTATGTCCATCATGAACCGTGAATAGTTCGTCAGTTGTACGAATTGTAGATCAATACAATTTAATAAACATTGTTGAATATTTTGAAACTAATTTGACAGGGCACTGTTGCTGCTATGACATTAGGATTATAGAAATTCAGGATTCAAGGTATATAACTCGATCCCAACCCGCACAAAGCATGGACGGAGCTTAGCTAGAGATTGGCGGGGAATAGATAAAAGTGGATCACTCCATTCGAACTGGTTGCTTAAGAACAAATGTACATCATGAATATTTGAATTATCCCCAGATCTCCTAATAGTTTCATGGCTCATTACCTTCCAATAGCCATACAGCTCGAGCAGTGGCGACTGTGTAAACGGCTGCGCTGATAATCAGTGAGGGGTCACGTGATCTTTCTTTTGGACACGCCCCAACGCCTAACACTTTCATGGCTCATTATACCTGTCAATCAGCATTACTGAGTGTCAATATCTCAACCCCTCGAACAATGGCGACTGTAGGTGCCGCGCTGACTGGTCGAGAGCATGGCATCATTAATGTGTAAATGAACCCGACCCCCGACCCACACCTTCACGGCTCATTATACCTGTCAATCACTGGCACAGCTCAAAACTCTACATCAAAGAAAATGTGGTGAATGGATGGGCAGCTGTTCTGATTGGTTGAGGGTTATGACCTAATCTCGTATGCATATTGGGTCACGCTCACATGCCCATATCGTCAGGGGGCGCGGCCTTTTCAAACAAGAGCTCCGCAAACTACGCATAATATCCCGCCATGATGACAAAGCAATAAATGAGAGCTGTCAGAAAATGTTTATTTGTTCCTCACACCCAGACCAGTCATCCTATGAAGTGTCAAAGTGATCCGTTATACGGCTAAGGAGTTATCATCAGGAAACCAATTTTCAAGATGGCCGCTGGCTGGCGTTCATCATGGAGTTCGGATCATGGTCAAGTACACTCGCTTTCTTCCCCAGATCTAGTCCAACCCTATGAAGTTTCAAAGCGATCAGATAAACGGGAACGGAGTTATCATCCGGAAACCAATTTTCAATATGGCTGCTGGTGGCTGGCGGCCATGTTGAATTTCGAATCATCGTCAGTTTTGCTAGGTTTCTTCTCCATACCTCTAGTCCAACCACCCTATGAGGTTTCAAAGTGATCTGATTAATCTTCTTCTTCTTCTCCTTTTCGATTGCTGGTATCACACTTGGAGAGCCGTTCTCAAGATGAAATCTGTGGTTTTCTGCCGTTCTTCCACAGGCCCATACAGCTTTTCAAGAAAAGAGGTTGACAAAGGCCAGATCTCTTCTCTCAGCAGCTGATACGTACTGCAACATTGAAGTATGTGCTCTGTGGTCTGTTCTGCTTCTCCACAAGGACAAGCGGGCGATGTCGTAAGGTGGAACCGCCTGTACATGTGTTGGTTTAGTCTGTTGTGTCCAGTTCTGAGACGAAGAATGGTCACTTGCTCTGGCCTCGAGAGATGATGGTAGGCATCTTCTGATGGAGGTGTTCTATAGAGTGACTTGATGATAGTCTTCATCCCTGTATGGGTAACCATGTTTTCTGTCTGATTCTCTTCTGCACCCACCTTTGCCATCTTGTCTGCTTCCTCATTTCCTTGGACTCCATCCACAGTGTGAGGGGATCCACTGCAATGCTATTCGAAAGCATTTGATGGTGTGTAGTGCTTCTTCAAGTTGTGGCAGCTTACCTTTGGTGATAGCCTCAAGGACGGAGTGGGCATCAGATAAAAAGACAATCTGTACCCCTGTTTAAGACTATATGCTCGGCCTCAACGTGGCGCAGGGGTGTAACCCACTGGGTGTCAATCCAGACATTTGGAGGGGCTAACCAGAGCATTATGCACAACGCTAATGAAATGACACTTGGAGATCGAATCAACCGAAATGGTGCTCGCCCTGTGAGGATCCGCCAGGCAGGTTCAGCGCTGGGCTCCACACCTCGAAGGAGCCCACCCTCAGCTACTGGAGGTCCCATCAACTCGTCTTGTGGAGCCAGGGGACGAGGATGGAGAGCTACTGGCCAACCGAAAGAGAAGACCAACCCCAAAGAGAACCCCAGTATCAACATCATGCACTGGAACGCAGAAGGGGTTACCAACAAGAAATCAGAGCTCGAACAGTTCCTGTACGAAAACAACATTGATATCTGCTGCATCCAAGAGACACACCTGCAAGAAGGAAAACCATTTAAGATCAGAGGTTACCAGATTTTCCAGTGTGATCGAAGAGGAAGAAAGAAAGGCTGGGTGATCACCTTGCTCCGAAACAGCGTGAACGCCAGCCAGATCAAAATCTTTATGGAAGAGGCAGAATATATCAAGATCAAGGTAACAACCAGCAACTCTGTGATTGACATTTTCAATTATTACTGCTCTAATGACAAGAATCTCTCACTTGACACAATCCAGGTCCCGGACTGCCACTTCCTCATTGCGGGAGACTTTAATAGCCAGTCCCAGAGCTGGGGATACAGAACATTTGATAAACGAGGAGAAGACATTGAAGCATGGCAAGATGAAAAGCGCCTTTTACTTGTCAATGATCCCATAGATCAGCCTACCTTCTACTCGCACCGGTGGCACTCGACAACAACGCCAGACTTGGCATTTTGTACAGAAGACATTCACAGAAACCTCAGTAGAGTGGTCGGATCGCAGTTACGAGGAAGCGACCACCGCCCAGTCCTCCCCTCTCTTTCTGGAAGTATTTCGACAAGTACACCTCAACATCCAAGGTGGAACTACAAAAAGGGAAATTGGAGTCTGTTCGGCATTCGTTCCAGTGAGCTTACCCAAAATATAGCAGTAGAAGGGAGAAACATCAACAATGTGGTCACGGAAATTTAATTCAAGTGTCCTCAAGGCTGCCAACGAAGCGATTCCTCGAGGGTTCAGGAAAAACTACCACCCCTACTGGTCAACAGAACTGCAAGCAGCACATGATAAACTAGACAAGGCCAGAGAAGATGCAGAGGGTAATCCCTGTCATAAAAACCACTTCACGCTACAACAAACTGAAGCCATGTAACTAAAGACCAAGCTGGAGGCCAAAAGAAGAAGCTGGAGGGAAAAGATGGCAGGGTTTAATTTAGAGACACCACAAAGCTATGGAGACTGACTAAAGCACTGAATGATGAGGGTGTCGGGGGAGAGAAGATTACTCTTGAAGAAGATGGATAAACACTGTCAGGAAAGATGGCTGCAGATGCCTTTGCGAAGGCATATGCAAGAGAAAGCAACATTTCTATACCACGAATGCGTAAAAAAGAGGTTAGAAAAGAGCAAAAGGAAAGAACAGACACCAACACTCACGATGCAATGAAAGTTGACATTAGGTTAGCAGAACTGAAGAAGTCTATCCGCCAATTGAAGAAGAAGAAATTTCCCGGGCCAGATGGTATTACGAATGAAATGATCCAACACCTTCGTAATGCATCTCGAAGAAGATGGACAAACACTGACAGGAAAGATGGCTGCAGATGCCTTTGCATCTCTCCGCAAGTTGCTAGACATCTTTAATCTCAGTTGGACCAATGGAGAGGTTCCTCAGTGCTGGAAGGAAGCCAGAATGACTCATATTCTGAAAAAAGGGAAGAACAAGACGATAGTGCTGAGCTACCATCCTATCAATCTTACAAGCTGCATATGCAAGACCATGGAGCGCATCATCAACCAGCAGTTGCAGTGGTACCTGGAGTCGGAGAACATTATAGTTTCAGAGCAGGCCGGCTTCAGAAGATACAGGAGCACAGAAGATCAAACAACACATCTTGCACAGGTCATAGAGGACACTTTTCAAGCCAAGAAGGTGATGCTAGCTGCCTTTATTGATCTGCAGAAGGCATTTGACAAGGTGTGGAAAGATGGCCTCCACGTGAAGCTCCGGCGCACAGGCATCGGTGGCAACATGTTCCGATGGACCAAGTCGTACCTATACAATCGCAGAGCTAGGGTGCTGGTGGATGGACAATCTGGACATAATGTATTGCTGAGACAAGGGGTGCCACAAGGCGGAGTATTATCACCAACTCTGTTCATACTCTTCATTAATGACATTGTAGCAGAGCTGCCCAATGGGATCCAAGCAGCCCTCTATGCAGATGACCTCATACTCTGGTGCACCAAGGAGTACACGACGACTGCCACGTACAGAATGCAGCTCGCCTTGGACAGAATTACAGCTTGGGCCAATCGCTGGTGTATTACCATCAACAAAGAAAAATCATCAGCCATGCTATTCTCACTGTCCACCAAAACCAAGGTTGGCAATCTGAAACTGGGCGGTACTCCACTCGAGTACGAGGACCAGCAGACATACCTGGGAGTCACCTACGACAGAAGATTAACATGGAAGGAGCACATACAGAATGCAGAGGCAAAGGCCAGAAGAAAGCTAAACATCATGAGGAAGCTGGCAGGAACAAAGTGGGGTGCCAATGAAAGGATCCACAAGACCATCTACCTAGGTGCCGTACGACCACACCTTGAGTATGGATCCAGCTCATGAATGACAGCAGCTAAATCTCATCAACAGAACCTCGACAGAGTACAAAACCAGGCACTGCGCATCATCACTTGTGGAATGAGATCAACACCAATAGAAAAAATGGAGCAGACAGCAGGCATCCCCCCACTTAGCAAAGGAAGGGAATGCAAAGCACTGATCCAAGCTGCAAAGTTCAAATCGTTCAGCAACCACCCGATGAAGATCAGGCAAGCACAGCTGTCATCTGGAAGACTTAAAAGACCAAGTTTTGTGAAAGAGACAAAAGCACTTCAAAGGAAACACCAAGAAATGTTGCCAGCACAAATAGAAGACCCAAACCACACCCTTGATCCTCCACCCTGGGAAAACAAACTAGAGAGCATAGCTATTCGCACCACAGTACCTCATCTCACAACCAAAGATGAACACAGTGATGTGAGCAAGAAGGCCCTGACCCTAGCCATGCTGGAAGAAATGTACCCTCAGGAGACATGGATAAGGATCTACACAGATGGATCAGCCAAAGATGCAATTAGGAGCGGAGGTGCCGGACTGCACATACAGTATCCAAACGGACAACATGAGTCTGCTGCAATACCGACGGGCAAACACTGCACAAACTACAGAGCTGAAGTCGAAGCACTGGTTCATGCAGCTAATACTATCAGCAGAACATCTGATTAATAGGAACATAGTTGTCATCCAGAAACCAATTGTCAAGATGGCTGTTTTCTACCAAATTTGGTTATAATCAGTCCAGTGCTATTACCCTGCTAATCCAAGATGGCCACCAAATCATTTAATCAGACAATTTTGAAGTGGCAAATTAAGTCAGCATATACAAAAAGCTATACAAAACTAATTTCAGCATCAAAATACATCAAATAAAAAAATCCAATATGGCCTCCAAACACGCTACATTTGGACTTGTCCACGACAGCCATTTTTGTGATGTATCAATTTCCCTTGAACAAACTTTAACTGCCCTTAGTCAATTTCAGCCCAATCTAGTCAGCGGTTCTCGAGAAGTCGCAGGATTGTTAATTAACCGTCTAATCATATCACCCAAATTTCGGCCCACTCAATTTAGCGGCTCTGGAGAAGTTATTTTTGCTAAAGCTAGGTCATCCAAGATGGCCGACGAAGCATTTGGTCAATCAAGTTCCCTTGATCAAACTTGGTTCAGCTGTTGCCAGAGATGATGTTTCGTGAGCTTTGCATCTAAAAATCCGACAATATCCAAGGTGGCGGTCGACCAAATTGGCCACTCGGCTTTGCTTGAAAGTCGAATCTTTATGCCCTGAGTATGCTTCCTGCTAAACATAATTGAAATCGTCACAGTGGTTCTTAAGAATTCATTTAAAGAAAAAGTTGCTATACAGATGACGGATGGTCACCATGTCATAATCTCACTTGGCCATCTGGCCAGGTGAGCTAATGATAGTACTACTGGTTTTCAAATGGGCAACAACTGGGTTCATCTATACATGTAGGGGTCAATCTATGTGGTATCTTCAGTTTGCATTTCATCTTTGGCTATGTCTTCGGCTCTGGATTCTGCTCTTGTTTCAGTATCAGCTTCTGTTTCGGTCTTATCCTTGTTCTCGGCTTCTGGTATATTTCCATCTCCACTTCTATATTAGCTTTGCAGCTTAGTTACGGATACAGATTCTGGTCTAGGTATTGGTCCATAACCAGCTTCCAGTTCATACATAGCTCACACTATATCAGACTTTCTCTTCGGCTCAGGTTTCTAGCCATCATTCCAACTCGGGTCCGGTTTATGATTCATTTTCAGCCTCTGATTATTCATTTTTGCCTTTGATTTTGAGTTCTGGTTTTTTTCTTTGTCTGGCTACTGTTTCAGCAAATGACTCCAATTTGGTTAGGTTTGTTATTTGGTCTTCTCTGGTTCTGGCTACCAGCTTGGTTCCTGGTCTGATTCAGCATATGGCCCAATTCACGCTTCCGGTGTTGTCTTCAACATCATGTTCCGTCAT
The DNA here is from genome assembly GCA_034401795.1 of Chaetoderma sp. LZ-2023a. Taxonomy (NCBI): domain Eukaryota; kingdom Metazoa; phylum Mollusca; class Caudofoveata; order Chaetodermatida; family Chaetodermatidae; genus Chaetoderma; species Chaetoderma sp. LZ-2023a. The sequence goes on from CM067372.1 coordinate 93,667,188, forward strand.
GGTGGCGAGGTTTGACTTTTGGTCTGGGTCTTTCAGTCAATAATTTTGGCCCTAATTTGGCCCCATGTCAGGTGCATGCCCTATTTCCTGTTATCGCATGTCTTTGGAAAGTTGACAGTTGTAGCTTAGCCAGGAACCAAGATGATTAGAGTCTCATAGACCTAGTCTAATGGTAATGCAAGATGAGTATGACCTCACGTAGGCATGAGTGGTCGAACCCCATGGTTGTTTGGCTTTGGAGTCCAGAGTTAAAGAATAAGTTATTGGTGTGTTCTTTCAGTTCACTGGATTTATTCCTTAGGTCTTGATTCATCTGGAAGTTCATGACTGGTAAAACGTCTATATTGTGTATTTTATCACATTTTCCTAATATTAGGCTTGGTATGATGAGAGGTTCTGATTCAATGCATAGTTTGGTTATCATCAAGCAATTTGGTTTTAATCCATCAACAATTGTCAAAACGTGACAAAAACATATTTTCCACCCAAAACAGCTTAATGAACCGAGTTCTGGCTCATATTTCATGGCGTGGCATTTCATATTCATGACTCAAAAAGCCCTTAATGAACCAGAGTCATGGCCCTTGTTTAAAGGTGTTGTCTCTTTATATTCATAGTTTAAATAGATATTGCCTGAAGGAACATATCAGGAAAATTTGGTTTTAATCCATCAACAATTATCAAAACGTGACAAAAACTTATTTTCCACCCAAAATAGCTTAATGAACCGAGCTATGACTCATATTTCATGGCGTGCCATTTCATATTCGTGGCTCAAAAAAGCCTTAATGAGTCATGGCCTTTGTTTAAAGGTGTTGTCTCTTTATATTCATAGTTCAAATAGATATTGCCTGAAGGAACATATCAGGAAATTTTGGTTTTAATCCATCTATAAATGCCGTGCGGCCACTTCATCTTTATAGGCTAAATAAATAGCATCTAAAGGAACATATCTGCTAAATTCGGTTTTAATTCATCAATAAATATCTCCCCATAAGTTTCAATACTTTCAAATGCCTTAATGAACCAGAGTTATGGCCCTTATTTGAAGGCATGGCCACTTCATATTCATAACTCGAATAGATGTTGTCTAAAGGAACATACCTGCCAAATTTGGCTTTGATCCATCAATAAATGACGAAACGTGCACCAAACATATTTCCCCATATGCTTCAATACATTGAAAAAATAGCAAGGGGCATAGCTATGCTTTTTGAAGGCGTGGCCACTTCATCCGCATAGCGGCTTAGCCCAAATAGATATTGCCTAAAGGAACATATCAACCAGATCCATATTCTCCAAATTTGGTTTTAATCCATCACAAATGGCGAAATATGCCACAATTGTTCACAGACTGACGATAGACAAATCGCGATTGTATAGGGGGTAATGTGAGGGTACATACATATAAAGGTGTTTCTAACAAAATCTCACCCAGGGAGGAGATGCATTTTGACAATTTCCGGTACATTTTCATAAAATTTGTTTTACCAAAAAAATCAACCCATTATAATTCTGAACAATTGTTCTGGAGACTACCGCGATGCGGTCTGTCCAGCCAACTAGGGTTGAAATCTATCAAGTGGTTAATGATGAGTAGCGTTTTGATAATTTCCAGTACATTTTTTCATAAAATCTCTGATTTTCATCAAAAAACGTCATCAAACAAGATTCTGTATATCGGTTCTGAAGCCTAGTTAGATTGGATCCTTCCAGCCACAGTAAGTTCAAATTTGCTAAGCGGTTAATGAGTAGTTTTTAAACAAAAATTGATGGAGGGACAGACGGTCAATATGCGTTTCAGTGACCATGACCTTTTACCTTTTGACCCCAACATAATTGTGTCATGTTGTGTCACTATAAGGAGGCTTGTGTCCAAGTTTGGGTCCAGTATGATTAACCAAACATGAGATATAAATTTCAAATTCAGCTTTTTTGAGTTAGAATGACATCACATATCACTGCGCAATGAGACAAGATGGCCGTCTTCTTAATGACAAAATAATGTGATGCTCAAAAGATAATGGACCTTTCCAGTTTTAGGTATGCCCCGACCATCTCTAGCTCCGCTCCACCCACACTTTGCCGTGTTCGGATCGATCGATTACCGAACACCCTGACTATCAATTTCCTTAAAATTATACAGGTAATCTGTTGAATATATTGTAACTAATTTGACTGGGTACTGTTTCTGCCTATGGCAGCAACAGCACCCTGTCAAATTAGTTTCAAAATATGCAACAGAATATTTATTAAATAGTAAAGACATACAATCCGTACAACAATGCATAGTCCGTCTTCAATTATGCGTTCGTGACGTACTTATCTATGCCATTCATGATGCCATTGATTATGATGTCATTCTGCACGTGGCCTAGTTGTGACATCATATAATGGATGGATAAACTGGAAAGGTGAATTGGAAGATTGTCTTCTATATGGAAAGAGCATATATATATATATATATATATATATATATATATATATATATATATATATATATATATATATATATATATATATATATATATATATTTATATTTAGTGTTCTAAATTATATATATATATATATATATATATATATATATATATATATATATATATATATATATATATATATATATATATATATATATATATATATATATATATATATATATATATATATATATATATATTATTTAGAACACTAAACTGGCGATGCATTTATAATTACTTTATCAGAGAGGATAGCACAGTTCATCTATTGGCTTAGCCAGAAGAAACTGTGACTTCAATTTTATGTTATCTGTCATAGGTAGGTTTTTCTCAACCTCTGAATCTGCCCATATTTATGTGACAACTTTGTTCATAAGAATCTATCTATTACCACAATCATTTAGCAAGTAAGAAATAAAGCTGGTATATAATAATAGAAAATTATCCCTTGTCATGTTGATGTCAAAATGGTCATTGATTCATTAGTAGAGAGGCATGTGCACATTTTGGAAACAGTCCTGCTTAAGGCGTAAACATTGACATTTGAGTTTTCCATTTAATGGTGAATTTCGATTTTTTTTTTTTAAATCATGAAATTTTCAATGCAATTAAGGATATATAAAAAAACATGAAGAAATTACGTGAGTTCAAAAACGGAAAAGAGTACGATGATGTGTCATAGCCATCTTTGTAATACACTAGCAGCGACAGATCCATGAAGTCATCTGCCCACCTGTGGTGGGATGGGGCAGTGCAGAGGGGATCTTGATAGAAAATATTGGAAAGATTAAACTCTCTGAGAAGCCATATCCTGCATTAGTAAAATTCAAAAACATATTCGACAGGTGAAATGTAGATGAAATATGTGCATGTGTGCATGTGTGCATGGATGGACGCACACACCTCACCTCCTAATTTTAATTGCAATGTCAGATGCTTTACAAAACCATCCTGGATAACTAATTCGGAGATTACGCCCACGCCCCTCCCACCAGACCACACCCTACGGGCTACGTAACTGCCGTCCACATCTTGAAGAAAGTAGGTGGGGTTCCATGCGTCCGGCATTGGTAAATAAAGTAATATATTTTAGGACAATGTGTCCTTTCTTTATGATATGACATCTATCAGGGTACAGACAAATTCAGATTTTCTATACACATTCTGACAATATAATGTCAGATATTAGAAATATAGAGGACAGCTGTTGAAATTTTTTTCATTAATTTGACTAGAACCAATTGTTGCCATAGGTAGCAACAATGCTAGTCAAATTGCTCTCAAAATATCCAATAGAATATTCCATTTATATGTATTAAATTTATTTAAAACTTTCTTGCCAGTCAGCCAACCATCTGCATTAGTCAAGACTATTTTTGAAAACTTACCACTGGAATAACTGGCTCGATAACAGAGCCAGTCATTCCAGTGATAAACTTTCAAAATTGGATTTTTTTATTTGATAGATTTTGGGGCTGAAATTGGTTTTATATGTGTTTTTTAGCTGAATGCGCTGCACCGTGTCTAAGCATTTAATTGCTCGAGAGGGAGCACTATACATATGTGCTACATGTATGGTTTTATCACAAAACATCTTGGTAAAAAAAAAATGTGTAGTTGGCACTCTGGATCTTACCCTGATTGGCAGAGGGATCCTAAAAACAGCATATTCGATTCAGATTCAAAATTGGACTATAATCTTGTGCCAAGTCTGCAAGTTTGATTGTATGATCAGCTTAGCAACTTTATCAGATAGTCTTTGCTGTAATTTGTAGCAGGAGGCAATGAAAAGATATAAGAGAAATGACTAGATAATTCCATATAAATGTGACCCTCGTCTACATAAGACACATGAACACACAATGGATTTCAGTTGTAAGTGTCTTGCAAAACATGAACACATCTTCTCAATAATGTCATACTTTCTCAAAGTACATTACCAATGTGAATGTTGTATTATACAAGAATTCAAAGAATTAAATGAATCACCTGTCCTCCTAATTGCTGATAAGCATCAGAGGTCAGTGACATTCACCTCTGGCCATGTGACCTCAATGTCATCAAACTGATTTCTAATAACAGAGGCACCAATGTATCCAAGTTTAGTTCCAATATGGTCAATCAATCCTTAAATACAAGCTGAGTAATTTCGTAAAACGCAAAAAATTATCATTGAAAAAAACCCAGATCTGTACCAAGGTCACAATGATGTTGGCTTTTGGTCTTGTGACCATCATGTCATCATGCACATTTCTAACAGGATAGGAATACATGGAACCAACTTTAGTTCTGATAGGCTTCAACCACACCTGAAACATAAGCCAATGCCTCCCTGCTGCTTCTCAGGCAAGACAAAAATCATTAATCATTAAACACATATTCTTCTCGAGAGGGCATTCGAAATCATTAAGTATACTAATCTCTCATGAAATAAATTCAGTTACACATTTCTAAGTTTTATCAACAAGGCACAACATGATCAACATGACGTGAAGAAATACAATTTTCATTAACAAGGTATTTGTACTAACTGCACTTTATCACAGAACCATTTGTTAGCCAATCTGAATCAGATTATTAGAACATGCTTACTAGATACACTGCATGCCCAGTATCTACAATCAGCTACTATGTCCCAAAACAGAATTTGTGCAAGCCTCCTAGACCTCCTTAAACGGCAATGTATTTCAGCAACATTACTTCCAAAATGAACACCAGTGATCAAACGAAATGGAATTTGCTGTGTGTATCTGAAATTTCAAGAGATATATACACCTGTGCAAAAGTTAAGCACCAGTAAAAACAATAGAACGTAGAAACATGATGGTACAACTAGGCTGCCATACTTTTTGTCCCCGTGTTAGCTGACATAATTCCAAGTACGAAATGCACATGCATGCATGACTTCACGCCGCTTGATGTCCGTGCGTGGCGGGAAACAGCACACGTGTTCAGTTATGTAAAAGTCCAGTTTGAGGTGTAGAACATTACATACAGATTTAGGCGACAAGATTAGGAATTTTGTGTTCATGACAGTGGTTTATTTGTACAGAGAGAATTAGCTCTTGATTGTGAACCGCTATGGCAAGACGAAGGTTAAGTGATCGTGTGAAATGGCAAATCATAGGCATGCATACCACTGGTATGTCATGCAGAGAGATTGGCAGACAGCTGAACATTAACCATACTGTAATCAGTCGTTTGATTGCAAAACATGGGCAAACTAACGAGGTGAACGACAGGCCTAGATCTGGAAGACCGAAGAAGACTACTGCCCGTGATGATCGAGCCCTAGTACGCCTTGTTAGGAGATCTCCATTCACCAACAGCAAAGTGCTCAGCCAGCAATGGGAAACGCGCAATAGAGTGTCAATGTCTACCGTCAAAAGGAGACTGTATGCTGCTGGCATGAAAGCTAGGAGACCTGTCAGACGTCCTCTCCTCACTGCACACCACAAAGAGGAGCGTCTGTGGTGGTGCAACGAAAGAAGACACTGGAACATGAGATCCTGGAGACGGGTACACTGGTCCGATGAAAGTCGGTTCCTGCTTCATGCCACAGATGGTCGAACTCGTGTATGGAGGTCCAGACGCACGGCGTACGACCAACGTAACATCATGGAAGAAGTTCCATTTGGTGGAGGTTCCGTTATGATATGGGGGTGCATCTCATTTGATTGTAAGCTGGATCTGTTGACTGTACCTGGAACACTAAATGGACAAAGATATCAAGATTCCATACTGGATAGAGTTGTGGTCCCTCATTTTGTAAATCATGCACCTGGAACCCACCCTATATTCATGGATGACAACGCCCGACCACATCGTGCTAGAGCTGTGCATGAATACCTCCGCCAGAATGCCATCGAAACCCTACCATGGCCAGCAAGGAGCCCTGACATGAACCCTATTGAGCATATCTGGGACATTCTGGGAAACATGGTGAGAAGGAGGGATCCTCCTGTGCAGAACCTACAGGAATTAACATACGCACTCCATCTTGAATGGCAACGAATACCTCAATGGCGTATCAGTCGGTTGGTGACCAGCATGAGACGTCGTGTCCAGGCCGCCATCCAGGCACAAGGTGGATATACCCGGTATTAATAATGACAGTCTCAAACTCGTGCACAGATGTTAAACTTCGTTTTCAGACACCATTAATGACAATCTAGCCACGTGTGTCAACTGTAGGGCAATAGTTGTCAGTTGTGTCAACGTAACCATATTCAGACCTCGTTTTCAAGTTCAAACAAAAACATACAGTGTTTCCCCACCATCATAATCAGCATTCCTCTAGTTGCATTATTACCTCTTGCACTAAGATGGATGGGTACATAAATGTTTATGCTATTGCTTTCTTCATAGCACATGAATATACCCTCGCATGTGCGTAAAAATAGGGTGGTGCTTAACTTTTGCACAGGTGTATACATGTTAAGATAACTTAACTACTTGCTCAGTTGGGTATCAATGTTCTCTTTAAAGTATGTGTGCACCACTGAACAGAGAGTAATATGCACCAGGTATGGGATATTTCTTGAAACCAGTTATTTGCAAATCAATATAATAAAGAAGTTGCTGCCTTAGTCAACAACAACTTGCAGTCAAATTGTTCTTCAAACCCTCGCATGTACCAACTAAATGTTGATAATAATTTTTTAAATAATTAAACTGCAAGATTTTGCAGCAACAATTTTCATACAAATCATTCTCAAATCATTGGTAAGTGGGGACGGGTATTGTCTACTGATTATCTTGACAATAATTTTAATCAGATGTATTGCTGCCGTAGACAGCAATTGCCGACTGGTAAATTATTGTCAAAATATACAACAGCTTTGATGTATGTGCTGTCAGACTACTTGTGCTAATATATCCTATATGGTTACACCCTCACGATAGCTATATGTAACACATGATCAGTTTCTAGAGCACAGTTTTTATTTGAGGATTCCAAGTCAGTAAAGACAAGACTCAAATAATATGGCATCTAATAGGTGCAAAGTATATGATAGCTGAACATTGTATCCTGTGTAAATTGCACAGAAACAAAAAATAAGAGTCTCTGAATTATTAACCACTGGCACAAACAAACAAGATCAGATGACCACTGGAAAAATTTACCAATTTAATTTCTGTGAACAAGGTGTAGCCAAGATTTATTAAAATTGGACCAGCAGTCAATATGTAGTCTTTTTATGATTTTCTCAGAAATTTACAAAAAATACATGTCCACCAAAGATGCTAAATTTTGATTGATTCATGGCGGACATGTTTTTTATGTATCTACTTTCCATGCATAAAGTCTAATGGCATATCTCTCCAATTTCCACCCGATTCGTTCAGTGATTCTGGAGAAGTTATTTTCGTGAAAACTAGGTCATCCAAGATAGCCGGCAAAGCATTGGGCCAATTAAACTCCCTTAAACAAACTTGGTTCAGCTGTTGCTCCAGATGATGTTTCATGAGATTTGAATTGATCCCCCATGCAGTTTCCGAGATTTTAAAGATTTTTAGACTTTTCTTTTTTTAGACCAAAACCTAAGATGACCGCCAGCCAAATTGGCCGATCGGCTTCCTATAAACAGAGTTCGATCCCTATGACCTAAGGATGCATCCTGCCAAATATACTTGAAATCGGCCACCTAGTTCTCGAGAAGACATTTACAATTGCCCATTGTTTTAGTATTGGAGTTTTTGGTGGGAAAAATATCCAAAATGGGAGCCAAACCATTTATTCGATGGTTTATTTGATTACCCCCAAAAATATATACACCTGTGCAAAAGTTAAGCACCACCCTATTTTTACGCACATGCGAGGGTATATTCATGTGCTATGAAGAAAGCAATAGCATAAACATTTATGTACCCATCCATCTTAGTGCAAGAGGTAATAATGCAACTAGAGGAATGCTGATTATGATGGTGGGGAAACACTGTATGTTTTTGTTTGAACTTGAAAACGAGGCCTGAATATGGTTACGTTGACACAACTGACAACTATTGCCCTACAGTTGACACACGTGGCTAGATTGTCATTAATGGTGTCTGAAAACGAAGTTTAACATCTGTGCACGAGTTTGAGACTGTCATTATTAATACCGGGTATATCCACCTTGTGCCTGGATGACGGCCTGGACACGACGTCTCATGCTGGTCACCAACCGACTGATACGCCATTGTGGTATTCGTTGCCATTCAAGATGGAGTGCGTCTGTTAATTCCTGTAGGTTCTGCACAGGAGGATCCCTCCTTCTCACCATGTTTCCCAGAATGTCCCAGATATGCTCAATAGGGTTCATGTCAGGGCTCCTTGCTGGCCATGGTAGGGTTTCGATGGCATTCTGGCGGAGGTATTCATGCACAGCTCTAGCACGATGTGGTCGGGCGTTGTCATCCATGAATATAGGGTGGGTTCCAGGTGCATGATTTACAAAATGAGGGACCTCAACTCTATCCAGTATGGAATCTTGATATCTTTGTCCATTTAGTGTTCCAGGTACAGTCAACAGATCCAGCTTACAATCAAATGAGATGCACCCCCATATCATAACGGAGCCTCCACCAAATGGAACTTCTTCCATGATGTTACGTTGGTCGTACGCCGTGCGTCTGGACCTCCATACACGAGTTCGACCATCTGTGGCATGAAGCAGGAACCGACTTTCATCGGACCAGTGTACACGTCTCCAGGATCTCATGTTCCTGTGTCTTCTTTCGTTGCACCACCTCAGACGCTCCTCTTTGTGGTGTGCAGTGAGGAGGACGTCTGACAGGTCTCCTAGCTTTCATGCCAGCAGCATACAGTCTCCTTTTGACGGTAGACATTGACACTCTATTGCGCGTTTCCCATTGCTGGCTGAGCACTCTGCTGTTGGTGAATGGAGATCTCCTAACAAGGCGTACTAGGGCTCGATCATCACGGGCAGTAGTCTTCTTCGGTCTTCCAGATCTAGGCCTGTCCTTCACCTCGTTAGTTTGCCCATGTTTTGCAATCAAACGACTGATTACAGTATGGTTAATGTTCAGCTGTCTGCCAATCTCTCTGCATGACATACCAGTGGTATGCATGCCTATGATTTGCCATTTCACACGATCACTTAACCTTCGTCTTGCCATAGCGGTTCACAATCAAGAGCTAATTCTCTCTGTACAAATAAACCATGGTCATGAACACAAAATTCCTAATCTTGTCGCCTAAATCTGTATGTAATGTTCTACACCTCAAACTGGACTTTTACATAACTGAACACGTGTGCTGTTTCCCGCCACGCACGGACATCAAGCGGCGTGAAGTCATGCATGCATGTGCATTTCGTACTTGGAATTATGTCAGCTAACGCGGGGACAAAAAGTATGGCAGCCTAGTTGTACCATCATGTTTCCACGTTCTATTGTTTTGCTGGTGCTTAACTTTTGCACAGGTGTATATAAAAATTAATTCCAGCATCAAAATCAGTCAAATAAAGATATTCAATATGCCCACCAAACACGCTACATTTTGATTGGTCCATGGTGGCGATGTATTCTGACAGATCAACTTCCCTTGAACAAACTTTAATGGCCCTTATTCTGACAGATCAACTTCCCTTGAACAAACTTTAATGGCCCTTAAGCCCTAATAATATCTGCCAAATTTTGGCCAGATGTATTCAGCGGTTCTCAAGTCGTTTTCGCTAAAACTACGCCAACCAAGATGGCCGCCAAAACATTTCACCAATCAGGTTCTCTTGAGCAAACTTGGTTCAATTCTTGCCCTAGATCATATTGCATGAGGTTTGCATCAATCCCCCAAGTGGTTTCGGAGAACATTGTTAAAGATGTTTCTAAAAATTGGCCATAATCCAAGCTGGCCGTCAACCAAATTGGCCGATCAGCTTTGCTTGAACAAACTTGGACCCCTATGTCCTAAGGATGCTTCCTGCCCAATAAAATTTAAATCAACCTAGTGGTTCTTGTGAAGAAGTCGTTTAAAGGAAAAGTTGAGGGACGACGGATGGACAACGACACGGCATAAACTGACTTAAAACATCCCATATCTCATGCAAATTTCTCTCTATTTATCGATGCATAAGAACCTTAATCCATAAAGCTACATTAAAATGTTGATCATTTCTTTAATCTACAATGGACTCAGGCACGGATCCAGTCATATGCATAGATACGCAAATGCGGTAGTCAAATTAAAGAAAAAACCTTTTATTGGTCTGAAAATGGACATTTCTGGCTGATATATTTGAGTGTGAAGATGAATTTACAATATCTCATTTTCAAGGCAACCATACATGAAAACTGTTGAATATTTTGAAATTAATTTGATGGCTTACAGTCAAATTAATTTCAAAATATTAACAGAATACGTTTTATATTGTAAAGAAAGTCCTTTTGCAGGGATATGTCGCTGAAGAGGCTAAGAACAGTTTGTGAACATTTCTAGGACATGAAGCACTATTCTTGCGCTGTACTCAATCGATGTTCTACAAAATACTCAAGAACTATTCTTGAGCTGTACTCAATCGATGTTCTAGAACATATTCAAGAATTATTAATGAATATTTCTAGAACTTTCAGTGTTCTTAAACAATAAGTAAAAAATATTTTAGAACCGTTCATGAACTGAAACTAATAAGACATTTTTTCATAAACTTTTTTTGAAGATATTCAAGAACAACTTAAGAACAGTTCTAAAACTTTAAATTTTTATGAACAACTAAAGCACAGACCACAAATTTTTAATTTCTTAAAATGTTCGTAAAATGTTCTTTAAAATTTTTCAAGAACAACTGAAGAACAGGCCTTCAACATTAAAGTTCTTAAAATGTTCCTAATCTGTTCTTGAAGATTTTCAGGAAGAACTGAAAAACAGTTTTTGAACATGAAGAGTACTATAATATTCTAGAACTAGTGTTCTAGATAAGGTCTAGAACTAGGAGTTCAAGACCTCTTCTAGAACATAAGTTCTTGAATAGTTTTATAACATTTTAAGAACATATATACTAGAATTTGTGTTCCAGAAAAGGTTTTAAACTTAGTTTTAGACCTGTTCTTGTCTATAAGTTCTTGAATAGTTCTTGAACAACTGTTCTAGAGTCTCTCATTTAACGTTCGCAGACTGTACTAGATCTGTGCCAAGAACAGATGGAACACAGTTCAAGCACAGTTCTTGAACATTCATTCCAGAACAGCTCAAGAATAATTCTGGAAGTTCTAGAATGTTTCGCAGGGGAAGTCCCCACCATGACCATGCGGATGGCTATTTTGATATCAACCCTTTTGTAGTTACTATAGTTAGTTTTGAATAAGAATATTGTTGATTATCGTGTGAATTGATTGTGTGTAGAATAATACATGTAGAATTGACAAAAAATACCGAAATTTAGTCATCATTTACCGCCGTTTTGTGAAAATCTGACCACCCATAATTCACAATTTTTCACATCAGTTTAATCAAATGTGACATATCCTGTGACTGTGCGAAATTTTACTTTCTACTCAAAATGCAAGAAGTGTCCTCTCAGAGTATTTATACTTCCTCATCCTGTTGTAAAACCCCTCAGATATACCCAATTTATTTCTGATGCAGAAGTCAGGTTTTAGTTCTAGATCTGCCCTTGATGGTTTACATGCTTCATGAGCGATAACCATTGAGCAGATTGAAAACTTGTACCAAGTCATGCCATCTTCTGCTCCACATTATACGGCTTAAGAAGAACTGTATCATTGACACTGACACATTTCAAAAGGCAGTTACATTTTCGCATTAATCTACATTATAACTGGTTACCATACAGTTCAGTAATAAACTATCCGTGTGACAAAAACACGTCTAAAGCAAAACAAAGCTGCACAAGGACACATCAGGACTCAGGTGCATTTGAATAAATTCGTCAGAGGAAATGTTTGAACATGGTCAACAACAGCGCAAAGCAAGTAGAAATCAATATGGAAAAATCTGGATGATCTTTACCGCCTCTGACAGACAACCTGAAAATGAATCGGAACTGTCTCGACCAATCAAAATTTAATTCCCATCAAAATCTCTTACATTCGTAGTAGGTTTGTTAACAGAATCCAAAATAAACTTTGTCCCCTATCACATTAAAAACATAAACACGTTATCAGAAAATGCTAAATGAGTTTGCTATTTCTGGACAACACCTCTGCAAACAAAATTTTGCCACACTTTTGCTATGTTTTATTCAAATTTAAGGTACATTTTATAGCTATTACTAGTCTGTACTATACTTATAAACTGTAGGAATTAATCTCCATTAGCACTTGATAGCAGTAAATGTTTAACAGAATCACAGATGGGGCCGTGTCCCTGAATCCGGGAGACTGTGGCTCAGTGGTTAGCGTATAGGCGTTATTAATCAGTCATCCTGCTTCCTGTCTCATGTTTTATCAGCATTACATCCAAGAACTTTCAACAACTTTTCACTGTCTAAAATAAGACCAAACTTAAGGGTAATATAGAGTATCTGATCTGTATCATATCGACGGAATGCCACGTATACATCATTGGGTTGATCAGCTAAATCAGATATTGGTACTATATTATTCACGTCTACATAGATGTCATGTCGCTTGCCCCAGAATGTCAAATGGGACACGCGAACCACCTTGCTATCACTACTAATACTAATCAGGCCAATAGCTTTTCTAATAAACTGACTGATAACATATAACATCGCGCCCGCAAATGTAGCGATACCAGCTGAAATGATTAATGACGTTGATGGCATTAGTCCAGTCATAAAGTTATATCCAATTACAGGAACAAGTCCAACTGTGAAAATTGTCTGATAAAGTTTTGCTCGTGAAATTGCACGAAATAATACAATCTGAGGGAAACGATAAATTAAGGTGAACTCTTCTGGGCTGGACTGTAACTCCACTTCTTCACTACCGGTACTCCTATCTAATGGTGTTTTAGCTTTATGAGTACAATATGAATGCTTCACAATACTGTGGCATGAAGAATGTCTTTGTAGTTCCTGCCTTACAGGAATTCGTCCGCACATCAGCTGTCTAGTACCTAGTCCTTGAACAGAGATTTTCACAGTCTTGGAAACAACTCCCAGTCTCCACACTTGTCTGCATATGGTAACCATTTCAACTGAAAATATAAAGACCAAATAAATTGTTATTGAAGATGTCAAACAGTATTATAATGCAGCAACAATATAAAGTTAATGTATCATTTGGTTAAAAATCCAATGAATATAGGATAGATATATACCTATCATTACTGTATGAACATAACAAAGGACAATGAATCTTTTATATTCAGATTATGATTGCTCTGACCTATTACCAGTACTGCCTTTGGCATTTACTAGGGATTTGTAGTCACCTAGATTTTTAGATGCGGAATGAATCTCTAAAGCTTACTCAGACTCATGTTCTTGTCAGTCGTGCATGGGCGTTGCTAGGAATTTCCTAAAAGGGGGGGGGGGGGTCGAAATATTGGAGATCTTTTGCTAGAGGTGTTCCTCTCACCTTCATGGGGGGTGGGGTGGAATTTCGGGTTTAGACACTCAAAAAGTCAATGAGCAAACTCATATTTGCCAGCCCTCCCCATCCCCAGATCTAAAGGTGTGTGTGGGGGGGGGGGGGGGGGGGGAAACCGAAACCGCATTGTTTCACAATAGTTTTAGTCGGAGGCAGAATTAGAGCAATAATTTTTCATCATGTCTGCAAATGCAAACAAAATCGACCCAGCTCTATTTCACCATGTAAATTTAAGCAAGTTAAATTTTGAAAGCACTTTATCTTTGTTCGGACGAAGAACGATGTTAAATGCTGGGAAAATTTTAAGAATGCACTTGTTGATTTATTATCAGCTTTCTTCCAAACAAAACATTTAATTTTTGTCATCTTGTAATTTGGAGGTTAACCTTTCGTGATAAAATGGCTATTGAAAATAAAATGGAGCCAGATAAGCCAATTTTCCTGCAACGGCCATTCAAAGCATATATACTAGATCATAATTTGTGATTTCGTGTCTTCAAATATCAAACATTCCACCTCACCTAAAACCACATAAGAGCAATCAGAGATTGCAGACCCTCGTCCTCCCATTTTTGTAACATTGCAAAATGTTTTCAGATTTTCCTGATTTTTCTGGATGGTCCAAATTTTGTGGATTTTCTTGATCACACACATGGTTGTGGAATTCTAGTGTATAGTCAAACCAATTCATGTGTTAAAATGTGAGCCACATCGGACCAGCAGTTTCCGAGACATCCACAGGTCCAGAATTTGAGATACAGCTCTGGGCAGACAGACAGACAGATAATCAGGCAGGCAGAGGCAGGCAGGCAAACAGGCATGCTAGCACATACACACATGCATGATTGCAATACACTCACCACTGATGGTGAATGTGACGATGATGATTGACACCCTTTCATGGTGAATCCGGCCAAAACCGGCTTCAAAAGTAGTCTTGAGGAATGTTCATTTGCTGGCCAAGAGAAGACAACTTTTGAAAATTTACCATTGACATGATAACGAAGACAGTCATTCCAGTGGAAAAATTTTCAAAAATAGTCTTCTCTTAGTCTGCAAATGGATATTTAATACTCAAATATTTTTAATTTCTTGACCAAATTTATCCATTACAGGGACTAATTAGTTTCAAACAATTTACTTGTGTATTGTGAGACACTTGATGTTTATGGTGAAGCACATGTGCAACTCAGATTTCGGATTCCTTAACTTTCTTATTCGCATTTAAAAAACACATGTATATTTGACGCTGCCATTAATAAATGAGTTCCAACTCTGTGTATCCATGAAATTTGTATTATACTTATCTATATGTATTTGCAAGTTGTATTTGTTTATGGTTAGGATATCTGGGATTTACTCAAAATAGGCCCACACACATGCTATTGCCTGTTAGTCCATATTAAATCATCAGCTAGACTAACAGAATGGGCAGAGACATGTGAACACAAGTCTCTGTGAATATTTATTTTACGGATTTAAATTTTTTTCAAAGGTGTAGTGGGAGGGGTCGTTAGCACCCGACAACCCCCGACTAGCGGCGCCACTGTCTTGTTGTCAGTTATCATACAATTCTCACCCAATCTCTCCGAAACTTTACACATGCCTTCTAGCGATAAGTACAGACAATGCAACGGAGGCCAATTTTCAACTAACTACATTGTTGGGTTTTGGAATGGTACCCCAACCATAAATTTTTAAATCACTACTCCTCCGTTGTTGATGAATGGATCTAGATAAAACCTGAGCGATATCCTATGGGCAACACGGGACATCAGTACGGAACCCAATTTTTAATTCACCCCCTGGTGGGTTTTAGAATGGTGTCCCACCCTTACTGCAATGACTGCTCCGTTACTGATGAAGGTATCTCGATAAAACTTGAGTAAGCTATTCCATCAGTAACTCTCGACATCATTACATAATCCTGTTTTCAATTCCCCTTACCAGAGTATCCATCGATGATCTGACATCATCTGACGTCATAATCAGCTAAGCGCCGTGTAGGATGATGTCATAATCATTACGGCAGCAACAGCACAGTCAAATTAGTTTCAAAATATTATTCAACAGCTTACATGTATAGTTTTCTGGAAATTGATAGTCAGGAAGTTCAGAAATCGATCGATCCCAACATGAGCGAGGTGTGGTTGGAGCTTAGCTAATGATGGATGGGGCATAGCTAAAACTGGAAAGGTCTCCATTCACCCTCATATGCACTTTAGAATGGTGCCCGACCAATAAATCACTACTTCGCCACAGAATGCCAAACTTGCATGGCAACCATGAAACTCGACTTTAGGATGATGCAATGAAGTATAAAGTCGAAGGTTAAACACAGGACTCTCAATACACTAACCCGTTTACCAGTGACAACGACATTTGACTCATCCCAGTCATTGTATCATGTCCACTTATCATAAAGCAACATACCGGTGTCCATGTTAGGGTCCAGTATCCTTAACGAAACAGCTGTACGTGGGCTAAACACCAAATGTTAAAGGTGAAAAAACCATTAAACTATAGATGCACTATGTCTCACGTGTTGAACTCTTTAGTTTATCCACATATAATGCATCATGTGTGGCAACATTGCAAAACTTGATTGATCGGTCGATGACACATCATCGCAAATCCCGACGTTCACAGCTTCGAACTTTTGACACACCCCACAACACATCCCAGGGGGCAGAGCCAAATGTAACCATCCATTAACTTTGCACTCCGCAATCATATTAGTAACTCACATACCAAATTTGGTTGAATTTCGTCCAATAGTGTCTGAGGAGTTTCATTACAATCTGAATCAATTTCATGACCTTTTGACCCCATCCCACAACTACTGGGGGCGGGACCAAATGTAAATGTGCTCATCCACTCCACATTGATATGGGTAACTGACATACTAAATTTTGTTGAATTCCGTCCAACAGTGTCAGAGGAGTTGCATTAAAATCAATTGTATGACATTTTGACCCCATCCCCCACCCCTGGGGTGGGACCAAATGTAAATGTGCTCATCCACTCTGCATTGCTATTGGTAACTCACATACCAAATTTGGTTGAATTCCGTCCAATGGTTTTGGAGATGCGCTACAATCAATTTCCGCAGGCTAAAATTTGACCTTTTGAACCAAATCTAAATGGGCTCTTGCACGCCGCAATCATATGGGTAACTCAGATATTAAATTTGGTTTAGTTCTATCTAACGACTTCAGCGGAGTTGCATTACAATCAATTTCATGAACTTTTGACCCCATTCCACCACCCCCAGGGGGAGGGGCCAAATGTAAATGTGCTCATCCACTCCACATTGATATGGGGCACTGACATACCAAATTTGGTTGAATTCTATCCAACAATGTCAGAGGAGTTGCATTACGATGAATCTTTTGACATTTTGACCCCTCACCACACCCACCCCTGGGAGCGGGGCCAAATGTAAATGTGCTCTTGTATTCGACATTGATATGGGTAACCAACATACCAAATTTGGTTGAATATGGGTAACCCACATACCAAATTTGCTTGAATTCTGTCCAACAGTTTCGGAGGAGATGCGTTACAGCCCATTGATGAATCAAATGTTCAGAACACGTAAAAGTATAGAAAAACTTTTAAATTGTGGTAATTTTACTGCAAACTGAATGCAATGATGATATTGAATAAATCTGTAAAGTTTCATTAGGATCAGATTAGCCTTTGATAAATTAATAGTCCACTGAAAAACATTCTTCTAATTCTTAGTCCACAATAAACTAAGTCCAAACCACATAAAAATATGGCAACAATTTGACAATCATTTTCATTATGATGGAGTCTGGATGCAATGACGACACAGAACAAATCTCTAAAGTTTTATTGACATTGGATAAGTCCTTGATGAATTAAATGTCCATTAGAAAACATTTACATAATTCTTGTTGCAAAATAAGAAAAGTTCAAACTCCGTGAAAATATGGAACAAATTTGAAAATCATTTCAATTATCATGGACACTAGTCACTAGATGTAATCATCGCATAGATTAGGTCTCTTAAGTTTTATTGAGATCGGGTAAGTCATTGAGGAATTAAATGTCCATTTACCTAATTCTTGTTGTAAAATTACCTAAGTCCAAACACCCATGAAAATACGGAAAGAATTTGACAATCATTTTACTTATGATGGAGACTGGTTGCAATGATGGTATAGAACAAATCTGTAGTTTTATTGAGATCGGGAAAGCACTTGATGAATTAAATGTATATTGAAAAACTATAACATTTATCTAATTCTGGCTGCATGCTGTGTGCTTAGCATACGGCTCAACAAAAAACCTTTACCAATGACCCGGTGACTGTGACCTTTTGAAATCCAATGGCATTGTGTCATGCCCTCTCACTATTATGAGGCATGTATCCACCTTGGGTGCACTATGATTAACCCAACATATGATAATGCGTGAAACACTAAGTTGAGCTTAAAGCAAAATATTCTTGTTGAAAAAAATAAATCACACTGACATTGATCATTCAAGGGTGTTGACCAATGTCGAGCTAAACACAAACACTGATAGTGAGGAGTGTCATCGCTGATAGTGACATGTGTCGCCCTGATAGTGTGGAGTGTCATCCCTGATAGTGAGGCGTGTCACCCCGATAGTGAGACGTGTCACTTGTATGCCTGCACAAATTGCGTAATCCATTTTTTCGTTCATGCAATGGTTACGCAAATATTTTTAGCGCAACCCATTTTGGGTTACGCAGTTTTCTTTCCTTTGTCCATAAATATATGTAAAAAGGTTGTGCAAGCCCACATGGGTTAGCTAAAATAAAATTGCATAACCCAAATATGGGTTGCGCACATTTTCAATTTGTGCAGGCCTGACCTGGATAGTGAATGTCGTCGATGATAGTGAGTGTCATCCCTGATAGCGAGAAGTATCATCCCTGATAGTAAGAGGATGCCGTCCCTAAATATGAGGAGGTGGCATCCCTGACAGTGAGTGTCATCCCTGATTGCGAGTGTTATCTCTGATAGTGAGGCATGCCATCCTGATAGTGAGGGATGTCACCCTGATTGTGAGTTTCATCTCTGATAGTTAGTGTCATCCTTGATAGTGAGTGTCATCCCTGATAGCGAGTCATGTGACACGGATAGTGAGGCATCTCACCTGGTTAGTGAGGCATGTCACCATGATAGTGAAAGTCACACTGATAGTGAATGTCATCCCGGATATTCAGGCATGTCACCATGATAGTGAGAGTCACACTGATAGTGAATGTCATCCCTGATATTCAGGCATGTCACCATGATAGTGAGAGTCACACTGACAGTGAATGTCATCCCGGATATTCAGGCATGTCACCATGATAGTGAAAGTAACACTGATAGTGAATGTCATCCCGGATATTCAGGCATGTCACCATGATAGTGAGTCACACTGATAGTGAATGTCATCCCGGATATTCAGGCATGTCACCATGATAGTGAGAGTCACACTGATAGTGAATGTCATCCCTGATATTCAGGCATGTCACCATGATAGTGAGAGTCACACTGACAGTGAATGTCATCCCTGATATTCAGGCATGTCACCATGATAGTGAGAGTCACACTGATAGTGAATGTCATCCCTGATATTCAGGCATGTCACCATGATAGTGAGAGTCACACTGATAGTGAATGTCATCCCTGATATTCAGGCATGTCACCATGATAGTGAGAGTCACACTGATAGTGAATGTCATCCCGGATATTCAGGCATGTCACCATGATAGTGAGAGTCCCACTGACAGTGAATGTCATCCCTGATATTCAGGCATGTCACCATGATAGTGAGAGTCACACTGATAGTGAATGTCATCCCTGATATTCAGACATGTCACCATGATAGTGAGAGTCACACTGACAGTGAATGTCATCCCGGATATTCAGGCATGTCACCATGATAGTGAGAGTCACACTGACAGTGAATGTCATCCCTGATATTCAGGCATGTCACCATGATAGTGAGAGTCACACTGATAGTGAATGTCATCCCTGATATTCAGGCATGTCACCATGATAGTGAGAGTCACACTGATAGTGAATGTCATCCCGGATATTCAGGCATGTCACCATGATAGTGAAAGTCACACTGATAGTGAATGTCATCCCTGATATTCAGGCAGTCAAATTGATTTTCAAAATATTCAACTTTTCTAATGATGTGAAATAGGGAAACATCGTAGATAGGCACTACAGGCAAAATCTATATCATAATAAAAATAAAAATAATATGGCCATTTCGCGAAAAAGTGCACAAAATTGACTTCGTAGTAAATTCACAAATTTTAGATTCAAAATTTTCATAAATTCTGCCGGTTGTTTTGTAACTAATTTGACTTAAAGCTGTTGCTCCACCCACAAAATATTCAGCTTACCCAATGCTGGAAAATAGGGAGACAACGTAGATAGGCACTACGGGTGAGCTCTATATAATTAAAGGTTAATATCTGTAATGTTAAAACTAGATTGGCGCCATTTTACTGGTTTGAAAATCTGGGCATACCCTCTGGTTTTTTAAACCCATTATCCAATGCGAACGAGTGAACAATGGATTCCGAATTGATTTCGTCATACTGGGCGGAGTTGTTCCTCATGTTCAGCCAACCAGAGAACTGGATCTCACAGCTCTTCGAGCGTCTTGCGGTCTTTTCATAGGCCTACTTAGGTACGGTAACTTAAACCTAACTAGGAACCGATCTACGAAATTGCGTATTCTGTTATTTTTATAGAAAATCGGGCATTTTTATTTATTTATTTATTTATTTATTTATGTGTTTGTTTATTTATTTATCTATTTATTATTATTATTAATTTTAAGAAAGCTATACTCTCTCTCCCTCCCTCACTACGTAGTTGCGCCTTCAAAAGTTTCTAGATTAAATAATCGATTATCCGATTAAATCGATTATTTTCCGTACATCATAATCGATTATTTATTTCCATAATCGAACAGCCCTAGTGCCATCCCTGACAGTGAGTGTCATCGCTGATTGTGAGTGTCATCTCTGATAATTAGTGCCATCCCTGATAGTGAGTGTCATCCCTGATAGTGAGGCATGTCCCCCTGATAGTGAGGAATGTCATCCCTGATAGTGAGGAATGTCATCCCTGATAGTTAGGTGTGTCATCCTGATAGTGAGGAATGTCATCCCTGATAGTTAGGTGTGTCATCCTGATAGTGAGGAGTGTCATCCCTGATAGTGAGGCATGTCACCCTGATAGTGAGAAGTGTCATCCCTGGTAGTGAGATGTCACTCAGATAGTGAGTTGTGTCATGCTGATAGTAAAGAGTGTCACCCGGATAGTGAGTGTCATCCATGATAATTTGAAGGAAATTTCAATTTCCCTTTCTCCGAGATCTAACAATACCTACCATTACATTATTTATTGAATAAGAGCTCAACTGAAGCTGTGCACTAGGAATCTAGATTTAGAATGCTCTACCGGCTCCTGGAACTGGGTACCCGGTTCCCAACAACCGGGTACCCACCTGCCAGAGCCGCCCATATTGTTTGCATAGCTACCAAACAAGAGAACAACCCATGGCTTTCCTCCGTGGGGCTGGGAGGCAGGGTCCATAATGTAATGGTAAGTATTGTTAGATCTCAGAGAAAGGGAAATTGAAATTTCCTTCATTCTCCTTAGATCAATACTTACCATCACATTATTTATTGATAACACCAGATTTAGTCAATAACCTGGTGAGAAGGGGCAAGCCATACAAAGCCTCTTTTGCCCCTGGAGAAAGAACTTAGACTTATAATTGTCACATGGAGACCTAGAAGGGCTGACAAGTTTGGGACCGAATCACATTCGCATCACCGCTCCCCCCCCCCCCACCCCCCACCTTCCTCCTAAAAAAGGGAGAGAACTCATGAACATGCATCTCGCCTGAAAAGCAAATGTGCAAAGAGGGTTAACAGCTCTTGAGACATATAAGCCTGGGAATGAGCATGAATATATAAGATGAATGAACATGATATATAAACATGATACAAAAAACTGTCAAACTTGAGTTACCTCATGAATTTTGGATTCCAGACGTGGTGCCACCAACCAACACACTTTCGACCAAGCGTGTCACACATGGTTGAATTCCTCTTGCCTGACCACGTCTGCTCTAACTACTTTTGCTTTTCAAAGTTACCAAAGGATGAGCAGTGTGGCCACTAGTGGATTGGCGCAGTCTGACATGTCTCTCATAATGTAATCCGTGAAAGAGGACTCACATTGCCATTGTGCAACAGCCATGATGTCCTCTAATGGGACAGCATTGAATAGGGCGGTCGAGGAAGCTATTCCTCCAACATTGTGAGCCCTAGCACGTTGCGACCATGGGTAGTCTGAATGCATTCTACTACCCAACGAGAGATAGTATCCATGGATGCGGTGCCATATGGCTTCTTATGGCAGATCCACAGATGTCTATCATTTGACTGTAGAGAGTCCATCCGTTTTTTGTACTTGGTCAAAGCACGGACTGGACACCAGGCACTGGCATCACGATCAAAACTAGTTAGTTTCGGTATAATGATCGGTTTACCGGGATATTTCAAAGATTGATTCTCTTACATAAATTCTGCTCTTGGCAGCAGTCGCAGACCCTCTCCAGAGACAATAAATTGGTCCCTCTCTGCTCAAAGCGCATGGATCTCACTGCGCCTTCTAGCTGAGGAAGCTGCCAATAGAAAGACCGCCTTAAGAGTCTGCCGCTTTAGAGTAGCCGAACTCAAAGGTTCGAAAGGGTGCTTGGCTAGCACATTTAAGCACCAAAGATAGACTCCAGGCTGGAATGACTACCGGTTGTCTCGGTCGGAGATTGCTCATACCCTTCACCATGACATTCAACTGGGCCACCTCTGGATTATCCCTGTTGGCTAGACATGGGATAACTGATGCCAAAGCTGACTATATCAGCAATCATGACAGGAGCTAGTCCTGTAAAGAACAGTTCACACAGAAAGTCTGCTATTTGCTGAATAGTGGATTGAAAGAGATCAATATCCTTTGCGTCACACCACTCTGCAAATTTGTTAACCGTGTGGTTATATGACTTGAAGGTTCACCACCTTCTCGCGGCTGCGATGACACTCGCAGCCTGTTGAGAAAAGCCTTTCGACATGGAACGTTGTTTGATAACATTCACGCAGTCAATTTGAACATCTCGGGCCGCTCGTGTAGGAAGCGGCCCTTGGCCTGGGAGATTATGTTCGGAATCTCAGGCAGCTGCACTGGATTGTCCACCAGCAGATTCAGAAGATCCATGAACCATGCCCTGCTGGGCCAATATGGCGCTATTAGCGGGACCAGGCACAGCTCCCCCCTGATCTTCACCAAGACCTTCGATAGAAGGATGGTGGGTGGGTACGCATATGGGTGCATCCCTCTCCAGCTTATCGCCAGAGCATCTGTATCGACAGCATTTAGATCTGGAATCGGCGAGACATAAGTCATGATTTGAGCATTTTCCTTTGTGGCGAACAAGTCCACATTCGGTTTGCCCCAATGCTCGAAGATCCTTCGTAGAACCTTAGTTACATTTTTCATGTAACTGAAGTAACTTGTAACTGAAGAATTATTTTAGTTACAGTAACTGAAATGTAACCAGTTACATTGCAAAAGTAACTGAAACTTCATTTACTTTTCAGTTACATTTCAAACTTTTTTACCAAATTTATTACAATTTTCATACTTTGCGGCATAGCTACTGTTATACACATGACACTCCAACATCTTAATTTCAATGTAATCATTCAGGTAAGCTGTTGAATATATTGATGCTAATTTTACTGGAAGATGTTGATGCCATGGGCAACAACTTTATTTCCAAGCGTCAGTGATATTTATTTCATAAATTTGCCATTGGAATGACTGGCTTGATTATTAGGGCAGTCATTCCAGTGGTAAATTTTCAAATATGAATATTGTAGACCACAAAATATACATTTCTTGACCAATCTTGCCCATTAAAGGGTTAACCCAATTTATATCTGTATTTGTGATACTTTAGCAATGATAATCTGAATGTTATTGCTACATCAGGCAACAACAACCTTTAATCAAAATCTTATACAGCTTTTACGTTAATCTACACTGTAGTTTAGAAACAGGTTGTTTACTAAATCATTATAGAATTAACTGTTACCTTTTAAGGATTAAATTTGTGAAGAAAACTAACTTTCTCATAGAAAATGTCCATTTGCAAACCATGAGATTATTTTAGAAAATTTGCAACTGCAATGACTGGCTTGGTTATTGAGCCACTCATTCCAGTGGTAAATTTTCAAAAATATCTTATATTTGTCTGAAATGGACGTTTCTCAAAACAACTGCAAAAGCTGTTTTGTCTGGCTTTGGTGTTAAAGGGTTAAAAGGATTAAAACACCAAATGTTGAATTGTAAAGAAAGTTCAAATTAGGGTTGCACGATTATTCACTTTTCATAATCGCGATCATTTTAAAAGAATAATCGCGATCATACGATTAATCATGAACCATATTAACTACATCAATGCTGCTTAGAGGAGGTTATTATGCTACTGCAGATTGTAAGATTATGGGTTAGACACTTGGGTATACATACATGGACAGAATACGCCAGGTGCTGATTGCAAACAAAGGAATGTATTTTTCTAGACGGAAAACGGAAGTTACCGTATTTCATTTAATTGTAGCCTATGCGCTAATAGAAGCCAACCCCCTAACTTTGACATATGAGCTCCAATGATTTCTTAGTAGTTTCAAAACGGCAAACTCTGTATTAGAAGCCCACTCCCTAACTCAGCAGATTGTATAGGAAAATTCTTTTAAGAGCAAATTTGTAAGAATAGCGTGTATAATAATAACAATCGTGTCACAGGGTGTGTCTACTTCAAACCGATCTCTGCCCTGATACATTTCCGCCCCCTCTAGAAGTCAATAGAGGCCTCAGATTTGTAAATCTCGACCACCTATTAGATTAATAATAATAGTAGGCCACGTATGTTCAAGATATAATAAAGTTTATTTCGCACTTTTGTCGTCAAAATGCGCTTAAAACAGTCTTCAAATCTGCCACAGTATGTGTTAACAGCATGTTCTGTTCTTTTCTTCATGTACTATTGATTAGGCCAGCTTAGGACATCATTATACTCAAGCTAAATTCAAGTCACATAGGTGTGGTGATAAAGATAAAAGGACGATGCCATTGATAAAAGTCAAACCATCAATCATTTTGGTATATTTTCCCCCACGCCCAAGTATGAGGAGCAACAGAACAGCCACGGACATGAACACTACATGCCATCTTCAACATGAGACAAAATCGAGAGACAACGATCAATACACAAACACAGAGACACAAGCCAACACACGCACGCACACACACACACACATATTTTGGTATAGCGGACAGAATTTATAACGGCCGTGGAATTAAACTAGTGCCATATGAAGCAACAGCTTTTGAAAGTAAAATTACAAATGTAGTATGTATAAATCAGCAGATTATCTGATCGGAATCAATTTGCCAATGCAACTAATGAAAGTATTAAATTAATTTCAAAATATTTAAATTCCAATTTGAAATTAAACGAACATCAAAGCTGGTAGATATTTGGAAGCTAATTTCACTGAAAGCTGTTACATTGCCCCATGGTAGATGACGGATTATCTTATCATAGAAAGCCAATGCTTTAAGGAAATCTCTTGAACACTTTGAGATTAATTTCATTGAAAAATGTTAATACCTATGGTAGCAAAGCTTTCAGTCAGATTAGTTTCAAAACATTTAACCAATTATTTCTTACAAGAGGGCTAATGTTTGTTACATGGCATGTCTGGGTTGAAAGAGCTAGAGGAAGAAATATATATGTACATTTATGAAGGCTGTGGAATTAAACTAGTGTCTTATTATTTTGGAAACAAGTTGATTGAAATTTGTTATTGCATATGGCAGTAACAACATTGAGTCAAATTTATTAAAGAAATCAAATTTTATATCTGAAATGGATTCAGTTATGTCAGTATATTATATCAGTGGTTATAGTGTTATTTTGTTGATACTATATATCTCAATTTTGTTGACTACATTACACCTTTTATGATGACATTGATGTTCACATAGCCCTTCATAATAATTATCAGTCAAAGTAACTAATGTAACTGAAATGAAACTTTAGTTACATTAAGCAAAGTAACTGAAATGTAACTAGTTACATAGCTCAACAAATGCAACTGTGCCAGTAACTGTAACTGAATTAGTACAATGTAACTGTCTCTAGTTACATTTAAATGTAACTGACCCCAGACCTGCACCATGATAGTGAGTGTCACCCTGATAGTGAGGCGTGAAACCCTAATTGTGAGGCATGTCACCCTGATAGTGTGTGTCATCCATGATAGTTAGTGTCATCCCTGGTAGCAAGGAGTGTTACCCTGGGCTGATAGTGAGTGTCATCCCTGATAGTGAGGCATGTCACCCTGATAGTGAGGGCTGTCATCCCTTGTAGTGAGGTGTCATTCCCTGATTATTGCATCACAAATGTCATGCATTTGGTCATCACCGGAATATGATGGAGATCGGTATAGGGAGCCAATTATGATTGGTTCCTTTTTGTTTTCAGTCTCCAGTCGGATAAATACAGATTCAGAGGCATTTATGTCTGTTATTTAGTTTTTCTGCTTTGTTCATATGGCGAAAAAGCATCATAGAATCATAGCATTACTTATTAAAAATGTTGCAGACATTGAAATCATTATAGATAATTTTATTTATCATGGAGTATCCAGTTTCGGTGACGCTCTAGTTTCGGTGAACTTTCGCTACGCATGTGCTGTGTAACAACACAAGTTCTCATGATGTCATAATTTTGTAGTCAAACAGTACGGTAATTATCGGTAACGTTTAACGCATTTCCCCTCAAAATGCGCATTGAAATGCTAAGTGAGCACTAAATCAACTTTAGCATGTAAAAAATAACCAATTTTCTTATTGCTATTTATCATATGCCTTTAAATCATTGTATTTTATATATAAAACGTAAATTTTTGGTTTTAAATATTGAAGGTTCTTCCCCATCATATGTTTTATTTATACCCCTAGTGGACAGGGTGATTCAAAGGTCAATAGCGTGGTGCCTGTTCTTAGCCCACTTTATCAAAATCAATGAGTATATGCACAGCATTATTCAATAACTTATGCCTATTTCTATTTGATGCTTCAGTCATTAAGCCATCACAATAGCTCTAGTCTGAGGACTTTCCACCACCATCACCAGAGAAAAAGCAAGAAAATGACAATAAAACAGTTCCCCATTCTGACAACATTAAACGTTCAGCATTTTTCGCTCTATATGGTAGCTGTATTGTCCAGAAACAGTCACTTGGGCGAGCTGGTACGCGGTATCACCAAAACAGGATACCATTGTTTTTGTTTGTTTTACAGTACGTCATCGCCTAATGGCACTGTGTTTTGACATTTCGTTTTGGGGGATTTTCTTCTAACTTAGCACTGGATAAGGGATAAAGTCTCTAACTAATTAAGCCAATTTATTTTTAAATATCTATGGTATTTATTAAATTATTAGCAATTTCTGCTTAGGCGCCCCGAAACTGGATACTCCACTCTATACTTATAGTGATTTACCCAGATTTCATGGCAAACCGAAAGCCTATAGTAAACCTATGGGAGTGGGTAGAAATAAGATATAGATGAAACACGATATTTCCCTATAATCCAATCGTACAACTGCAATTTTTTATTTCTGCAATGCATTAATAGTTGTGCCACTGCACCACCATAATCCCACCATTGGCGGGAACAGCCAGAAATGTCAAAGTGTTACCGGTTACCAAGCGAGAAGCATCCATAGAACCACTCATTCCTGCTGGCCACAAAAAAGGACGTTCGATCCACGACGTCCTGGCCTTTAACGTTAGTCATTGCATATTGCTCTATTCTATTGCTACATTGTTATATTATATACTAAATTGTATACCCATAAGCACCACATTGGTGTCAGGAGTGGGACGCATTCCTGCTGGCCACAAGAAAGGACGCTCGATCCGCGACGTCCTGGCCTTTAAGGTTAGTCATTACTACACTGCAATATTATATACCAAATTGTATATCCAAAAGCACCAAATTGGTGTCAGGCTAAATTAATAAGCGCCCAAATTAACTGTGTTGCGATTTTACTTCTCTGTTCTTCTTCCCGGGTTTCCCGCCTTTCATTGTCACTCAGATATCGCCATCCTGAAATATTTGTTTTCTAAAGTGTCTTTTCTCGAAATGTTATTTTTCCGTAGGGTGCATTACAATATGTGGAGTTAGACACCGCAATCTTTCACACTGTGAGTATGTAAGAATCAGAATTCAAGATTTATATTATATTTTCTCTGATTAATCTTACTTTCCAAAGACATTTATATGTATGTTTTGGTTGTGTATAGATGTCGGATTGTATGTTGAATTCTATATTAGGACAGTGCACACTTTTTATTACGGGTAAAATTGGGAGATATTTTTAAAAAGAGGGGTCATGAACCGTGTTCAAACCCCACCAGATGAAATCTAGTACCCATCAGGGTTATATCTTTATTCCACCCCTCCCATTGGTTTACTATGGGCTATCGGATTGCCACAAAAATCTGGTTAAAACACTATATATAAAATTATCTATTAAGACTGCAATGGGTGCAACCTTTTAATAAGTACGACTATATTCCTATGATGTTTTTTCGCCATATGAAGAGTGGTAAAAATAAAAAACGGAAATAACCTCAAGTTACCACTTCTCGTAAGGGAGTAAGAATAAGGATATAGCAGGTTTGACGGACCAATCCATGGAGCTTAGAAATTACTGTAAGACTAGCAATGCTCCATAAGACATCATACAATTATTTGTCATCTTTCATATATAATTGTAGAGATCTTTTGGCATAGCGGCTTTCCTGTACTAATTTCACTAGCATAATTTGATATGGTTGTCAACTTTCCTTATCTTTTTGATTGTTAATGTGTCTAGCTAAACCAAACCATCAACACTATATCTAGTTTACTTTAATAAATTTATCTGTGACATCTGAGATGTGAGAAGGTGCCAGTGCTCAGTTAATGTCTTTCACATGCACACTATTTTTCCAGTTAACTTTCCCCTTTGATTTCAATCTGACTGAAAACATGTATGTGAATATCTATTGTCGTCATGTCTCATTGTTTAGAGTGGCTTCTTTCCTCCAATATAATCACAACTGCTTCATTAATTTGATGGAGGGAAAAAGTAGCATTATTGGTGCTCACACTATTTCGATGTAAGTGGGCATCGTGAAGATCAGTGATTGGTTAGAGGATATGCGGTGTCAACGTTGCATGCTAAGGTCATAGAACAAGGTCATTTCTCCTTGGTGGAGTTTGCTGACCTTATTGAGGACATGACTGTTGATGCCTATGCTATTGCACCAGATGATGTCCTTGAAAGCATTGCTGTTGAGTTTTCTGCTGGGTGTGGATAATCGGAAGGTGGCCATGCTTGCTATGGATCAGGCACCATTGACACTGATGATGGCTCTAGATTTGGTGGAGTCTGCGGTATGTCAGCAGCATGTAGTATCCGAACACGGATCCAAGACACAACCTTCCACATCATTCTGTGAGCATGAGCTTTGCACAGCAATAGTGATGCTTTCATCAACACCTACCACTGCAATGCCACACAGTATGGGTCAGATTATATCAGACATATCAAGTACAGATGGTCTTCATGCCTTGTCCCTGATGCATCGACCGCATGACCGCTCTGTTAATCTGCTTCATGGACAAGGCATGGAAGAGCCACCTGATAAATTCCCAGCACACCATGATTATTCCCCTTTGTCTGACGCATATCTTAACAGAAGTATGACATTGGTTAACATGCTGGATGAACCTATATCCAGGGTGTATCGATCCGATATCCTGCCTTCAGCATCCATCAAGAAGGAGCCGCCTAAGACAGGATCAGCGCATCAGTTCTTGACTCACCCCAGTGTGTTAGCACCTCAGAGACTGTTTCATAACTATTTCCTGTATTTGTGGTATGTGCGACCGATAAGTTTGCATCTGATTACTGTCTTCTTGTCCAAGTGGCTTGGTTCTGCTGGCCCTTGGAAGCCACTCTGCTGAGTGAACAGCAGTGATTCTTGTAAATAGTCCTGTGTAAATATCCGTAGGCAATGCTTACTCCTGTTTGCATCTATTTTATAATGTCCTCCCCTAGGACTCAGGAGTTCAGGTTACACCATTGTCCTATTTTGTTCATTTCCTTTTACATGTTTACATTGACTGAAAGCCATTGGATGCATCCCACTGACAAGCTAATATGTCAATAGGCTTATAAATTGCCTTCAATGTGTGAGTTACCCTGAGCTGTTTTGGTCACTTGACTCCAAAGTGTTTCCTATTGGGCTTAACTAGCTGAGTTATGACAGTTACTGCACCCAGTGTTCATATTTGTAGAACTTACATATATTCATTCTCATAGTTGTATATTCATCCCGAGTCACGGTCACACAGGACCTTGAGGATGATGCATACCAGTCTCTTTGTTTAACCCTACTTGCACCTATACATGTTTGAATGGGTGATGTTGCATATATTCTTAGCTTTCCTCTCATCTCCTTCATACTTAGTATCCTGACCTGAGAATTGAGATCCTCTCTGAAGCTTGGTCACGCTGGCTCTTAGAGGGTGATTCTCATGGTCTCATACTACAAATTCTAAAATCAGCTTTGAGGTGTAAGTAGATATCAAAATTTGTATGTGTTTGCAGTACTGATTCATTCACCTCTCTATTTGCATGTATTCTTGCCAGTGCTACACGTAGTCAACTATATTACCCGGTAGGTTGTCTAACCCTTTCTTTGTGGATCAAATTGTACTGGCTCTTAGAAATCCTTTTCTGATTTGATTTGGCCTGGTAGTACTTCATGAGGCTTGATTATTCTTGCCATGTGAGTATTATCTTAATAGCCTAGTAGTTTCCTTTCCTCCTGGTGGCTTGATTGATCTAGACTTGGGAATACTCCCTTAATATTACTTAGTTTCTATGGGCATACAGGGTTCTGCCCAGGATGAAATTAGTGCCGGACATTTTTACGGAAATTTTACAAAGTTCCTTGAAATAAAGCTTAATTTCAACAAAATATATGAAAAGTGGTGGTTAAAGAAGATAGTTTAGTCTTTAGTGCTGGTTAAAATTGTTGAGTGGTGGCTAATCCCGAACAGTGTGGGCAGAACCCTGGGCATAGATGAGAAGCCTTCTTACAACTCAGATGTACTCCATGTTGGTAATTCTAGTGTTGAAAGAAACTAGCAAGTCCAACTAGCAAGTGATATCATGCTCAGTATACTATTTCATTAAGCATAAAATTTATTTATGATTTACATTACCCATGCCTACGTGAACATACCTGATTTGCGTATCCATGCTTGGACAGCCCAATGAAATCATATGTTCAGTTTAATACATCTGTATTACACGTTAATCTCTTAGACATCAGATGTGTGCAAATTCTGGAGTCAAAATCTGTCTTGAGCATGGCTAGCCTGATATAATCCTCACAGACATATGTATAAGACTGTCAATCTGACAAATAATGGCAATGTTTGATAACATCCACAATAGGTTGCAGCTTTTACATGTATTTTTGAGATGACCTATTCAAATGATACAATATACATAGCCAACAGTATGGCCTCAAAGACCAACAAACTGTTGCACATTGTCGATAATACGTACTATTCATGAATATTCGCACCCATCATTAAAGGTCTGATTTTTATGAGGTCACATGACGTATGTAAATGCTCAATGTAAACACTCATCTGTTTGTACAGTGTCCGTAACATCTCCTGCGTTGTGAGTAGCCTAGTGTGTGCATGGCACTTGAATCTGTGTTCCACCAGTTCTAGACTATCTCTGCATTGTTTCTCCCTCACTCAAAGTTTAATGTCACTAACACTCTCTTCTCAAAATTTACTTGTGTTCCATACATCTATGAGTTTAGTGCACTACATGTAGTTAAATTATAAATGGCTTTTAAAAGAGAAATGTAACAAGGAAAAGTAGTTCCTAATTGATGTTCTTTAGAGTTGTCTCCCGTCTCTGAAGTTTTGCCACACTGGTTCTTAGAGTGAGACTCGTAGTTGTTTCAATGGTTTTCAATGCAGTATTGTTTGGTTCAAGACTGACAGGTGTATAGTTAAAGGAATATATATCCATAGACCAGTGTTGTGTATCTTTGTGTACTGTACGACGTGAACAGAAATTGTGTTCTTAAAGATAGAAGAATTATCACCATGAGACCGGAGAATCTGTTGTGCTAATCGGCTCATCTTGTATTAATTAAGTGCTGCCTTCATTGGTTTGATTCATATGCCTACTCCCATCTACCTCTTGAAGCTTGGTCACGCTGGCTCTTGAGGGATGCTGCATTCCTAAACTAACCTCCCAATTGTCTAAACTCCTGGTTCACTCTAGATGTGTCTTTTATACAAGGAAAGTACCAACTGTTCATTGATTTAGTCTACTCTATTTTCCGTAAAACCGCAACCTCCAGTTTTCATAAGTAGCCTCCGCCGGTTTAAAAAACTAATGGCTTGGGTCTCGCAAAAATAACATAACAGGGAAGAGTGTTGTGCTGCTGCACCACCATAATCCGACCACTGGCGGGAACAGCCAGAAATGTCCGAGTGTTACCGTTTACCAGGCGAGGAGCGTCCATAGAACCAGACTCATTCCTGCTGGCCACAAGAAAGGACATTCGACCCGCGACGTCCTGGACTTTACAGTTAGTCATTGCGTATTGCTCTATTTTATTGATACGCTGTTATATTATACACTAAATTGTATACCCAAAAGCACCACATAGTGATAGTCAATTCAGATTCGGTTTAATAACGAAAACTGGTAACGCAATGATTTTTTTCAATCTGTACAAGAGTTATGCAGATAGATAGGTTGTTACTGATTGGTGTATTTATATTAGAAACATCTCAATACACAGACATGGAAATCTGATAACTAGTAATGCGTTATTATCTGATTAATAAAAATAACTTTTTTTATTTTCTTCTTGTTATGTATGTAAGTACCGCCTCTCGGAAGACTCATTCAGTAGTAGTAGTACTTAGTAGTAGTGGTGGTGGTGGTGGAGGTGCTAGTAGTAGTAGTAGTAGTAGCAGCAGCAGCAGCAGCATCATCATCAGCAGCAGCATCAGTAGTGGCGGTGGTGGGGGTGCTAGTAGTAGTAGTAGTAGTAGTAGTAGTAGTAGTAGTAGTAGTAGTAGTAGTAGTAGTAGTAGTAGTAGTAGTAGTAGTAGTAGTAGTAGTAGTAGTAGTAGTAGTAGTAGTAGTAGTAGTAGTAGTAGTAGTAGTAGTGATTGCAGAGTGTGATTTGTCTCAGGTTGGTATTAAATATTATAAATTAACAGATAATCTATATCATTCAGATGCAAAATTTGTACTGGTTTAATACCTGTCCAATATAGAGTCTCTTGCCATTTTTTTAGAGGATTTCTGATTTAGGATTTTTTTTCACGTATTTTTGTACTGGTGCTGTTACATAGTTTTGTAGCTGCTATTATGATTCGTTGTTTTCCTGTTTCTGTTCTCATAAATTGGCTGTGTAGATTATGTTTGGATCTAGTGTTGTGTTCATAGATGTCAGTGTTGAGTGTGAAGTTGCAGGCGATGGATTGTGGCAATGTTCTGTGGTGACAATCTTTAACAATGGTGTACATCTGTAGTTTGCCTAAGTCAGTGAGTTTTAAATTTTTTCAGATTTGAATATATTCTGTGCCCTGCTGGTTTTGAAAAAAGTTTTACTCCTTGTTTTTAGGCTGCTAAGCTTTGCTAGATTGCTCTTGTACATATTGGTCCAGATAGCATTGCAGTAAGTGAGATGTGGGAGAACAAGAGTGCAGTATAGGTTTTTAATAGTATTTGGTGTCATATATGGTTTTAGTCTTTGTATGACACATATGCCCCTTGCTATTTTTGTTGTTACTATCTTGATTTGTTTAGCTCAGGTCAGATGTTTGTCTAAGTAGATTCCCAAAGTTTTTGCAAATGGGGCTTCCTCTTTCTTTAATTTCAAATTTGTAAATAACATATAATTTGTTTCATCGACCTTTAGTGATAATTTGTTAATTGCAAACCAGTTGGTAATTTCTTCCATGTCCTTGTTTACCTTTTTATAAAAGGTATCTATATTGTCCTCACAGCAAAAGGCATTGGTATCATCTGCGAACAGTATCAGTGACATGTGTTTGCAGATATTGGGTAAGTCATTCATATATAAGAGGAACAGCAGGGGGCAAGAATAGATCCCTGAGGAACACCACATGTTAATTGCTTGTTTTCAGAGCATACCTCATTATATTGTAGACATTGAGTTCTTCCACTTAGATAACTCTGAAACCAGGAGAGTGCACTACCTCTTACACAACATTAAGCAAGTTTGTCCAATAAGATTTGGTGATTAATGGTATCAAAAGCTTTTGAAAGGTCCAAATAGATGCCTACTATGCTTTGTTTCTTTTCCAGTGATTCAATATATTTTTTCAGTCATTTCGCTTATTGCATGCATTGTTGAGTGTTTTTCGTGAAATCCATATTATGAACTGTATAGAATTGACTTTTTGTCTAGGTAACTTGTCAGCCGATTGTACAATAGTCACTCTAGGAGTTTGGAGAAGAGTGGAAGTATGGAGACTAGCCTGTAGTTTGAGAAATTAGTTGAATCCTTGTCTTTGTATATGGGTGTAACACGTGCAATTTTTAATTTTGCTGGGAAAGTGCCTTGTGTTAAAGAAAGATTGCAAATGTGGCTTAGTGTGTTGAGAATATCCACAGCACAGTGTTTGTAAATACGCCACTTAAAGCCATCGATGTCAGCACTTTTTGATGGGTTAGAAATGTTTAGTATAGTAAATATTTCTTCCGTGTTAGTAGGATTACAGAAGAACGATGAGTGATCACTGCCTGCAAGGAGATCAGTAAATTTTTGATTGGAATTTGCTTGGATTTTGTTCGAAAGTTGTGGTCCTATATTTACGAAATAATTATTGAATCCATTGGCAATTTCAAATTTATCCATGATGACTTTGTTGTCACAAAGAAAATTGTGTCTGTTGTGCCCTGTTGGTCTTATTTAGAAGCGATTTGATGATTTTCCATGTTTCCTTTATATTATTTTTTGACTGTTCGAATTTACTCTTGGCTGTTTTGATGATTTGGTCTAATTTGTTTCTATATTCTTTTAATTGGATATCATTGTGTTTAGTTTGACACTTAATAAATGTTAAGTAGAGTTTGTGTTTCTTGTGGCAGGCAGCTATTCGTCCGGTCGTAAGCCATGGTTTTGTTGGGTTGGTTGTGCTTATATCTTCTATTTTCTTTCATTTGGGAAGCTTTGATCAAAAATAGATGTGCATATGTCATGAAATCTGTTGTAGGCATGCTCACATGACTGTATGTTTGTTATTGAACTCCAGTCAGTCTCTGCCATGGACCTTTTGAATTTTTCAATGTTGACCTGACAGTAAGTAATCTCTGCATTTAAATTTTCCCTGCTCAAATTTTTTTATATGTTTTTTGTTTTTCTAGAAGAAATGTAGGTAAGTGGTCTGAGATATCGGTTACCAAATTTCCGACTTGAATTTTACTAATATTGTGGTTAATGTTATTGCAGAATATGTTGTCAATGACGGTTGCTGTAGATTCAATTATTCTGGTTGGCTTGTTATTGCCGGATAATAGAAGTAGGTATTTAGTAGATTGATTAACTCTTTTGTATGACAACATTTTTGTTGCTGTAGGTCAATGTTGAAATCACACATCAGGTAGGCTATCTTGTTTCCTCCTTAAATAATATCGAGAATTTTGCTTAAAGATTCGATGAATTGTTTGTTATCACTGTTAGGAGGCCTATAGACTGTACCAATAATTTGTTTTTACCTTTTGGCATTGGAATTTCAATGAATATGGTCTTAATGTATTCTTCGATTATAGAAAGATTTTGACGTTCAGTGAACTGGATGCTGTCTTTTATGTACATGCCTACACCACCACCACCGTTCTTGTTAATTTTTTCAGTTCTGTGCTTTTCAATAAAGGTATAGTTGTTCTTGTTAACTAAGGTAATAGGTGAGTTTAGTCTTAGCCATGTCTCCGTAATTCCAATAATCCCAAACTCATGTGCACTCATGTCCAAAAATTATTTAACTTGTCGTTGTTCTTCAGTATCGACCGGGTGGTTGTGTGTATGAGTGAGAACGTAATGCTTTCCTTGCTATTTATTATTTTATCATTAAATGTACTTAGAAGTGTGTAGTTGCAGGTTTGTGGAGGTATATCTAGGTCAGTTCTAGCATCTTTTGGATTGATGTCGCTATATGTGTCTGTGTTTAGTTTGAAGGGGTTTAGGATGAGAATTTGTATATGCTCTGTGTAGTTGAATTCTACATTTGGATTCATGATTGCAAGTGTGTACTCAATGTCGTCATTAATGTGGTTATATGGGAATCGTGATTTGTTGCAGTTTAGACACCACCAAGGTTGGTCATCTGACTCAAGTTGAGAATAATCGGTAGAGGTTAGTTTAGAACATCTTAGGTGAACCCACATACTACACAAATCACATAATACGGCTTTTTGATTATTTTTAACAGGTTTCATACAGGATGAGCAGGGGAATTTGGTTGGCATGGTAAGGGAAAAATACAGGAGGACAAATTACTAGGGTGGTGGTAAGATTGGGTGAATGAGCTACCAGAAGTAATTTCATCGTTTTGGCATTTACAAAATTTATATATGGCTGTAATGGATTCGTTGGTGGAATCGTAATTCTGAGCTTGTGGGTGGATAAGTGGTGGTGATTGTGGGATTTTAACGGTGTAATTGCAATACTAGACAGGTAGTAGATAAGCTATGGATCGCACTGAGTATGGTGAGCAATAATATCTGAATAGATGTAAAGTATAATGCGTAATGTTATCAGAATAAAAATAAATAAAGTAATCATACAAAAGGAACAAAGCAAAAGATAGTCTATTGAGGATGATCCTACACTACATTAAGGCTAAGTTAAGGCAATTATGTAAATATGACAAGCAGGTTCATGCTATATCCCTGTAGCCCCTGAACACCAGCTGGTCGGAGATTGAATCCATTTGAAGACAGGAAGGAGACTATTTCCGAGAATCTACCGCTGGGATGACTGGCTCGATAACCTAGTCATTCCAGTGGCAAATCCCCGAAATAAAACAATCCCCTCCCGGTCCACAAATAGACATATTCAATGAGAAGATTGAGATTTCACGACGTTTAGGGGTTAAAGGGTTGAATGAAGATGAAAGCAAGCCAGCCAATGCTTGCAAGTATAGAATGTGACAACAAGAGAATGGCAAGGGGCATAAATAGTCCCATACATATAGGCTCTGGTGGTCGATAAATATCGCTAGAGTACTAATTTGCTCAAAGCCATTTCTGGTATCAGCAGCATCAGCTTCCAGTTAGAGTAATCTAGAAGAACACCTCATAAAACAGTCAGTGAGTATTTGTATATGACTATTTCAGGTTAATGTTACAGACTGAAGGACAGATAGGCGTGGCAAATGAAAAGCAACTTTTTTAACATGTTGACAGGCAATAGCAAAAGCTGGGATAAAATCATAGAAGCTAAGGATGCTAACTTCATGCAGGCAAGTTCAGGTCATGCAGGATAAAAGCAGGATGGGTTAATGTATACAGTTTAACAACTTAAATTACCATCTCTGATATGGCTTGGGTCTGTCAGGATGAGTTATCTTCTTGACCTGATCACAATTGCTATTACATATATTTATAAATCTGAAAATAGAATGACAATAATAATATGGACAATGGTAGTATGAGATGATTATTGGAATATAACTTGATGCTGATTTGGTGGTGACATAAGATATTCCATGGTCTAGATGTTGTGATTATGATTTTACTTAGTTCTGCTGAGAAATTGGTGTTTATAATTAGTATTACATATCATTGCATATGTTAGGACTTATAATTAACTGACAAAAATAAAATAGGATAAAATTAAATCCTATGCTATGCATATCATCTTCTGGTGGTTATTTTGAGAATAATAGCTTTCAGTCATATTGGGCACAAAACAGTCAGCAGCTTTCCTGTTTACTTGCAAATAAGAATAGCATGGCTTAATTATAAAGAGAAGAACATGAGTTGTGAGTTGTAGGTTAACCTGTTAACCCTTGCTATCAAGTTTCATTACATATGAAGCATGACAATCATAATCTTATAAAAATAATAAAGGAAATCATACAAAAGGACAAAAACAAAGATAGTCTGATGGCCCTGCTAATGCTACACTACAAATAATACACGGCTCCGCTTTAATTATATGCAAAGAATGACAAGTATAGTGTTATGAACATAAAAAAGAAAACCATACAATATAGGACAAAGGGCGAATTGGGCACATTAAAGCCACATTACAGATAATGCATGTACAGACAAGCAGTAAGAATTGGTTAGATGCAGCTAATGATGTTAGTGACAGTCGAACATAATGTATATAATAATAGCAATAACGCAAATATGGTAAGCGGGTTCACGCTACATTGTACATCCCAGTATCCCTCTAACAGTCATCGGCAAAAAAACCCACAAAAAACTGGCATCTGCATTGGTCAGGGAAAATGTCCATTTGCAGACCAAAAGGAGTCCACTCACCAGAACCCACCACTGGGATGACTGGCTCATTAACCTAGCCAGTCATTCCAGTGGTAAATCCTCAAGAAATAGTCCCCTCCCAGTCCGCAAAAATTGATATTCCATGGGAGGATTGGGATTTTCTTGAGCAGGTGTAGGGTTAACTGTAGATGAGAGCAAGCTAGCTAATGTTTGCAGGCATGGGATAAGGTAACAGAGCAAGCTAGCTAATGGTTCCAGGCATGGGATAAGGTAACAGAGCAAGCTAGCTAATGTTTGCATGCATGGAATAAGGTAACAGAGCAAGCTAGCTAATGTTTGCAGGCATGGGATAAGGTAACAGAACAAGCTAGCTAATGTTTGCAGGCACGGGATAAGGTAACAGAGGATATTAGGGTACATATCTACTGCCCAGTCATATACTGGCTCTGGTGGTTGATGAATATCTTCAGAGTACTAATTTGCTCAAGGCCGTTTCTGGTATCAGCAGCAACTGTTTTCAGTTAGAGTAATCTAATAAGAAACTCATAAACCAGTCAGTGAGTATTTGTATATATGACTATGTTAGTTGGTGTATAGAGTGAATGTGAAATAGGCACGGCAAATGAAAAGCAACTTTTTTAGCATGTTGTCAGGAAATAGCAAAAGCTGGGATAAACTCATAAAATTAAATGAAGATGAAAGCAGACTATGTATAATGCTTTTGGGGTAACAGAGAATGACAGGTCAGGGCATGCAGATTAAAATCAGAATGGGTTAATGTACACATTTGAGTTTAACAGTGAATCATTGCCATCTCGGGCACAACTTGGGTCTGTCAGACTAAATTATCTTCTTGTCCAGGTCACAATTGCTATTACATATATATTTGTAAAAGAGAATGACAATAATAATATGGACAATAGTAGCATGAGATGATTATTGGAATATGACTTGATAGTAATAAGGTGGTGGCAATAAGATCTTCCATGGTCTAGATGTTGTGATTCACAATTATTGATTGTAATTGTTATTGCATATCATTGTGCATATGCATAGACTTAAAGTTAACTAAAAACCTAAATCCTAAATGCTACATGTATGCATGTTATATTCTGATGGTTATTTTGGGAATAATATGATTGGGGGTGGGTGGGGTGTGGGTGGGCATTGCTGTCTGGGCAGCAATGGCTTTCAGTCATATTAGCCACAAAACATTCAGTAGCTTTCCTGTTTGTTTGCAAATGAGATTTGCAGGGCTTAATTTGTTTGGCTAACATAATGTTATGTTAGATAATAAAGTAGGAGAAGGCATACAAAAAGTATAAAAAGAAAGATAGCCTAATTGGCATATTAATGCTACTCTACAAATAACACAATATTCCACTTTGGTAATATATAAAGCATAACAAGCATGGTGTTATAGATTGTTTCTTGAGCAGACTTGGGGGTTAAAGGGCTAAATGAGGATGAAGCAAGCTAGCTAACATTTGCAAACATGGGATAGGTTAACATAAAATAATAAGGTACAAACAAAGTCATCTGTGCCTACTGTCAGGTGGTTGATGAATGTTTTTGGAATACCAATTGCTGTTATCAGCAACAACAGATTCCAGTTTTGGTAATCCAGAAACACTCAAATACCGTTTGTAGACTAAGATGAGACTAACCTCTGAAAACCTAGCAGTGGATTGATTGACTTGTTAACCTAGCCTGTCATTCCAGCGGTAAATCTCGAGAAAAAAATCACCTCACAGTCAACAAATAGAGATATTCCATGGGAAGGTTGGGATTGTCTTGAGCAGAGAATTTAGATTTTTCTTATA
The DNA here is from genome assembly GCA_034401795.1 of Chaetoderma sp. LZ-2023a. Taxonomy (NCBI): domain Eukaryota; kingdom Metazoa; phylum Mollusca; class Caudofoveata; order Chaetodermatida; family Chaetodermatidae; genus Chaetoderma; species Chaetoderma sp. LZ-2023a. Next base: position 93,707,750 of record CM067372.1, read on the forward strand.
TAGTTTTGGGGGTTAAGGGGTTAAATGACGATTAAAGTAAGCCAACAGAGGATAATAGGGTAGATATATAGTCATATACATGTAGGATAATCGCTATCTGAGATGAGCAGCAATAGCTTTCAGTTAGATTAATAAACAGAAAAACCCTCACAAACCACTCCGTGAGTATTTGGTATATAACTTTTTGGATTTGATGTTTCAGAATGAAGGAGAAGTAGTCATGACAAATCAGAAGCAACTTGCTTATCTTTGTAAATTTAGAGGTAAATAAGCCAAATGACTCCGCATGCAGACAATTTCAGGTCGTATAGGATAAAGGCAGGATGGGTTAATGTATACAGTTTAACAGCTAAGCATTACCAGAGACTCGGACATTACTTGGGTCTATCAGAATAAATTATCTTCTTGTCAGGATCACAATTGCTGAAAATAGAATCACAATAGTAAATCTAGGAAAGTACCACCTTTATTAAATTGAAGGCTCTGGCTCTGGAGTGTTGTGTACATGCGCTTCAGCACATATGAGGTTAAAATATAGTGCAGGAAGTAGTGTAGCTCATGGGGGTATGCGCTGGTCTGCCATATCGCTCCACTCGACCGCACTGTATGTACATGATGTGTGGGAGAGCTGGTTAGCTGCGGTTCTCGTGGTTGCAGATCCTGTATCGCATCTCTCCAGAAGGTACAAAGACCGGCCTCTAGAGCCAGTGGAACAGTTATGTTCCAGTGGAGCCGTGCAACCATTGCCGCCAAGTTTGAATCTCACGGTCTCATCCGAACTGTTGGTGTCACTGGTATGATGGTCCATTACTAATTTGGTAGTCTGGACATGATGGTATAATTAAACCGTCACAAATAATTCACTATACAAACAATATCACTTGTTTGACAGTAATGAGCAAATAATACAGTACATAGAGCCATCCGGTGTCCTTTCTACGTGGTTTTGCCGAAGGTACCAGACAGATCCGTAAATCCACAGAGGTATCCCGGCAAGGGAGTATCGCAACGAGGCTACTTGGTAGTTTAATATAAACTAAATACACCCCTAACACACACAAAATATTGTTGTTGCGAGAGGAAAGTGCCTTGCACGGGCCTCTGTCACAGGAAAATGCTTTCAACGCTGAAGCAGAGGAAAAGAGCTGGCAAAAAGGGCCACTCTTTTGTTCAAACAAAAAGTAGAGTCCTGGTCAATTCTAGTGACGCCATAATTAATGTGATGCACACTGGTTTAAGTGAAGACGGGACGAATGATTTCCGAAGAATTCACAAGCCACCATCTTATTTAGGTCCAAAGATAGTGTATTGGTAGTTGCCGCTTTATTTATGCGGGCCTTCTGCTACATTCTAACCTACCATTTGGTTATTAGATATGATTCCAAGCATGGGCCGCAAGTGTCAGGGATTCCTACATATCTTTTAGACACATACATCTAACTGGCGAAGATGCCCAGCTTCCCGAAGGTCGCCTCGCCTAACATCTACCTCGAAAGATAGCGTGCGTACATGTTACAGTGCGATAGCTCCCGAATCATATGACGATCCGGTCACCATCATACCGCAACCACATATAAGATCACTCGGACAAGTTTACAGTTCACAAAAGCAATTTAGAAAGCACCATATCTTTTATGGTGGGGAGTAAGAGACGGATATCCATCGCCAGTGTCATTCCCGTGAGGGCATGGTGGGTTCTAAGACCTCACCCAGACACTACAACGAATTGGATGGAGATCCGCATCTCATCCGTCACTCATGTGCCAACGGAACCAATATTTTACCTGTCATTAGGGTTAAGTTTCCAGAATGCCCAGAGATGCACTGCAGGCTGGTGTCACAATATAGTCCGGGAGCCAATTTTCAAAAGGGGTCTAGAAGAATGGTTTCGTAGCACACCCAGTATTCAGAAGGTTTGTCCCTATATTATGCTAGACCGATGTCTTGGGTATATTCTGAGCCGTGTTGTACAAGAAAATTGTGGTATCCCTAACCCGTGAGAAGCCCATTTACAATAGGTGTTGAATGTAGTTTTCAGACAATTTTCACAATGGTAAATTTTTCACAAACTTAAGCGCATGTTATATCAATACAATCTTAACCAAAATGGAAAGGAGTGATCGTATATCACAGATTTATACATAATCAACCTCGTTTAAGACACCCGTATGTTGCTTTGTACATATTGGGGCACTTAGGTCTTCTTGTGACTAGCAATACCTTAGCTACAACAATGCCCATGTTTTCTACATTTTTCATAATTAAACTTTTAACTGACATGCAGTGCATGTCTACACAAGCTGGCAGGACATATTTATCACGTGAGCAAATGAGAGAATGTTACTCATCCGTGTCAGAGTCATCTTCGACAATTGTATGCTGAACATTGTCACACATTTCATCTCCCATACAAAGGCATGCATCAGTGCAGAGTAGATTGTTAGCCTTGCATTGACAGAGATCTGTTCTTTTGCAGGCAGACTTTTGACATCTACATGATGTGAGTTCAATTAATCCAAATGGAGCAGGATCCTTTGACATTAGAACAGGCTTGAGTAGACCATCCACTATACTCCAGCCATGTCCATTTGGAGATGGAAGATTCTGAACAGCTTGCAATGAACGTCTCCAAACAAGAGCTTGAAAATTGGCCCTTTCGGTGTGATGCTTTAGACTATTCGATGTAGGTGGAAGATTTTCATTTCTTTGTCTCTTTTGACAAAAGAGCCAATAACTGGTTTCATCAGCTGTCTTTCCCACATCCCTGGTGGTATAGAACTCACAGACAAATTTCTCACATAGAATTGCAGTATTCGGTGATAAGTCAACATGTTCGCCGAGTTGGGCTAAGCTAAGCTGATGACATTCAGATGACTTTAAGAGATTGAATGCTTTTCTCTTAGCGACTCCAAATAATGCACTAGTGCTATCACAACCTGTAAGAGAATGAAACCCAGGCAAAGACAGACAGATAGCTGGGCCCAGTACTTGAGCAACTGTATGTATTGGTATGTATCGCAATTTGTCCTTTGTGCCCGTATGGAACCATAGTTCAGAACAGTGAAGCGAACAATACGTATATATACTAAGTACTGCCACGTCTGTATCAGGAGACTGTATAACAACACGCATGTGGTCTTTTAAAGCATGTAGCGCATGCAACATCATACGCGTATCTGCTTCTTCGTGATCTGATCGAAGTTCTTCCAAATACGACGAATTGTTCGCTGAAATGACAACAACATCCATTCCATCGTTAAAGCCACCAGCAAGAATGACGCAATTGTCGGCAGATAGCATATTTGGACCAGTATCACGCCACCGCTTGCTGAGAAATGCAACCAGGTTACTTTTGTTGCTTGGATTGCTGATGTACTTGGCCCATTGCTTTGGAACGGGAGTATTTTCTCCAGCAATCTTTACTTCCAATGCTGTTGATGACCCACGTTTTAGCCGCTCTTCCGCTTTGAGAGATTCCAGTCTATCATATCTGTCAAAAACTATATCTACTCTGTTGCAGTCTTCTTGATTCAGTGGAACTGTAAAGATGTGCCAGTATTTATCAGCCAATTCTCCAAATGTAGACGTACCTCCAGTTTTAACCATTTGCACAATTGCCATGCCATCTACTACATAAGCTGATGCGCCTGTCTTGTCAACAGGTGGAAGCCGTCCATCAACATTTACTTCCTTTTCTAGTTCACTTAACAAAACACTTTTCACATTCTTTCTTAGAGTCCCATCCGTATGTGACAATGATAGTGGAACAGCAGACAGTTCATACGTCATCACTAGTTTTAAATCAACATCTCTGGACCTTGCGGCAATAATTAATCGACCAAATAGTTCACGGTCAGATCTCACATTGTGAATTTTTTCATCATTTGTTTTGAGTTTTTTCTTCTGTGCTAGGCTGGCAAATGTTTTAAGTTTTAAGTGTGGCAACGTGTCCCAAAAGCTTCTCGTGTTAGTGTCCAGCCGCTCCTGAACAAAATTGTCCATAATCTCCTTACCAATGTCACAGGCGGAAACAAGTCTCTTGGCGATTTCACTAGGCAATACCACGCCAGTTGCAATGTTTACAAGCGGAAGACACTCGCTGTCGTCGTTTTCCGCAATATTAAAGGGATTGGTCATTATATCTGATGAGAACATCGAAAGTATCTTCTGCACATCGGTTTCATCCCTGTTCATTCGATTAGTCCCCATTTCCTTATGTACTCCAAACATGTGACTATCTTGTAACCCACACATTTGCTTTGTGACCGTTGTTATGGCTGCCCTCTCGTGGCTAGTTAAAATCCACCTCTCCAGAGCTCCTGGCTTTTGTGTTATTCCAATAATACCACCTCGCTTTTTGGAATCCAAATTAATCGATTGCTCTAAGGCCATATCTGTCCACACTTGATTGAATGGATGGTGTGAGCGACATACGGAATGATTTCCATTCAAGAATTGTTCATGTACATGGGGATGTGTACTTGGAAGCATCTTCATGTCCGCAAGATATATTGGCAGCCATCTTGCATAATTGGTTCTGTCCATGCTGTAGAAATATGGCGCCATAGCAGCAGTAGCAGATAGGTGTGCCTGCCAATCTCCAGTTCTCTCAGCTCTTATGAATCCAAGCAGCAGCTCTACCATATGAATATATGAGTTCCAAAATGCGAACAGGTGTGATTTCGAGCTTAAAAGGATTTGAACAGCTGTTGCAATTTATTCACGTACATACACACCTCTTTGAAATTGTCTTGCAGTGCGTCTAAGTCGTCAATGCTGCTTCGGCACATCTTAATTTTCTCATCCAGACTCTCCAAATCTGTTGGAGTAATGTGGTCTTCATGTTGTCCATTTTGTTGAACCCATTTGGAAAAAGACTGCCATTGTAATCGCAGCAGCGCTTCCAGAACCAATTTGTGAGCCCTCACTCCTCGATTATATGACTTCCCTTTAAGTAGGGCAGCAGCCGTGCTGCTACCATATGTGTTGGCCTCTATGAGGAGATCTTCTAAGCCAGAGTCATCAAACATCTTTCCAATAACAGCTAGATATCATATATGGTGAATCTCATACGATATTACTTTGAGTTATGACACGCTCATGCTTATATCGTTGTGCACTGTGGATACAGCCAAAGCCTAGCCCCACTATGCAAAGAAATCAGGATAACTAATTAGTGCTAGCACAATTTGTTTGTACAACAGGGCTTAAAATATGTGGGACATGTCCCCCAAGCCACAGCAAGTGTCAGACCTTCCGAATACTGGGTGTGCTACGTCACGATTCTGACCTAGCTTTAGCTCCTACTCTTATATAATTAATTTCTTTTCGCAGTGCTCCCTACATTGGTGGGGGAGTCTAACTAACTAGTATCCGATGATACAGGGGGAGGTGTGTTTAAATCGGCACTTTAGTTATCACCACTCCGAAACCTCTGATAGTTTCCCAGAGTCGGACCATGCTAACGCGTCGATGGGGAATCCAAACAATTATTAAGCCTTGCGGCTGATGGATCATGGAAAGAGACAATAACTCAATATTAATAAGAGGCCCTACGGTAATTGGCAAATTTTACACAACATAGCCAGTGTGTGGTGTTACTTATCCACTACATCTGGAAAAGAGGTGTACACTATGCGTCTCTTGAGGAGAGATTGTCCCTAACCACTTTAAACCTATCCTATTGAGTTAAAATAGCCAAGTTAGGTCGGTAACATGTCAGACTCGAGCAATTATAGCACGAACAGCGACCTCAGTGTAAAATTGATGCTGGGGGAAATATAGTGATGCGGATATAGTGTTGCTGTATAGTATTTCCTAGCATACTGTGTCCTAGAGTTTTATAAATAAACAAAACATATTAACTAGGATGGCTACTTGGCATATACACAACCAAATATACAGTGTTAACAATATACTACAGGTCATAGGACCCTACGGTGCTGTTAGTTGAGCGGACCCATGGAAAATAAAGATAATATTCACAATATAAACAGAAAGTATAAAATTGCAGTCGGGAAGACCGGGAAGGTACCTATTAGTCATCAGTACCAATTGCAGAAATAATGAAATGTACAATAGTATAGCTACTTGAGTACCCAAGGATGGTAAGAGTTCATAAGTCACTGAAATTGATACACTAATATGAAATAGCGCGAGATGGCATGATCTTGAATGCAGGGAAGATTTCCACAGGCAGATTTCCGCAGGCAGACTGTTGATGCGGCACACTCTCATGACAGTGAAGAAGCACGGATGATTGGGATGTCCATTAGATAGTCAATTTATCTAATACATGATTTAAACAGTTGTTGTAAAGTTCCCATCTGGCGACGGCAGTTTTAAGATTGGAAGTTGCCCATTAACAAAGAGGGCTATATTGGTAATTATAAATGCATGTACAATAACTGGGTATATGGTGCGGGATACATCACATAGCCTTTGCACCGAGCAGAGTTCCACCAGACTGTGGTCTAAAAGTTTATTAACACACGCGACATGCAGCACGGAAATCTGAATCCACCTTTCAGCATCGTCGGAAGATCCGGTGAGTTATCCACCAAGAATCACCATCAGCTTTACGTCCCGTAGAATCACATCAGGCCCGCAAGGCCCTTTCGCAGGAAACTCCTCTAAGAAGGTTCCGTAAAGGGAGTTCTTATATTAGCTTCCAAAATTGTAATCGCAGAAAAGTCTTAAGGCTGCCCACCGGCGCAGGAGATCTCAATTCCGAGAGGCACCACAGTGGTGTTGGTACCGCCATCGGTTAGCAGTTGTCCTGCATCTTGCACTGCGCTGGTCCAGCAGCCTTCCTGACTGTGTCAGCTTCCCGCCGATGATGCTCCCCATTCTCATTTTTTTCGTCCCTTTTATACTACTCGTGACGTCAGAAGCAGGTGCTACAGCCAATCAGCGTGCAGCTAGAAGTGGTGACGTGGCTATCACGTGAACAGCACATTCCCCCATGCAGTTAATGCATACACGCGATTACGACGTCAAAGCAATATTTTGAAGATAATTTAACCAGGAGTTTTAATGATAACTCGGCCATTTCTTGTCCGATTTTAACAAAGTAAAAGGTTCTGTGATTCTCGTTTCATTCTGGTCCTGATTGGTACCAAGAACGAAGAGAATGGTGCGATTTGAGAAAATCACAAGTACCAGCATACACTCTCCCATTCCTGACACAGGTTGTCAGGGAAGCTTTGACGCGCGCATTATCCTACTCGGGGGGGGGGGGGGCGTGTGCATGGAGTGAATCCTTAGCTGGGATGGTCAGTACCCGTCCGGTCGATCCATGCTACAGTAGTTAAAACGATAAAAGCGTATTGCTTCAGGCTCCTCGATGCAGGGGCGCGGCCCCCTCACACCAGATTCCAGTGGAGTACCTAGTGCTGTGATGGAACTATGGCAACAGTTGGATTGCACTTCTGAACGTCTCAATAGTTTTTGCCGAGACAGTGATTTCTGGCAGATGTTCCAGTCTCTAGTTGTATGTGGGAAGAATACAGTACGATTATTGCATAGAACAAATATACTTCTAATGATTGGACGTGTTATCTGCGCCAACCTATCCTTCAAGTAATGCAGTCATTTTAAAATGTGTTGTGATAACAAATCCAATTATAGTTGTATGTTTATAGCTAGTCACACTAGACTGACTTGGTGGGTCAGTCTTCCTGGTAGGCGGCACACCGCAGCTGACCTAAGGGGCTGACTAAGTGTCTTGGTTGTAGGCGGCACACTGCAGCTGACGACCTGGACATTGTCACCTAGCCTGTCAAAAATTGTAAATATTTGTAAATCTTGTAGCATAGTTATATGTAGCATATACATACTTTCTTTTTTCGCAACTTCTCTTTCACGCATGCAGTATGTAAAGAAGTATTAAATCTACCGCGACACAAAGAAGCCAATGGCTTGATGATGATGATGATGATGATGATGATGATGATGATGAAGAATAATGAAAGACGATGATAGTCACATGATGACATAGGAATTGTGTATGCGTGGGTTTTTTCTGTTTGCGTAGGAGCTGGATGGTACTTTGATGTCAGCAGCATAGCAGATGCGACAAGATGGTTGTAGATTTTGTAGAACATGGCGAGTCTTGCGATTCTACGTCTCTCTGCCAGAGGCTTCCAATTTATCTCCATGAGCATTTCACCAATGGTGGATGTCTGTCAGTACCGATTTAACCTATAGCAAGTGGCACATCATTGGACCTACTCTATTTTCTTGGCCAGTTCATTGGTATATGGGTCCCAGAGGGTTTGACTAAGCGTGAGAGATAGTCTGACAAGGGTTTTCCAGGCTCGCTCTTTGATTTGTGGATTATTTACATTGATATTTCACCTGAGAAAGCTCAAGGTGTTATTGGCTTTTGCTGTGATATTGTTGATGTGTTTGTCCCTGCGAAGGTCTTGTGATATTTTGACACCCATATATTTGATGTGGTCTGTGTGTTTAAGGTGATGACCATGGATTGTATATAGGTAGTCCAAAGGCTTTCTTTCGCGAGTAATGCTGACGATCTCACATTTATCAGGGTGGAACTACATCATCCATGTGTTTTCCCATTTTACCAACAGGTCGAGATCATTTTGTAAAAGTTTAGCATCATTCTCACTCTTAACAGCCAGGTAGATCATGGTGTCATCGACAAATAGGTGTCTTGTAGATGTTAGACCGTCTGCAATGTTGTTTATGTAATATAAGAACAGGCACGGACCTAGTTCAGAACCTTGTGGGACGCTGGAGACAACTGGAACACAATTGGAGCATGTGCCATCGACAACTACGGATTGAGTTCTGTTAGATAGGAAGCTGTGGATCCATCGATTTGCTTCGTCATTGATTCCATACCATTTAAGTTTCTCAATAAGCCATTAATAGTGTGACGAACTTTGTCGAATGCTTTGGAGAAGTCGAGAACATACACATATGTTTGGAGGCCCTGTTACATGTTGCTTCTGCATGATGCATGAATTCAAGGAGCTGTGTCTCACATGACCTCTTTTCGCGAAAACCGTGTTGATGGCCATACAATATATTATGGTGACTGGCATGTTTCAGTTAGCTGCTGCAAATAATGTTCCATGATATTGGACGATATAACGGTTGGGCTAATGGGCCAATAGTTGACTGGTACATATTTCTGTCCCTTTTTAAATATGGGTGTCACATTGACATGCTTTCAGTCCTGGGGGACGTGGCCTTCATCTAAAGATTTCCTGAATATTCTAGTCAATGGGTCTGCAATTTCATTTGATAGCTCATTCATGACTCTTGGGTGGATGTTGTCAGGGCCTGCGGCTTTGGTTGTATGCAGATCTTCTAATTGCTTCTGGACGCCTGCAGTAGTAATGGAGATTTATGGTGTGGATGGAGTTATGCGGCTTGGTGGTGTTATGTCAAAACTTAATTAATGAGTGAACACTGACTGAAATTGCTCATTTAGTGCCCCAGCTTTTTGTTTGGCCTCTGTGATAAGCTTGCCATCCACTTTCAATGCAGCTACACTATTGAAATCCGTTTTCTTATGTTTAATAAATATTCTTGTGGTGTGTTTATTTCTTCTACATACTTCCAGTAGGCTTCATCTTTTGGTTTACCATGTCGCTTGCTGGCTTTGAAAGCTTTGTTTCTTCTTCTAATTTTCTTTTTGATTTCACTGTTTATCCATGGGCTTGAATCTCTCGATTTGGTGTTGTTGTGCTGTATATCCTTCCAAATCAGCTTTGGTGTATAAAGGGACAGCTCGGGCAGTCCGTTTTTTACATCTTGGACTGATATCGAGCTCCGTGTAGTACACTTCGTGGTCACTGATCACAGGAATTAACTGTGTTCTGTTTGTTTGACTTGCCCTATTTGTTATGATCCTCAACTATTTTAGTGAGACCGTTGTCATTTAAGATCTCTCCAAACTTGTTGTGTAAAGCTGTAAATGGAGTTTTTGGTTTTAGTGTCTTGTTGGTCGAGTCCCAGCAAGGAAAGTTGAAATCTCCACACAGTAGAACTATGTTAGTGTGACAGTAACGTAGTTACATCATCATCGTCATCAGCATCATCATCATTATATCATAGGACGTAAGCCTTAAGCTAGTATTCCATTAACACATATGCGTATACGTATGCGTATCTGTATCCGAAATTTGTTTCAGCTACAATTGCAAATAGATAGTAGGATTCCATATGTCCGTATGCATATACGAAACCTGTGCATATCTGAATCCGATCTATACATGTAGCCATTTCATTCGGATATGGAAAGCATTCGGATGTGGGATTCCTTGAAAATCATGTTATTATTACGTCATCCATGGGGCTTTCCACAAATAGACATGCTATTATTTTGTACATGTGTTCCAAAATAAAAGTTAAATTCATAGTAAGCATGCTAGAATGTGAAAGACTGATAGAATTATTTATAAAATAGTCATGATTCTTTGATTCCGGGAATCCAGACCATAAAGACGCCAATTACAAACACAGATAAGACACATAGCCGGTGGTAGGGGTGTGGGGTGGTTGTCGCGATAGTAGTAGTAGTAGTAGTAGTAGTAGTAGTAGTAGTAGTAGTAGTAGTAGTAGTAGTAGTAGTAGTAGTAGTAGTAATAGTAGTAGTAGTAGTAGTAGTAGTAGTAGTAGTAGTAGTAGTAGTAGTAGTAGTAGTAGTAGTAGACTTGTCTTTATTGGCAGTTGCTAAGGCACTGTATGGCTTGCTCAGTCCAATTCAAATATTCCCTTTCTGAAGTAGATATCTAGTTTGTTCTTGAATGGTTTGATTGTTGCTGCTTAATTAAATCTCCTCGAAACTATCAGTATATCAGTGACATTAGATTTAAGACGTTATCGCTGTTTTGTGGAAATTCTATGGTGTGGATGGTTGTTCCTCATATCAGCTACAGTGTTCCGCCTGCACTGATGGTTACACCCTGCTGCGCCTAGGTAGCATTTGGTTGCATGTTGACTTGTGTAGGCTGTTGTTGGTCTTATTGTTGTTGTGTTCATTTTCTGTATTTATCACTATTCGAGTCTCCTCCTCTGCGATAGTGTCTCTTCAGGCAACCACAAAGTGCGGATGTGGAAGTAGGGAAATATCCACCAGTAATTGGAATCCCTACCAAGCATGTTCTCACGTCCTCACATATACATAGGCTACTCCAAGATCAGACCACTGTATTGGCAGAATTGTAGTATGACCTTGTGATGGGCTGGTATACGAGTGGCCTGTTCCGTCAAGTTCAAATGTACTTTCTTTGAGTTTGAAGTAGATATCTAGTTTGTCCTTGAATGATTCAGCTGCTGTTGCTTCGATTATTGTAGCTGGCCATGAATTCCACTGCGGTACCACTGTATTAGTGAAAAAGTGCTTGCGAATATCTTTGTTGCATATATATATATATATATATATATATATATATATATATATATATATATATATATATATATATATATATATATATATATATATATATATATATATATATATATATATATCTTTGAATATTACTAGTAGATGGGTTGCCATATATTTTTGTGTCATCTGCAAATATTTTGCTGTGGCAGGTCAGTATGTCTATATAATATCAGAAAGAGTATAGGTCCCAGGATGCTTCCTTGTGGCACAACGCTGGTCACCTCTATCCAGTCTGATGTCACATCATTGATCCTTACTCTCTGTCTTTTATTACCTAGGTAGTTTCCTATCCATTTTACTAGATTGTCACCAACACTCTAGCTTCTCAGTCTCGTTTGGCGTCGATGGTGTGGTACAGTATCGAATGCTTTTGAAAAGTCTAAATATACAGCATCGACATGTTCATTTGAATCAAGTTTGGCTGTTATATCTTCTAAGTACTCTAGTAGTTGGGTTTTATATGATCTATTATCTCGGAATATATGCTGACACGTGGTAAGAACATTGGCTGTTTCCAGAAAATTTACAATGATGTCCCTTATAAATGACTCTAAGAGTTTACGCAAGTTACCTGTAAGACTGATTGGGCCAATACTTGCTTGAGCCTTTTTGTGTATGCAACATACATTTGCCATTTTCCAGATGGCAGGTAATTCACATTCTTCTAGAGACTCATTATTAAAATCTATGCATCGACATGTTCATTTGAATCAAGTTTGGCTGTTATATCTTCTAAGTACTCTAGTAGTAGGGTTTTATATGATCTATTATGGCGGAAACTATGCTGATACGTGGGAAGAACATTGGCTGTTTCCAGAAAATTTACAATGATGTCCCTTATAAATGACTCTAGGAGCTTACGCAAGGTACCTGTGAGACTGATTGGCCTATAGTTGCTTGGGTCGTTTTTGGAGCCTTTTTGTGTATGCAACATACATATGCCATTTTCCAGATGTCAGGTAATTCACATTCTTCTAGAGACTCATTAAAATTTATGCTTAGTGGTGCACTAGTTTCTTTAGCAGCTTCCTTTAATATTCTCACCGGACATTGCTTTTATTGGGGTTGAGTGCTTTCAGTTTATTTTCGATTGTGATAGGTGTTATTATTATATTCTTTGATACAATATCATTGCTTCTGGAGCTAACGATTGGTGTAGAATGCAAAGTTTCTGACATGAACATACTTGAGAAGAAGTTGTTAAGAATGTCAGCCTTGTCTTTATCATCTGTAGTCATAATGCCATTAGCTGGGTTATGTAGATTGCTAATTGATTCATGTAGAACTGTTTTACTGTTGGGATAGCTCCAAAAAGCTTTTGGGTGTTTTATCTTTCACCAGCCACTTTACACTCAAATGTCTGTTTCGCTTTTCTGATGTCCGCTGTCGCTTTTCTGCCTATTTTGTAAAGAACGTAGTCTGTGCTTTTCTTTGTTTCATTGTATTTTTGTATGCACGATTTTTACTTGTGATTGCTTGCTTTGTGGTCAGATCGAGCCAGAGATGTTTCTTCGTACCACGTTGTTTTGATGTAAGAATACACTGCTCTTGCATTGTGATCAAAGTTGTGTGTAGGTTATAATGCATTTAGTTCGTGCAGATGATTTCAATCAATCATTTCTAAGTCTGTTCTTATTTCGGTATACCTTCCTTGGTTCAACAATAGTTTTGGCTTAGTCGCTTGTTGTGCTTAGGATGTCAGGGTGCAGTGATATTTGTAAAACACCCTGGTCATTTTTACCTATTGGAGATAGATGTGTTATTTCATGGACAATATTTTGGTCGATTGTTAAAACTAGGTCCAAAGGATTTGAAGTCTGATTTATTCTATGTCAAGTGGCATTAGTAACTAGTAACTAGTTGGTGTAGGAAAATATCCCTGGCTGTGCCAAGAAATGCAACTTCTTCATTTGACGAAAGTCCAATGCTCCAGTTAATCGATGAAAAGTTGAAAGCCCCTACAAAAAGAATGTGGTCAGCATTAACCATTTCGACATTGTTTAGCAGATTTAACAGATTGTTATTATTTGGGTTGTCTGAGGTTGGGGCTTCTGTAGATGTAAACAACAAGAATTCTTTCCTTTTGTTCTGTCATCCATGCACCAATTCGCTAAACCTGTGATCATTTAGTATGTCACAGTTTTGGGCACTTAATTATTCGAGGTATAGATAATGACCCCTCTTGATGGATTACTATTCAGCGAGAGGTCGTACTCATCAATCTGCAGTTCACTGAGATGGTTATGGGTTTTTTCGGTAAGACTTCTGTGATTAGTATGATGGCAGATCGAATCGTGTGTACAAGTGTTTCAAGTCCAGTGGTTTTTTTTTATTAATTAGACTATCTGCATTGGTGTATATACATGTATTTCTGACTGTTTTAGAATTTGTACTGTTTCTTATTTGAGTATGCTTTGATAATGGTCTTGTGTTGATAGCTGTACACTCACCAGTTCGTGTTTGTGCATGTACCTGTTTCTTATGACTGGCTTGCTCTTTTTATTTTGTTCTATTCTGTTTTGTTCTTTCGTGTCTTCCTTGGTAGATAAAAGTGTTGGTTATTCTGTTATCATTATGATTTCATTGTCTACTACTGTGTATCAGTTTGGCAGATAAGTTGATATTGTGTGAATCTTGAACTGATGTGTAGCTGATGTTTTCTGACAGTAAACAGAGGCTTTCCTGGTTAGGATGGGCATCATCCCAAAAGAGGTTGTTATTCCATTAAATACATCTAGGAAGTTGTCACTTTTGCTGTTTGGTCACGGTAGGATGGATGAGACAAAAATCCCGGTATTTGGTGTCATCTTTATGGTAGGTTAGTATATTGGATGTTCTGTTTTGTTCTGTAATTCCATCTGCCCCTGATAGAGATGGAATTTCCAGCTCAAGAATTCCCATCCCTCGGATACAAATAGATCCTGCAGACTAACCTCCCAGTGGGTGGGAGTGAAGTAATGGTAGTAATATAATGTGTACTAATGGGTGTGTCTATATAAGTACAAACATTCGTGTTGTCACATAATCACATAATCACATAATCCTCTTCTGTTAGATTTGCTATTAAGCCTGTTACAGATTCTCACGTTCCTCTTCTTCAGTGTCTTCCTACACCTGTTGGACTGATGCTTGGCATCATACACAGTACCATTTTGCTATCTAGCAGGGCGTCCTCCTTAGCCATCAAATGTGTGGGTGGCATCCTCAGCGCTTCACGCAGCATGAAGAAATATAATAACGCTGCAAATGAAGATGCTCTTTTCCGCCAAAGGGTGTTCCCTTAAAGTTACGCCCACCGCACTGCACTGGGAACTTTCCCTAAGACGAAAGTCACTGGCGGACAATTTTAACCACGCTCCCCATAGCTCCCGCCTAGGAAAGTGATAACCACTGCATGTCACAGACACTGTAGTCCGAATTCATTCTAGCAGGTCTTGAGCCTCTTTAAGTAGTGAACAATCATGGGTTAAGAAAAGCTGAGTCTCTGGTCTGCCACATTCCCCCACTCCCGCTGCGAACGACCTTAATGTCGCAACTCATTCACGCTGCTAAGACCACTCCCCCCAGACATATTCTCTTCAGGCACTCTGCTCCTTCACACACTTAGTTTTTTACGGGTCTAGTGACCCACTTTTTCCTTTTCCATAAGAGAAGATGTTGCCACTTAAAAACATTGCAGTAGCCACTAGTAGGCTAGTAGACTTAGATAGAACTCTAGTCTAATAGAATAGTGATGGACCATGCTATAAGTCCAGGTTAGAGGTCCAGGCTAGAAGTCTCGTCCAGTAGCCTAGTAGAATAGGCTAGAACTCTAGGCTAGTCAGGTAGTGGGTTATGTTGGAAGGCTAGGCTAGCCGGCTATGCCAGTAGGCTAGTATACTAGACTAGAAGTGTAGGTTAGAAGTCTAGGCGAGTAGACAAGGGTAGAATTCTAATAGACTATTTTAGAAGGCTTGGCTAGTAGACGAGGCTAGACGTCTGGTCCATTAGGTTAATAGACAAGGCTAGGATAGACGTCTTTGCTAGCAGGCTTGTATACTTGGCTAGAAGTCTAGTAGCCTAGTTTAGAAGGCTAGCCCAATAGACTAGTCTGGAAATTTAGGCTAATAAGCTGTAGATTATGATAGACGTATGGGCTATTAGGCTAGAAGTCCAGGCTTGAAGTCTAGGCTAGAAGTCTAGGCTAGTAGGCTAGTAGACTATGCTACAAGTCCAGGTTAGCAGTCTAGTAGACGAGGCTAGTCATCTAGGCTTGAAGTCTAGGCTAGAAGTCTAGGATAATAGGCTAGTAAACTAGTAGAATAGGCCAGTTCCATCATACATTTCCACAGCCAGGCCAGAGTGCATTGGGTTGAGATGTGTCCACATACACGCGCATGCACACGTATTCCTGCATGCATGAACCCACACACATATGCACGCACATACTCACGCATGCATCCACGCACGCACAATAAAAAACAATAATTTAACATGTAATTGACGTGGGCGGATCGTCACAATGTCATAGGTAATGTCTTTCATGGGCTGCCCAATGTCATGTTTGCAAACTATTAATATGATATAGAAATGAAATAATTTGAATCTGAATATATTTATACCTCCTGAAACACAAGAGATAGAGGTTGGAGATCCGGCTTGGGTACACGTGCAAATGCATTTACATTTGCATTTGAATGCATTTGCACTTGCATTTGCATTTAAATGCAATTATGAATTTTCTGACGCATTTGCATTTGCACTTTCATTTGAATCTCATGTAATTGCATTTGCTTAAAAAGGGTTGCATTTGCATTTGCATTTGAGTTTTCAAATGCATTTGAGTTTTTTCAAAGGCACTACTTTTTTTATTTGCATTTCTCTGTGTGTGTGCGTGCGTGCGTGAGTGCGTGCGTGCGTGCGTGCGTGCGTGCGTGCGTGCGTGCGTGCGTGCGTGCGTGTGTGTGTGTGCAAAATCATGTATATTGTGGAATTAGTCTAGCTTAAGCCAGTTGAGATCTTAGCAGACCAGCACACTTTAGTTAATTTGTTTCTGAGATAATCTACATCAACGTATCTCTAGAGTATAATAAACATGATCACCTAAATAGTAAGGAATGGGTGCCTCCATGCTCTTGTCCAATGTGTTGGCCCTTTAACCCGTACATACAAAACCACTGAAATCATTGGCTCAGTGATTCTCTTCTCTCGGTCTGCAAATGGGCCTTTGTAAAGACCACGACAAAGGCTGATCTTTCCGGTTTGGGAAAAAAAGGGTTAATAAAACAATTGGACTAAACGTTGTTGCTGCATTAATCAATATGTTGATTTTCAGGAAAATTAATAATATTCATACAATCATCTGTTTTAAAGAACCGCAATCTTGTGGCACCGAAATACAGGTGGTCACTAAAGGACTTTTGACTCTACAATCTGTTCAACAAGTACTTGCTATATTTTTTTGTCAAGATCCTTTTAAAGTAATTAGCGTGAGCGTAGTAATATATCTCTGGTTACTCAATCTATGAATAGGATATTGTGTTCCATTCATTCAGAAATCTCTTAATCCTTTATTTATCAAGATTGGCCTATTT
Organism: Chaetoderma sp. LZ-2023a; assembly: GCA_034401795.1. Lineage (NCBI taxonomy): Eukaryota > Metazoa > Mollusca > Caudofoveata > Chaetodermatida > Chaetodermatidae > Chaetoderma > Chaetoderma sp. LZ-2023a. The sequence goes on from CM067372.1 coordinate 93,724,748, forward strand.
GAATGTCCATTTGCATTACAAGACAAGTCGCTTTTTGAAAACTTATGACTGGTAGGACAGGCTTGGTAATCGAGTCAGTCATTCCAGTGGTAAATCTTCAAAGATTATCTTCTTGGAATGCAGTAGTAGTGTCGGAATTAAAATGATACCACCTCCCTCAACTGGCCGCCGTTCAGCGATCCGTGGCTCCCACCGCCCTCTCAATCCCTGAGGCATAGGTTGTTGAGACATGTGGTTGGTATATGCCTCTAGATGGAGGCCCCTAAGGTTCTTGAAACAGGTGGTTGGTGTATGCCTCTAGATGGCAGCCCCCAGGGATTGAGAGGGTGGTGGGGGCCACCACGGATCGCCGAACGGCTGCCAGTTGAGGGAGATAGTATCATTTTAATTCCGACACTACTACTACCACACATAATAGGGTCTGAATGCCCATTTAGAGACAAGGTCTTGACGTGATGTCATGCTTCTTGGGTAATGGGTAAAGAGTAATCTCCCTCCTGGGACTAAGGCGGAGGCGGCCGCGCCTCCCACAGGGTCTTCAGAATGCTGAAGGCCATCTGGTCTATACCCATAGGGACGCCGACATAGGCGCCCACGCCTCCCACAGGGGTTTAAGAAAATGGATCAATGACGAAGCAAAAAATACTCCCGCGCCCCACCTCTTCGGGAGAACCCCCGCATTATCACCGGCCCTCTCTGGCCGGCCTCTCTCTCTCTCTCTCTCTCTCTCTCTCTCTCTCTATCTCTGCAGGGTTTTTAGGTGGTTCCCCGTTGCCCCTATTTTTCGTACCGTTTCGAACTTAGTACCATCTAGCTGAGGTTTTTTGAGAGATTTGAACCATGGTTTTCTATTAGAATTCAGCACTGTTATCAACTGAGCCAACGGGGAACCGATAATTAGATTACAAATAATGATACTTATTTGTTATGCAATAATAGCAAACAGATCAATTGGACTGATAACACACTGGTAACTACAAACTTACAGTCTATAATATATGTAATCTGTAGGCTTATTCCCTCTGCCCTGTGAAACCGTGAATAATGGATCTGAGATAGTCAATTGTTTATATTATATGTTACACTATCGCAGGTTCAATTATCGCCATTAAACTGACAATATTGTTACAAAGATATATACCTATATATATTCCAGCTGATGTGTGTGTACTGCGTTATCGCGAAGTGACGTCAAGATCTAGAGTGACTGATAAGCGCAGCAATACAGCAACGTGAGAACACATAACTTATCAGCTATAATTACTAATGCATACATGGTCGAGGTAGTTAATGCGTTGGTTCAAATCCTCGTTTTATATTATTAGCAAACTTTAAAATCACAGGTTCAAATCTCACTATGTGTTATTAGCATTTGTGGATAACTTAGCCATTTCTGGTCCGATTTTAAAAGGGTAAAAGGTTTTGAAATTCTCGCTTCATTCCTGTCCTGATCGGTACCAAGAACGACGAGAATGAAGTGATTTAAGAAATCACCAGTACCAACTTGGTACAATATAAGCATACACTCTCTCACAATACTGACACATGTTGCCAGGGAAGATCTGACGTGTGTGCATGCGTGCTACGCGTTCTTACAGACTTAGCCATTTAACGAAACCTCTCTCATAGGGCTTTATACACGCATACTATCCTATCCCGGCATGTAGAATGCACCCGGAGCGGCCATCCCATACCCGGCCTAGCTGGGACGGCCTGTACCCATCCGTCCGATCGGCGCTACATGATCACGTGATTCCATGTCTACAATTACTCTTTACCCGTTATCCGAGAAGCATGACATCACGTCAAGACCAACTTGCACATTCACATAAAACCCATGATTTCAGACCACAGACCCTCGACTGGGCCAAAGTCAAGAATAGTAGTTTAGACCACCTGCTATGCGTTAACACCCAATTAGACACAGCATCGACAATGATATACCACGTGTGAACGCACAACCATACATTATGTGTAAACACTCAAAACACTCAACTATGTGTAACCGCTCATCTACAAACAATATTACACACAATGGGCCTGAGCGCCTTGTGATCAACCCCACACATATCTGAACGCACATTTAGAGACACCCCCCCACCCCCGTACTGAGCGCCAGCACCACACATAATAGGGTCTGAATGGCCATTTAGAGACAGGCATCCACAGGGATATACACCATGATCACTGCTGCACAGCTTCGCGCTATTGCAAAGCAATTCGGCCTTAGAGGTTATTCCAAGGTCAAGAAAGCCGACCTGCTCCAGATGATGGGAGAGGCTCGTGCCGAGGAGGGAAGCAACTCTCCCGAGCAATGAAGACAGGAAGATTTCCAGCGCTTACGAAAGATGATCCTTGGAATCCCCACAACAAAGTGCAATGGATACGTGAGCTTCATCAGTTGGACGAGGAGGTGACTGCTAGCTTGCGAGCCAAGACTGTAGCGAGGCTGATGGTAGACCATCCACTGCAGCGCTTACCTCCCCTATGCAGGATCACTAAGCGAGTGATGAGGGGGCCGAGGTCTGAACCATTAGCCCGGAGCATGAGGCGAGAAGGCGAACACATTCTCGACCAGCGTCTCGGCGAAAGGGAGATAGTGGTTAGAGGATGCCAGTCAGTACGCTGGACATTCTTCAGAGGTCTAGATGGCCAGATCATGCAAAAGATCCAGCAGACTGTCCAGAACGCCTTCCACCTCCGCTACACCCATACCTATCGCATCCGTCACATCGAAGACGGTAGGGTGATGCTCTTCCACAAGAATGCTCCAGGGATCCCGTGGCTGAACACGATAGGAGCAGCTCAGGACTGGGTGGCAGCAAGAGAGCAAGCCCACCTCGACACACACAATATCAATCGACCCAACACCAAGTGGGCTTTCGTTCGATCAATCAATGTTGAGGTCAGGGCTGTCATCGACTGCCAACCTCTGCTTGGGACAGGCCCCCTCCCAGACTGGCTATGACAGAAGAAGAGTATGACTGCCCTCGACACCTACATGGACAACATGTGTCTCTGGAGATGTCTAGCAGTCCACCGAGGAGTGAGAGCTGATAGAAGTACAGCTCCTGCACAAGAGCTTGCCACACAGTTCTATGGCAAGACAGTACCTGATGTCCGCAAGACCTCGCTGGGTCAGCTGGACAAGGTCGAGTTCTTCGCCAAGAGCGGGATTCGCATGTATGAACCAACCCAAGAGGGCACCTGGCACTTGATCAGGCAAGCGGCTCACTAACGTGACACCATGACCATCGGAGTGTGGGACCACCACGTCTTCTACATCAAGAACATCTCCAAGCTGGCACATACACTAGTCTGCAGTCACTGTCAGCAGAGGTTTACTCAGGCATGCAATCTTCAATGCCACACTGATCACTGTACAGGCAGCAAAACAATAATCGTGTGTCCTGGCGAGAAGGTTGAGGTGCCACAGTCTGCATATGAGAAAGCCTTCTATCCACCCCAACCATCCAGTTCAGCTGCTACTCGTTGGATCGAGTATGAGTCGAGAAACAGAGGCGTACACATACACCATGTAGAGTGTGGGCATGGTGGCAAGCGCTGGATCGAGAGTGCTCCCGTAGATGGTTATGATCCGACCACCAACACCGTTTACCAGTTCCATGGCTGTTACTGGCATGGGTGCCCACAACACCAGCGATGCGAGGATGCCGAACAAAGATACCGCAAGACAGTCCTGAGAGAGGAGAAGCTGAGAGAATCTGGATGCACGATTGTGGTGCAGTGGGAGTGCTGTATAAAACGCTGTCCAAGTGTTCGAGTTTGGACAGCCCCATACCCACACTTCATAGTTTACGACTTCGAAGCACTCCTAGATGGTATCGAGATTCATCCTACGATGACTCACGATCGAGAGTACTCACATACCTATCTCTGTATCAGTTGGCTGCTCCTTAGATGGTGACACGAGTGAGCCCACTCACCTCTGCAATCCTGACCACAAAGAACTGATCAGAGAGTTCATGATGGTGATCCAACGGCGAGCATATCTAATCCGGACAAGGGTTAGGGCACAGTACATACTGACAGACCTGGACAAGCTCCCAAAGCAACAGTAGTGACTGATCAACGAGTGGTGTGACCAAGTGCCTGTACTGGGGTTCAACTCTGGGCAGTATGACCTGAACCTCATCAAGAAGTACTTTGTCGATGAGCTGACTGACAGTATAGGTAGAGTGAAAGTCGCCAAGAAGGCTAGTCAGACTATGTTCCTCATAACACCTGAGTTACGGTTTCTCGATGTGCTGAATTACCTCGGCCCAGTAGTCTCGTACGAGGTATGGGTCAAAGCTTACGGGTGTACACAGCAGAAGATGAATGGTTTGACATACATGAGAAGCTCAACTATTCAGGGCTTCCTGCCTACTCAGGATGGACATCTAAGCTCAAGGGTAGCTACCTCTTGATGCGATCAGAGTGGGAACAGTGTAACCAGACATTCAGCGAGCATGGAATGCGGACATTCGCCGACTGGCTGCGATACTACAACAGCCTGGACGTTAGTCCATTCATCGAAGCCCTCGAGCGGATGCGGGAGTTCTACACAGAACGAGAAATAGACATCCTCAATGATGCAGTGTCTCTACCAGGTGTGTCACTGCAGTACCTCCCAGCTGGAACCGCTCAGCACATGCCGGATGTTAGCCTCTATTCACCAGGCAAAGAAGCCTACGAGATGCTGAAGGGTGCTGTTGTTGGAGGTCCCAGCATCGTGTTCACCAGATACCATGAGGCTGGTGTGACTCGAATCCGCCAGAGTGTGAATGTCTGCCAACGTCTACTCGGCTATGGCGCAAATGCTCTGTACCTGTTAATGATGGCCAAAGAGATGCCATGTGGTAAGGAGACAGTGCGCCATTGGACCGGTGCCAGTGGTGTAGTTAGCTTTAAGGAGCAGACAGCTGGTTTGGGTTTGCTGAGGTGGATATAGAGGCCCCCAAGACTCTGTGGGCAAAGTTTGAGGAAATTCCTCCTCTCTTCTATAACCGCGAGATCCCAGTAGAGGCAATCTCTTCTGAGATGCTGGCATATCTAGGGTGAACATGGAGGAAGCGTCCCACCACCCAGAAGCTGGTCGGTGCCCTCTCTGGCAAGAAGCGGCTGCTGTACGCCCCGGCACTCAAGTGGTATATAACCCATGACCTGGAGATCACTGCTGTATACCGCACCATAGACTATGAGGCCAAGTGCCCATTCGAGTGGTTCGTGGAGAAGGTTACGGAGGTCCGCCGCTCGGGAGATGTAGATAAGAGCAAAGCGCTCTTGGCAGATCTCTTCAAACTCCTCGGCAACAGTGCCTACGGGAAGCTCATCGAGGCCCTAGAACATCATAGCAACACCAGCTTCACGAAGGATGAACGCGTGGTAGACAAGGCCCTGCGTAGTGCATGGTTTGAAGATGTCATACGAGCTCCAGAGTCACAAGCCGAGAATCACAATTCGAAGGCCCTTCCAGGTGGGGATAGCCATTTATGAGCTCACGAAGCTGCAAATGCTGGAGTTCTACTACGACTTCCTCGATCGCTACGTAGCTCGTGACAGCTTTGAGTACCTGCAGATGGACACTGACTCAGAATATATCACTATAGCAGGCTCCAACCTCGACGACGTCATTTGCCCTGAGATGCGAGCAGAGTACCAGGCTCATAAACAGGACTGGCTAGCCTGGGATAAATGGTCTGGATGGACTCCAGGACTGTTCAAGCTCGAGTTCGAAGGCTCTCGTGGTATCGCTCTCTGCTCCAAATGCTACTACATCGAGAGCGCAGCTGCAAGTAAGTGCTCGGCTAAGGGAATGCCAAAGCGGCAGAATGAGGTCTCTTGGCAGAGGTTCTACAGCGCCCTACATGGCCGGGTGGACAGAGCTAAAAACCGAGGCCTACGCATGGGCAACGAGGGTGTTGTGATGTATGAGCAGGAAAAGCTCGGACTCTCTGCTTACTATGATAAGCGCCATGTGCTGCCAGATGGTGTCCATACCGAGCCCATCGAGTATCATGTTAGCACCCTAGGTTGTGGTAGCTATGTGTCTGCAAGGACTAGCTGAAGCTCTTTTATGACAAATGGTCGCCTAGGCACTCCATGCTGGCGTGCCAGGTAGTACAGTGTAGGCCGCCTCTCCGCCTCCACATACCTGTCAAGCCTGTGAACATCTATCAACCAGTTAGGATCTGTTGCACGCCATCAACCAACTTCCAGCTCGCCAGGCTCATATAGGTACCGAACCAGAGCATCAGCTGGTAGGCACTTCTCTCCCTTGTTCGCTCCTCTAGAGCTGTGACCAGCAGTGTTCGATAGCCTCTACCGGCTTCTTCCCGATTAGCCTAGTAACCTCGGCATTGGATCTCTCCACCACAGCAGGAAGCCCTCTCACCCATACTCTAGAACGTTCACTCGGCGCGGCCATTTCCTGGGCATATTGGTGTGGGAACAGTCTCTCTGCCAGTGTCCGATTCCACCGCTCAATGATAGCCTGGGCACAGTGGCACAGTGATGCCCTACCGCACCTCGCCTAGCCTAACTGCCACACAATGTTTCCAAATGAGGGCTGCAGTCTCACCTCTGAACTCCTTACCCTCATCCACCTGCAACAATTCAGGCCACTGGAGGGGATTTTCCGATGCCTCGTAGACACCCTGGAATGCCTGGGCCACCTGGCCAGCTGACCTGTCTGTGAGCAGTACTGCCGCCTTGTACCTGCTGGCGACATTGGCGAAGGTGAGGGCATACTTGTAGGTCTAACGACCAACCGAGTCATGTGGAAGGAATAGAACATCTGCCTGGTGAACTCTGTTCGGGACAGTTTCCTCGAAATGGGCATGCCTGATGTGCCGTGGACGAGGTCTGTATATCTGCCACATCGCCTGGTGGCTGAGCCACTGGCTAACTGTCTCCAATGTGAAGTTGTGGCCCTTGCGATGTGCAGCCTTGAGTAGTTGAGGGGGGGGGGGGTCATGGTAATATCCACCAGGCTGATAGTAGAGTTCCTCAAGAAAGACAGTTGATAAACTCCCGGATTTCATCACTGACGTCCACTCCCGTCCTGTCACGCATGGCCTGGGTGAACTCTAAACAGATAAACAGATGGCCGTCATTCATTCGACCATCGCTGAAGACCTCCTCAAACACCTCCATACACTGGCATCTAATCTCTGCTGGATCCTCATTGAACAGTAATTTATCGACCAACCCTCGGAAGTTAAGGGACTTGACAAGGTCGTACAGAGACGCCATCCTTATATAGTACGGCTTAAATGTTTGGCGGCCCAGATGGCAATGTATGGTATCCAAGGGCCTGCGACTCCGAAGAATGTACCTACTCCTGAGGCGATGGCTGGTATGGCTTCAGAAATATTCTCCACACCATGGAGAGCATTGTTGGCGATCTTATGGACCGTCTCGCCAGCCTTCATTGTGAACAGAGCGATCACAGCCCCAACTGCTGCCAGCGGACAGATAAAACCTTTTACGTAAGTGTGATAGATTCCTTTTGCTCTGTGTACTAACTTGCTGGATTCAGGCTCTACATCACCATACTCACCACCAACATCGTAGTCTGCATCATAATCCTCCTCATCATAGTCCTCCTCATAGTCTTCGTCATCTATATCCTCGACTGGATCAGCATCTGGTTCATAGATGGCTCTGGGGATCTGTCGCTGGGTAGCTATATAGTAGCTTTAAATTGTAGTCTATAGCATGGCATCTGCAATCTTGAATGCGGGCGTGTTTGCCTTAGCGAACTGGGGGCTCAGCTTCGCCGACAAGGTGGCAGAGGTCGAGCATGAGCGTAATAACCAGGCGATGGAGAAGCTGTCTAAGGAGAAGTTTGAGTACAACAAAGCACTCGAGCATATGCAGAGCATATGCGCCAGAGGGAGGCATGCCGACGACAACTCCGAGCTCAGGCCAACCAGAGCATCAAAGAGGCAGATGAGAGTCTCGATGAGTATTACGAGGCTGTAAAGATATCTGGGCCAACGCTCGACTATGAAGCATCGACAGGTCAGAAGACAGCAGAGCTTATAGTAGTGGTGGCAGCTGCAGCTGTGATGACAGGAGTCATGCTCTACGCACGCTCAAGCTGAATACCTGATGTGTTCGACACGCATACCTTGGCATAGCCAAAGTAAAGTACCGTCCCACCTAATGAGCGAGTCCCAGCTATGAGGTTTCCGATGTTGAAGCTGAGCCGGTTGCCCTGATTAGGTGGGATGTCTCTGCCCCCGAGGTGGTGACGGCCCTCGAGTGCTGACTCGAGGTCGTTGCTTCCACTGGTTAGTCGCAGAAGTGCATATAACTTAGTTTTCTGTCTGTAGAGTTGGCAATCAGCCAGCTCGCGTACCTCACCAAGAACATTGGTCCCAGCAACCACAAGCTTGAAGTTGTCTAGCTTATCCACCTGCTGGATGGCTCCGCCCTTCTGAACCAGGACCGCAACAGCAACACAGTCCGATGCACCATGATGCAATGTCAGCTCTACCCGTTGATTAGCTGTGGCTTGGACCTGCTGGTGTTCTCGCTCCACATGCATGATCCGCTGTTTGGAACCCGTTTGCTTCAGCTCCTGGTCATTCTCATCATACCAGACATGACGTCTTGGAGCATTCATCATCACATCTGCGAACTGCTCGGTGTACACCCGGAGCAACAGCCTATCCTGCATGGCAGCCGGATTCACGTGTGTGTTCTTGAGGAGGGTTAAGAGTGGAACTGGCACAGGCTTCTCGACACCTGCCCGTAGTTCGAATTTCGTGAACCCATCATTGCACCCACAGCGTAGTACCCCTTTCCCTTCGCATAGAAGGTTGGGCCACGAGCCAGCGGACCTAGGACTCAGTACTCATCGTTCACATAGGTGGTGTCCATGGTGCTGTTGCTCTGCATGATCTCCCACCTGTTCAGAACCTGCGGGAGCTCTACCGTCTGTCCTATTGTGCTCTGAAGCTTCAACTCGAGTGTCATGTTCTTGATCTCGTGGATCTGTGCTGAGATTGCAGTCAATGTACTTCCCAGCAGCGGACAACGGGTTCTCATCATGTATACTGGTTCGAATGACCGTCAGGCAGTCCTTCCGAGGATTAGTGCAGTGCGATGTTGCGAGTTCAATGGCCCCATCTGAATGTTGCACATACTGCAGCATGTTTACGGTCTGGGTATATAGAGGTTTTAAACGGCTGCTATGTTTGGTAAAGTTCTCCAGCAGATTGTCTATAGCTTCTCCATCAGTGCTTGCAGGTTCTGCGTCTTGGTGATTGGGCCATTGTACCATTGATCACCACTGTCAACTGCCTCAGCGGCGGAGTCAGACACCAGAGAGTGTAGATGTTAGGCCAGAAGAGCCCACAGCAAGATGTTTTTCCTGTGTCCTGATGGGGCAATGATCAGCACCACCTGGCCAGCATCCGCCAGCCTACTGTCGAATGGTACAGACATGCGTGCGGGGGATGATTAGCACTTGGTCGGTGGTAGCCTCGTCTATATCTGGGAGACTAAATGGCAGTACATCCTGTACCAGCTCTTTCGCCTGGATAGCGGAGAATCCTGCACCTCCGGCGGATACGAAGGATGCGATGGAGGCATCAAGCATGAAATCCCAGCAGCAGCTGAGAAGATAGCATAGATGGCCTGTGTCAGCACCCACAATGTCTAGTACATCCAGTATCTGTATGATACATGCATGGGAAGCCATAACTACCCTGTGGTCTTAAATGGCAAACCAAATAGCCCTGACTTCTTCAGCTCTGGTAGCTGGAGGCTGGTAGTAGCACATTTTTTGCCATCGACAGTGATATTGCTTAGGCCGAGGGTGCCTATCTTGAGATTCTCTCCATCCTGTCGGAATGAGCTCCATGGTTGCAGGAGATCCTTAACCAGGTCCTGTACAAAGGACTCAGCCATAACCGTGATAGCTCCAGCCTCATCGACTCCGAGCATCATCGCCCTCTCCTTGATGCCCATCCCCTTGTATACACTCTTAGCCTTGTTAATGGCCGATTGTCCTACCGTATCAGTGTTCCCGATGAGATCTCAGGCTGGGATGGTACCTCGGATCTCCCACAGGTCTCCCTTCACATCGAAGTCTAGGAATGAGATAGGGGCAACAGTGTCCTCTGAACCGAGGCGTGCCTCGCCCAAGTGAGCAAGATCGCCTAGCTCCTTGCTTTCCAGTTCTGTGAGTGACAGAGTCATAGTGCTATATACAGACGGCTTAAACCTAGTAGTCATACACCCAGTGAAATAGTTGGGCATAGGAGGACCACGCAGTCGGCCAAGGGAATAGGTAGCAGTGCTCAGGGTACTGGCCCTCTTTGCAGGGGCATGCCCTGTGGGCGGTCCACCATTCCCAGGCATTGGCAATCCTCAGTCCGTGTGCTCGACTATGGGCTACACACTGCCCTCCGGCACGCCATGCATCATATGCTGCAGGTGTCTCGTGATCCATCTCTCACTATTCAGAGGTTTTCAATGTAGGCGACGATGATCTCAGCCATTGCACTCGTTGCTAGCCCTAGAACTGCGGCCTCCATTAGTGTAACACGTTCACCCATGATCTTGGCGGCAACAGTGTAGGAGGCACAACTGAGGGCGATCTTTGGGATGGGGTTATTCCGAGACAGTGCCCGGCCACCCCCACTCACCACTGTAGCGAGGACAGCCACAGTGGCAGTAGGAAGAACCTCATTTCCACCTGTCATCTTGACCATGGCCACATTCGCCGCCACGTTACTGGCGACATGGACTGCCAGAGGTTTTGCTTTGGTCATTAACTTCGGTGTCTTGGTTCGCAGCAGGTTCTCCACCTTCTGAATACTCGCCTGGCTCTCGGGCAGTTGCTTCACGATCTGTACCGTTGACATCATTGTTTAAACATCTGCGTCCCCTGTTGAGAGAGCTAATAAAATCTTCCCAGTCTGCATCTGCCAGGTGGTCGGGTTGGTACTCAGGAATATTCATCTCTCTATTGAGACATCTTGAACATGTCCGGGCTCATGCTATGTGAGAAGTACTATGAGGTCTTCTAGAGGGAATTGAAGGACTACAAAAAGAAGACACCAGATGAGCTCGCTCAGCTCTCCGGTGCTGAGCTGACAGAGGAGCTAACAGCTGTGAAGCTCTATCTAGGATTTGGTACGGGACAGGTCTGCTTCCTCGAATACCTTATCATGGGCGGGAGTATCGTCGAGCAGCTCCTTCAAGCTAAAGGTTTCTACAAGGATTGGGAGTATCTGTCAGATGTGTTCCAACAGTTGCAGACCGCCATGGCCTCACCGGGCTCAGAGCTGAACAAGGCTCTGCGATACTACAAGCTGGAAAAAGGAAGTGCTGCAGAACCCTCCAGCCCTTGGATGTGCATGTTGGCAGCGTGCATAGGGGCTGTAGGGCATGCCAAGCTGGTTCAGTGTCTCACTCTGGTCCCCACTGCTACTGTAGAGAGTCAGGATAGTCTTATAGCTGATTTGCTAGCGGCGGAGTAGGCTGATCCAGAGCGACACGATAGCTAGGGTTGACAACACTCATAGAGCTGCCACGGGAAGCGGTGTCATGTCGACTGGCTGCAGTGTCGGGGTCGGAATGCCTGGAGCTGCTGTGTCAACTGGCTGCAGTGTCAGGGGCGGAATGACTGAATGGCCCGTACTACCCATAGGTGCGTTGATGTCAGTGTTGAAGCTGAAGTGGACACCGGGGGAACTCCCCTCGACTATCATGTTGATATAGCCCTTGACTTGGAGGTCCTCGATGTTCATGATCATGTTGCTCGAAATCAACCATAGGTGTGGTGAAATAGCAAAGTCAAGTTTGCGACGGGCCTTCTGCAACCCCTGCTGGAACTTAGTAATAAGACTACTGGGGTCTGCCACGATGATCATATCCTCAACGAGACTGATGAACATGGCCTGGACCTCTGCTCCGCTGACACCATCTATGGAATGCTGCAGCTGGGTCTGTGCTGTAAGGAGGCAGTAGCACAGTGCTTCCAGGGACTGGTTGATCCAAACGATACCTGCTGGTGTATGGCCTGAGGTGGTGTGTGGGACAAAGTACTTCCACACATCTGGATAGTCCTGCCGCAAGCCAGTGATGTGCATATTTTGCACCAGCGCTCCAGGGTCAGAGTCTGGATCGAACGAGAATGTCGCTGTCTTCCGACGACCTACTCGTCGGGGTGTTTGATAGGGGAATCCTGAGTAGTCACATCTCTGGTCACCGTACATAACCCCTAGACCGCTGTTGTCACCACCATGCCACCGATAGTCTGGATGAGCGCTGAACTCTCTCTGTAGTCTGCTGGCCGCTGAGACGCTATAACTGTTGAGCTGTGGGTTGAAGTTGTTTATATCAGGGAGGCTTGCACCCGGTATGAGAGGCTTGGAGCAGCCATCCAAGTATGAGCTTGCTTCGCATCCTTGATGGTGATGGGGCGGTTTGTCAGCGGTCGTGGGTTGACAGAGAAGCTGGTTCGGGACCGTCCATCCACTGCGATGGAGAACGGTTTTAGCTCTGGTATATCATCCAGTAGACCTCTCAGGCCAGTCAAGGGTGTACCCAGGAGGGGCAGTTGGCTCCGGATGACTGTCGTGAGGTTCAGTGGGAAGGCCATCTATACTGGTGTTCTTAAAGCTACCGTACACACTATTTGTAGTCGTCTCGACTCCAGAGACCAGCGAGGCGACCTCGCCGTAACATCTCGTTTTTTAGCTCCTCCATATCAACCCGCCCATTGTAGCCTTTGAGGTATTGCTGTCGCACTTTAGGTTTCTCCATGTGGTACAGGGCTTGGACCTTCAATATATGGTGGTACTCTTCATCGGTGACCTGGCCATCCTCGAGAGCTTTGCTGACAGACTTGTCGATAGTCCGTAGCATACTCTGTGCCAGTGTCACGTACTTAGCATGCTTCTCCAGCCCCCTTGTGATCTGCCGCTGCCCCACCCCCAAGACTGTGGCCAAGACAGTGGCGGCTAGTGTCACGCCACCCAGTGGGATGGCGACGATGGCACCCACCCCTATAGCGAGAGTGGCCACAGCTGCCACACCAGCACTGGCTCCAATCCCACCCACAGCAGTGGTTGTACGCGCGAGGACGTTGTAGGCCGTCTTATATCGCCTGCGTGTTCTGCTGTACTTTTCTGCCTCATGGGCGAGATTCTGCCTGATGATATCTATCTGCTGGAGTCGCCAGCCATGGATGGTACTGCCCTCACCAGCCGTCAGGGAGGGATAGAGCTCTGATTGCTTCCGCCACTCTGAATTTGCCATAGTATACCTGGAGTTTAAACCTGCATCACCTGCAGAATATGCACATGAGTCATAGAAGGGTTCATTTTGGAGAGCCTGGCGAACCGTACCAGCTTGCTGGTGTCGAGACAGACGTCTCTTAGACAGTGGGCATCCAGCGCTATGTCGGGTGCCAGCAGCTTTCTGAGATGTGACATCTGGAACGTCACCTTATGACCAAGATAGTAGGTCCGCCGCTAGATGGATTTCTTGGTCTTGTACTTCTGCACCATCTCCTCTTCCCACTGTATGACATCTGGCCCATCCTCGTCTGCGAAGACACCTGGCTCATCGTCATATACATCTGGCTCATCGTCGTATGTGAAGACATCTGGCTCATCGTCGTCTGTCAAGACTCCTGCATCCCGCTTACTCTCCTCCAGGAGGGCCTGCCGGTATCGGGAACCTTCACTGTTCCTTCACCTCCTTGCAATGCTGGCAGCCTGTTGATACCAGCTCTCCCGCTGTAGTCGCTCTCCTTCCTGTAGACAGATCTTTTGCTGTGCAAGCATCTGTGTGGCCTTTGGGCAACCCTCTATCGGGCTCATCATCTCGACAAAGCTAAGATATTCCTGGTGTGATATCATGTTGTCGTCAGGCCAATGAGTAATAAGAGTGTAAACTCTAAATGGGCGTCCGATATCCCATCCGTGCTGGCATATATGTTAATGGAGGGGCTGTCAAACAGGTGATTTACAGGTGTGAACAGGCTAGGACTGATAGCTTTCCATAGGTTGCTGTTGGCACCTGGGAGATACTCTATCACGTCCCGGCCGACTTCTACCAGTGAGCTGCTGTGTGCACTGCCCGGAGGTTGATGTAGCACATCGGCGTGTATATATGTTGTACCCCGCTGGGGCACCTCGAAGAGGACCCATTCTACATGGTACTGTACCACCCGTCTCCCTTATAGAGAGCGTGAGATTACGTTCTCACCACCGGAGAGCAGCAGTCGGACAATCGGCATGGTTATATCTCCTGTTTAAACCCCTTCTATAGCGCGCTATGGAACCCATATTTGCTCACTGGACTGGTCTTGCTGACCTGGCAGATGTGTACGCAGTTGATGCTGCCAAGGTAGAAGCGAGCGATGGCAAGTCATTCGCCCTACAGTACGAAGCAAACTCAAAGGCATTCTCCCTCCACCCCATTGGTAGTGATGGGGTGGAGCTGCTCACAGACCTCAAGGATGTGTCGAAGGAGCGCCTGGATCGCAACATAGATGGCCACAAGATTGTGTTTCGGTACAATTTCCCGAAGAGGAAGTACATCCTTGAGCCATTGATTGAGCTCTCGGATACAGAGATGGCAGACATCAACACCCTAAATAACAACCTCAGCTTTCATCTGGTCAAACCCTATTCGAGCCGTGCGCTGCCGATGATCCATGATGGTCTGCTATTGACCCTGGCAAAAAACCTGCAGTTCATATTTCAGAAGAATGAAGTGTGGTACCGCGCTGGACCTGGTGGTGACTGACAAACATGGTTGCCACTCTATAGGCCTCCCGCAGTCATTGACATAGAGGTTACTCCCCTCTACACTGTTGTGAAAAGGGATGGGACAGTTCGAAAGCTCTACAATCGGGGATCATCCTTCCTCACCTACATAGGTGAAGGTGTCTACCTGACGAGGGTGGGTCACCGGATGGTGGCTACAGGTGGAAAGCTCCTGCTGCGTCGTCCATTCGATGGACCAGAAGAAGCTGTTAACCTCCAGGAGGGCATCCTACCAGTAGATGGTGTGTCACATGTCTCCAAAGCCAAGGGTGCTGTTAAACTGCTTCAGCGAGTCGGCCTCACTAGCCCGCAAACGACTCATATAGTCCTAGAGCTACGTTTCTTAGCCGGCAGCAGAGTGAAGCAGATAGCCCCTGTCCCTGAGGGGATGAAGATCACTATCGATCCGGATGGAACAGGACTCGATCTGGCACAGATATTTCTCGAGGGGGTCACTCTGTTCAGTTTAACTCTTCATATATAGCCATGATTCTCATCATACTGCTCGTGCTGGAGTCTACAGCAGTGGGACAGGGCGCTGAGACTGCCATGATACTGGATGCCAAGTGGCACTTCCGGGATGACCCCCAGTACAATCCTTGGGTCGACCCCTTGTGCAGAAACATTTACGATCGCTTTCACTCACGCGAAGAGATCGAGTCTGTCTGCCACTTCTATGGGGGTGGAGAGGGTAGGACGTGGTTGTCTGCTGGAGACCCCTGCTCAGCACCAGATTCTCTGCATAACATGTGAACATGCCAGAGTCTGCCGTGGTGCAAATGCTAATCACTTTAGCATCCTACCAGGTGAGCGTTGTCAAGGTAGATGGAAGACACTATGGGTGGTCCCATCATGCCGATGCGACTCTGGCAGAGACTACGTGTTTGTCTGAGCCTACACAGAATAGAGAGAGAGAGAGAGAGAGAGAGAGAGAGAGAGAGAGAGAGAGAGAGAGAGAGAGAGAGAGGGGGGGGAGGGGCCCTTCTGGTGTGGTTGATCACAAGGAAATCAGTGGTGTATATCACTGTGGAGGCTGGTCTCTAAATGGGCGTTCAGACCCTATTATGTGTGGTAGTAGTAGTGTCGGAATTAAAATGATACTACCTCCCTCAACAGGGATTGAGAGGGCAGTGGGGGCCACGGATCGCCGAACGGCGGCCAGTTGAGGGTGGTGGTATCATTTTAATTCCGACACTACTACTAATGCAAATAGACATTTACCAAGATCAATAAATAATAGATGCTGATAATTCTGCATGACATGGGTTAATTTACTGTTCACCCATTGTGATTCGAAGCGCTTGTCATTCAGTCTAACTCTACACACATACTCAGTCATACGCTATCTCAGCCATAGGAATTAACATTTAAACATTTGAATCCTGAAATGCAAGAATCTTAATTCGGGTATTGAACAAGTTGACAATATTTTAAAACAAATTTGACTGGAAACCTTTGTCGACAGCTGTATTTTTAATGTAATTTGACTGGAACCTGTTGCTGCCATAGGCACAGTAGCAGCTATCGATAAAATTACTTTCCAGATATTCAACATTATATTTGATAATTATTTTGAAAATAATTTGACTGGCACATGTTGTTTCCATGGACACAATAGCGATCAGTGAAATTACTTTCAAAATAGTATTAAAAAATCTGCAAATTAAATTCTCTAATGGTTATCCATTAAAGGTGAAATAAGTATTATTTCTTTCATAGAAAGGTTCCATTTGCAGACAAAAAGACTATTTTTGACAATTTTACACTGCAGTGACTAGTTCGATAAGCGAGCCAGCCAATCCAGTGGTAAAATTTCAAAAATATTGTTTCCTTGGTCTGAAAATTGACATTCTTTAAGATCAATACAGAAGCTGTGTTTGGTCAGTTTGGCCATTCCTGAGTTAATAATAATATGCTATTCTATTATTGATATTGTATTGCACATCCAATGTTGTTTATCATGCTTTACTAATCTCTAAATCTAAAAGAAATTGAGTATTTTAAGATGCTACGTGCGGATAATTAGTTCACCCCGTTGAAAATTCCCCATGAGCAGACCAAGAGACGATTGTTTTTGCAAATTTACCATCGCAATGACTGGCAGTGGTAACATTTAAAAACAAAACCTGTCTCCTCTTTGTCTGCAAATTGATATTTCTCAAGACCACAGTAGGAGCCGTGTTTTGGCAGGCTTGTGTGTTAAATGGTTAAATCGGAAATCGAACAGCATTGACAGAAAGAGAGTGGCGGTAAATTCGGAGAATTAATTTGTCAAAAAATACGGTATACATTTTTCCCGTGTACACGTTTACGATTTTTGTAACCGGGTACACGTCACCTGAACGTGTACACGTGCCCAGCCCTAGTTAGAACCCACCACATGATTATGTTACAAAATGATTTCCCAAAGATACTCACTCCCAGCAGACACATAGTTGACAGATGCATACTACGGCGTTCCAGAATTTCAGTACCAGAGGTGTGTCCACATATTCAAATGCATTTGTAAATGCATTTGCATTTGCACTTGCATTTGAATAAGTTGCAAACATTTGCATTTGCATTTAAATGCAATCGAGCTAGGCTGCATTTGCATTTGCATTTGAATCATTTGCAAACATTTGCATTTGCATTTAAATGCAATACCCTGCACTTGTACCCAAGCCTGTTGGAGATTTCAAAATTTTCACGGGGATAGCCCCAGTGAACTACACCCCAACCACCACCCCCACACACACACACCCAACCCCAACACACCATCACCCACGCCCTATCCCCCACGCATACAAGTACAAACATTGGTCATCCAACATACATGCCTTCTGAATATAGGGGAGGAGTACTATCAACAAAAACAACCTATCTTCTCTCTATAAAAACACTGACTAGATGAAAAATATATGGAAGAAGATGGAGATGATCGGAATGGTGACCAGATTTCATTCATGAACTGGCACGGATCATTCCAATGTGGTAGTATTAGGATAGCGGATATAGAGCCACACGACGATACTTGAGTGGCGGGTGTCTTCAAGGACAGTATCACAATAGCGGGTATAGATCCGCACGAGAATATTTGAGGGATTGACGTCTTTAAGGATGATATGACAAAAAGCTAATGGAGAGCAGTAGTTATAAAATAACACTTCTTCCTGAATGCAACGACAAAGGCGACCACGCCTCCCACAGGGGCTTCAGAATCTTGGCGCACTGACTGCTGAAGGCTGCGCTTATACTCATAGGGGCTCTGAAGGAGGCGACCACGCCTCCCACAGGGGTTTCAGAAAAAGGTGGAAAATCGTCAACTGCGCTATACTCATAGGGACTACGACAAAGGCGACCAAACCTCCCACAGGGGTTTCAGAAAAAGTCTGAGAATCGTCAACTGCGCTATACCCATAGGCCCCGCCCACCCCCGGCGGGGCCCCAGCAGGCATTGCTGCATCAAAGAACATGTCGTTCGAATTGTTTACGCAAACAAACAGAACAACGAAAGTAGTATGGGTGGGATTAAAATGATACCAATTCCTTCCAGACTTTTTCCATCCTCCGTTATCGTTACAGTCTTTTGTTTGCAATCGTTTGTGTTGGAACAACACTAGCAAACACTATTGCTCCAGTTTGCTTGTTCCAGTTGTTCCAACTGTTGGAACAACCGTTGTTGTTGTTGTTGTTGTTGTTGTTGTTGTTGTTGTTGTTGTTGTTGTTGTTGTTGTTCCGGCAACTGCTTTGCAAATCATTGGTTGAGTTTAGCCACCCTCAGTTCGCACTCCAGGCCGGCCAACGATTCCTCATTATATTCGCAAATAATATCGTCTCTAACGAGTTGTCGATAATATTGTAATGCGTTAGCTTGATCATACACATCATCAATGAAGTCTGGAGCTTAAAAGGCCAAAGCCTTTCTACAATAATCAAATTCAGCTTTGGCTTTAGGAAACAACTCATACAGGGTATTTCGTGCCAAAGGGCCTAAATATTCTGTTTGCATGTCGGCACGACACTTGCAAAGATTTCCCAATTGGAACATTTGCATGCGAGACCATTCCTGCTGTGCCAACAGATTGCATCGCAAGCAATTGGCACAACTGTTCCGTTTGCTTTGCGTTTGTTTGCACGGCGTTTACTTCGCAAACACACGAATCTGGAACCAACAGTTCCTGTACAACACGTTCCAACTGAGCGTCATGCCAGCTTCGTTTATTTATACTCTCTGTTTACACTATTTAATTCGAACAGAAGCGCCTCAAATTCAAGGTCTGCAACTTTTGCATTGGATGTCATCTTTATATAATATACTACTATAATTCCACGTCTCTAACATTAACAATTTTTGTTAGCAAAAATTTGTCAACAAAAATTTGTTAGCAAACAACAATTTGTCATGTCGCCAATAGCTCGGCCATAACCCATACTAAATTTTCGCCTAGCGCATGTCTTGAAGTAATATCTTCTCTAAGATAACGACCGACCATTACAGGTGTAACATATACTATTAGATGTATATATCCTTTTTCCACAACTGTTACACGGTCTTAATATTGTGGACCCTTTTCGAATCTGAGCGTTATGAATACAACAATATTCACCAACACATCCTCTCAAACATTTAACAGGTTTGCCTATAGCATAAGCCATTTACATGTATTATAAGGCATGTTAGGTAGAATTATAGTATATATAATATATATATTTATTCTCTAATATATTATTTTTAAAAACATTTATTTTAAAAATTAAATTTTATTCTAATAATTTTATTATTTTAAAAATATAATAATAATTTATCGGGTGTCCTGTTCTGTGATGCTGTTCCGCAGGAACGAGCAACACAAACAGAACGATATCTCGAGAAATCTTTAGAAGTCTGGGAGGTGGATTAGATGTACGGTCTCCAGTGGGAGGTGGTATCATTTTAATCCCGACCATACTCTGATGAGGGTTATGAGTCTGATGACAATGGATTATAACATGCAACAAACAAAAAAACCTAAAAAAACTATAAAACTCCCGTGCTAGTTTTCAGTAGGTCTGCGGCTAATAACTAGGACATAACATTCCACACATTCCAACTGGGGATTTGTTTCCCGAGAAAATATGCGATGCGCCTAAGCACACAAAATAGCTCTAACAGGTTATCAGCTAAATCCAGGTCATTTTTTTAAAATTAATGCATGTAAAGCCGATATACACTTAAAATCGCCGGTTCAAAACTCGCTATGTATTATTAGTAAATGTTAAACCGTATTGCCAGATAGTAATGCACGCTGGACAACTTGATGCTTATGATGATAATGATTTTGATGATTGATGATGATGATGATGATTTTGATGATTGATGATGATGTTGATGAATGATGTTGATGAATGATGTTGATGAATGATGATGATGTTGTTGATGGTGTTGATGAATGATGATGATGTTGATGATGATGATGATGATGATGATGTTGATGAATGATGATGATGACGATGTTGATGAATGATGTTCATGATGATGATTATAGACATAATGTTGGATCACAAATACATGCCACGCCTGTCGTTCCGACTGACTCCATATAAAACAAACACATAGTCACGCCCAGTGTCACATCGGCATGAGGTAATTACCCACAGGCCCTTCCAGCTGCCTTGGCAACGCTCACTTGGCAGAATGCTAAAGTGCCTACCATCTGCACCCCCATAGACTCTAGCATGCTCATATGTGACACAGAGAATATGGTGTTGTAGCAGGAACTGCGGCTGCAGACAAACCCGCCCTACCCTTTCTACACCATAGAAGTGGGAGGTAGACTCAATTTCATCACGTGGGTGAAATCGGTCATAGATATTTGTTCTCAGATGATCACGGAAGGGATTGTACTGGGGCTCGTCTCGGAAGTGGGCCCACTTGGCATCTAATATCATGGCTGTCTCAGTCGTCCTGGCATCCACACTCAGTACCGTGATAACGAGAACAGATAAAAGTAATAGTGGTGCTGGCATGTTGGCTCTATATATGGAGGGCTAAACCGAACATGGTGAACCCCTCGAGAAATATATGTGTCATATTGAGTCCTGTGCCGTCCTCGATGTTGATCTTCATCCCATCTGGGGCCGGTCTTAGCTGCTTCACTTTACCACCAGCTAGAAGCCACAACTCTATCACAATGGGTGTTGTTTGCAGACTTGTGAGCCCGATACGCTCGAGCAGCTTCACTGAGCCCTTCGCCTTCGAGGAGTGCGACACACCCTCTATCCGTAAGACACCCTCCTGAATATTGATAGCTTCCTCTGGTCCATCAAAGGGATGCCGAAGCAGGAGCTTTCCTCCAGTGACCCCAATCCTTTGATCCACTGCAACTAGAGTTGTGCCCCATCCCATATAGGTCAGGAAAGATGTCCCCCTGTTATAAAGCTTTCGGACCTTGCCATCCTTCTTTACAACGGTGGAGAGTGGGGTGACCACCAGGTCAATAGCCGCTGGAGGTCCATATAGTAGCACCCACCTACCAGGTCCAGCGCGATACCACACAGCATTCTTTTCGAAGACTACATGCAGTTGTTTTGCCAGGGTCAACACCACACCATCATTTGATATCGGTGGGGCATGCTTCACAGTCGGCTCTAAAACATGAAAGCTGAGATCAGCGTCCAAATTGTTAACATCCTCAACCTTGTCTGGTGCCTGTTCTATCAGGGGGTGGAGGATGAACTTCTTCTTCGGGAAGTCATAGCGGAACACTATTTTGTCCCCATCTCTCTCTCGACCCAGACCATCGCCACCAACGGGATGGAGGAAGAATGCCTTGGAGTCTGCTCCATATTGGAGGACGAACGACTTGCCATCGCTTTCCTTAACCTTGGCAGCATCAACGTCGTACACGTCCACAAGATCAGCTAGACCGGCTGAGTGAGCAAATATAGGCTCTTATATATATATAAATATATATATTGATATATATATAGGGTTTAAAGGGAGTGTATAGTCATGCCGATTGTCTGATTGATAATCCAAAATGGGGAGAATATCATCAGACCATCTCTAGTTGGTAGGCATGCGGTTCAGTATCGCATAGAGTGGGTTCTCTTCAAGGCAGCCCAGCATTCTACCACGTACGTACACGCTGATGTGCTACATCCGCCACCGGGAAGTACCTACCACAGCTCACTGACTGAAGTAGGGTTAGACGTGATAGAATATCTGCCAGGAGCCGCCAGCAAGCTGTCGAAAGCGATCAGCCACAACATGTTCACCCACGTAAATCACCTGTTTGACAGCTCCGCCATCAGTCTATATGCCACCATGGATGGGCTGTCGGATGCCCAATTAGAGTTTACGCTGCTACTGCTTATTGACCTATCCCCATCATGACAATATCATATCAGACCTATCAGGCATTCGCCGAGATGTTGAAAAAGGAGATAGAGCGGCGACATACCTCCCTCCTTGTTCCTCTGAAACAGGCAGATATAGCGGTACAGGAAACGAGGTGTCGACAAGAAGGCAAGCGACTGCAGCGGGTGAGCTGGTATGAACAGAACGCCAGAGAGGCAAGGAGACGACGGGACTACAACTCTGTCCAACAAGAATGGGAGAGCCTCATCCGGCAGGAGGAGGGCATCGTAGGACTAAACTTGTATGATTCATGTGATCATATCACGGGTGATGTGTCTGTAGAGCAGTGGGAAGAGGACAGGGTGCAGAAGTATAAATCCAAGAAATTCCACCAATAGGGGGGGCGTACTATTAGAGTGACAAGGTGAAGTTCCAGATGTCATGGCTGCGCAAGCTACTGGCCCAAGACATGTCGTTCCGACAGCTGGATGATGTGTGTTTGAGGGAGGTATGCCTTCGCACCAATCAGCTTCGCCAGGCTTTCCACGATGAATTCCACAATGACGTATTAACAGATTCTACAAGATGATACAGCGCTAGCATGAGTTTAAGCCATATATATATATACCAATGGCTAAATCGGAGTGGCGAAAGCAGCCTGAACTATATCCCGCATTAGCACCTGAGGAGGGCAGTACAGTCCACGGCTGACGACTCCAGCAGATTGACACCATCAGACAGAATCTTGTTAATGAGACGAAAAAGTACAGCAGAACACACAGGCGGTATAAAACATCCTCCAACAGTCTAGCATGCACGACCACAGCTGCGGGTGTGATTGGAGCCAGTGCTGGTGTGGCCGCTGTTGCTACCCTCGCTACAGGCTGGGTGCTATCGTTGCTATCCCACTGAGTGGCGTGACTCTTGCCACTACTGTCCTGGCCACTGGCTTGGCAGTTGGACAGCGTCAGATCACCAGGAAGCTGGAGAAGCATGCCAAGTATGTAACACTAGCACAGAGCAGCCTACGGGCTATCGACGAGTCTGTCAGCAAAGCGCTCGAGGATGGGCAGGTCAGTGATGAAGAGTATCACCATATATTAAAGCTCCAAACCCTGTACCGCACAGAGAAACCCAAAGTGCGCCAGCAATACCTCAAAGGCTCTAGCGGGCTGGTGGACAAGGAGGAGTTAAAAACGAGATGCTGCGCCAGGGCCGCATCGAAGATCTCTACAGTGCCAAATAGTATGATGCATCCGTGGCTGGAACAGCGGCTTTAAGATGACTACTATAGATGGCCTTTCCAATGAACCTCACGACAATCGACCAGAGCTACCTGCCCCTCCTGGGTACACTCTGGACCCGCTTGACACGTGGTCTCCTGGATGACATACCGGGCCTAACACCAATTTCGATCACAGTCGACGGGCTGTCCCGCATCACCTTCTCAATCAATCCACGACCACTGACCAACCTTGTAATCACCATCAAGGATGCGAAGAAAGCTCATACCTGGATGGCAGGCCCAAATCTCTCGTTCTGCAACCAACAGCTGAACTTTGCCATGTGGTGTGCCACAGCAGGATGTGGCATTGGCGCAGGTTTGCTGCACTCCTATTCTGGTACCCCCCGAAGCTGTGCTCATTGTCCGCTGTTTCAGATTTCATGTGTACTACACGGTGAGGCGAATCCTCCATGAGCTGGGCGCAAGCCTGCCTGATACGAATGATTTCGATCCACAGACTGCGAGAACCACAAGCCTCTCAGCAGCCAGCAGACTCCAACGAGAGTTCAACGCCCATTCAGACTATCGTTTCCATGGTGGAGACAACAGCAGTCTAGGCATTATGTATGGCGACCCGAGACGAGACTACTCAGGCTTCCCCTATTAAACACCCCGAAAAATCGGCTGTCGGAAGACAGCGACATTTTCATTCGATTCAGACTCAGAGCTCGGAGCACTGGTGCAGAATATGCATATAATCGGAATCAGGCAGGACCATCCAGAGGCGTGGAAATACTTTGTCCCACACACAACTTCAGGGCTCACACCAGCAGTGATCGTTTGAATCAACCAGTCCTTAGAAGCGTTATGTTATTGTCTCCTGATGGGGTGAGCGGAAAAGAGGTGCATGCTATGTTCAGCAGTCTCGTTGAGGACATGATCATTGTTGCAGATCCCAGTAGCCTCATTGCCAAGTTTCAGCAAGCCTTACAGAAGGCCCATCGTAAGCTCGACTTCGCTATATCACCACACCTACGACTTATTCCGAGCAATATGATTGTGAATGTCGAGGATCTGAAAATTAGGGTGTACAATAACATGATAGTCGAGGTGAGTTTCCCAGGTGTGCACTTTGGATTAAACACTGACAGCAACTTGGCCACGCATGTAGTTCTGGTGACACCTAGGTCCCCATGGTCTCCTACGACAGCTGGAACAGCAATTCCGACCACTGGAACAGCAGACGACAAACAGTGACCGCTGGAACAGCAACTCCGACAGCTGGAACAGCAGGAACCCACCAGCACCCCACCCAGCACTGCTAGCAGGACGATAGCCCTACGAGTGCTGTCAGGTCTAGCTATTGCTCTGCTCGCCGCCAGTCTGCTCGGCTGCAGTTCCCGCTAGCAACAACTCTTCTGCCTGTTCCAGAGGAACAATGGGAGTCATGGCTGAGATTGTCTGAACTAGCTTGGCCTCCATGACAGCCCCCAAACACGCTGTCAGCATACACACCCAAGGACTGTATGGTTCGGTGGTACAGCCTTTTTCCAGCTTGTAGTAGCGCAGAGCCTTATTCAACTCAGAGTCTGGGGGATACCATGGATGTCTGCAACTGCTGGAACACGTCCGGCAGATACTCCCGATCCTTGTAGAATCCCTTAGTATGCAGGAGATGTTCTACGATACTGCCTCCCACAATGAGGTATTCGACGAAGCATATCTGCCCCTTACCAAATCCTAGGTAGAGTTTCACAGCTGTCAGCTCCTCTGCTATCTCAGCATTAGAGAGCTGGGCGAACTCATCTGGTGACTTCTTATAATCTTTCAATTCGATGCAGAAGACGTCATAATACCTAGTACATAGTACCAGTAGGTCCATGGTTTAAGCATATATATATATATATATATATATATATATATATATATATATATATATATATATATATATATATATATATATATATATATATATATATATATATATATATATATATATATATATATATATATATATATATATATATATATATATATATATATATATATATATATATATATATATATATATATATATATATATATATATATATATATATATATATATATATATATATATATATATATATATATATATATATATATATATATATATATATATATATATATATATGAATATTCCCGAGTACCAATCTAATCAGCTAACAGATGTAGATTGGTCAGATCTGCTCAGTGCTCTCAAAGTAGAACGTACACGTTTAAACGTGTTGTATACTTGTCTTTATAGAGACACATTAAAGAATGACATCAATGGTACAGATTGCAAAGCAACTCCCGGAGAGCCAGGTGAGTCTCCAGAAGGTTGAGAAGCTGCTCAAAAGCAAGACCCAGAAGCTACTGAGACAGGCTAAGCCCTTGGCCATTCATGTCGCCAGTAACGTAGCCGCGAATGTGACCGTGGTGAAGATGACAGGTGGTAATGCAGTTATTCCTGACACTGGAGCCGCTGTCTTTGCTATAGTGGTGAGTATGGTTGTCGACCACTGTCTAGGAATAACACATCCCATCCCAAAGATCGCCATCAGTGGCGCCTCCTATACTGTTGCCGCCAAGATCATGGGCGAATGCATCCCTCTAATGGAAGCAGCGGTTCTAGGGTTAGCGACGAGTGCTATGGCCGAGATCATCGTGGCCTATCTCTAGGTTTAAGCTGCTATGTATAGAAATATATTGTACACCACAACAATGTCTCTGTCACTCACGGACCTAGAGAGTAAAGAGCTAGGTGATCTCGCTCATTTGGGTGAGGAACGCCTCAGTTCAGAAGACACTGTTGCCCCTATCTCCTTCCTAGACTTCGATGACAAGGGAGAACCTCGAGAGATCCGAAGTACCATCCCAGCCAGAGATCTCGTCAGAAACACTGACACAGTAGGGCAGTCAGCCATCAACAAGTCCAAGGCTGTATACAAGGGGATGGGCATCAAAGACAGGGCAGTGATGCGAGGTATGCTCAGAGTCGACAAGGCTGGTGCCATCAAGGTTATGGCAGAGTTCTACGAACAAGACCTGGTTAAGGATCTCCTAAAACCACGGAGCTCATTCCAACAAGATGGGGAGAATCTCAAGGTAGGCACCATCAGCCTAAGCCATATCACGGTGGATGGCCAAGCGAATGCAACAGCACAGCTCCAACTACCCGAGGTGAAGAAGTCGGGATTCTTTGGCCTGCCGTTTAAGATTGCATAATAAGCATGGCTGCTCAAGCTTGTATCATACGGATATTCGAGGTGCGAGAGACTGCAGGTACTGACGCAGGCCCTCTGTGTTACCTTCTCAGCTGTTGTTGGGATTTTATGCTTGATGCCTCTAACGCATCCTTCATATCCGCCGGCGGTACAACGCTACCCACACGGTAGGCAAAAAAGCTGGTACAGGAAGTACTGCCATTTAAATTCCCAGATATAGACACGGCTACAGCCAAACAGGTGCTTGCCATCCTTCATGCGCACATGCAACATGTCAGTGCCATACAGTAGTAGACCAAATGATGCCGGTCAGGTGGTGCTGATCATTGCCACAGCAGGAAATGGGAAAAGCATCTTGCTGCGGGCCCTGCTTGCCGAACATCTTCAATTTCTATACACCCTCCTGGTGTCCGACTCCGCCGCTGAGGCAGTCAACAATAATGATCAGTGGTACAATGGTCCAATCACCAAGACGCACAACCTGCAAGCACTGATGGAGAAGCTGCTCGCATCTCGACTAACTGAACCACTTGTTCTAGTTATCGACGAACCCGCGATGGACCAGAAGACAGTCACATACCTCAGCAACATCACCAGACACATTCGGCACACCAAGATCACTGTCTTCATCCTCTTTCAGAAGTACACCCGTGAGATATCACCAGATATCCGGCACAATGCGAGGCTCATGTACTTTAGCTCGAATAGTGGTCGTCCCCTGCTTGAGACGATATATACGACAGCCTGACCCTCAAGGAGACCAAGCAAGACTTCATCGCAGGCATGCAGAAGGTCGCAGATCTATACCTCTTTACGTTCAGCAACAAGGAGACAGGGCAGATTGCACACTTCAAGCCCTCACTGGAGAAGGCTCAGAACTTCAGCTACAAGTTGAAGTCCGCCAGGAAGCTCACATGTCAGTCGGCTCAACATGCATAACTTCTGTGTCAGTCGGGGTGTTTATTTCAGGCTTGAGGAACTTCGTCCACGGTTTCTGCTGCTTCGTCCATAGACTCTGCTGCCTGAGGATCGGATAGTTGTTTCTGAAACTCTATCCACTGATGATCAGATGGCCCAACTCTCTTCTTCTGAAACGTCTTGTGGAAGATCCACTTTGACTAGTCTTCTTAGCATTTGCCTTGAGGTAAGTTTTGATGAGGTAGTCCTGGTAGTTCTTCGGGAACTTTAGAAATTCCTTCAGATTACTCTCTATCTGCTCGCGCCCTTTTTCATTGAAGATGTGCTCAATGGCCTCCTTTCTACCTTCTGTATGCCGGCAGCCAACCCCTCCTCTCTACCTTCGGTATGGCCGGCGGCCAACCCAGTGGCATGCCCAGCCTCACGGCTTTCAGTCACACGTGTACCGATGTCCCCTCGGAAGTAATCTATGGCCCCAGCCTGTATAGCATCCAACATCCGGTGTTCATCATTAGTGTGGATATCGAATACACCATCCCACTTCCCGACCGTTAGTAGATCTTTGGGATCAACCCTAGCCTTCTGGAGAGTTAGAATTACATGACTCTTAGTGGGTGTCTTGGGAGATCTAGTGACCTACCCTTGGCGCTGTCAAGCTTCCGGTAGAGTATCCGAGTCAATAATTCCTTCGTACTGTGGGTCAGTGTGGTCTCCTCTATGGCATTCAGTATCTCCACATCAGATGGAGGTGGGACCTTGGCTCACTGTTAGATAATGAGACGTCACAGAGTAGTCGTCGGACCTTGTCAATCGGGAGCAGGGTTTGGCCACCATCTGGTTTCTTCTTGGAGGTGTGTTCTATCCGCCATCCATTGGTTTCTACCCTCCAAAGATGATCTGCTGGAGAACTTTACCAAACATCACCATTTAAACCTGTATATACAGGCGTTTAAACATGCAACAGTATGTACAGCATCCAGATCGGGCAGTTGAACCCATGGCCTCGCACCACACTGATCCTCGGAAGGACTGTCTGACAGTCATTCGACCTAATATCCATGATGTGAACCCTTTATTCACAGTGGGGAAGTTCATCGACTTCACCCTCTCGGGTCAGATCCATCAGATTAGGAACATGATGCTCAAGTTTAAGCTCAAGAGCACAGTCGCGAAGGAGGTAGAGCTCACACAGGTGGTAGTAGGTGGGAGATTATGCAGAGCAACAACACCCTGGACACCACCTATGTGAACGATGAGTACCGAGTCATGGCTCCACTCAACTACGTGAAGGGGAAAGGGTACTATGCTGTTGGAGGTGATGAAGGTTTCACATAATTCGACTTACAGCCAGACATAGAAACACCTGTCGCGGTGCCACTCTTCTCCCTCCTCGAGAACACACATGTGAACCCAGTCTTGATGCAGGACAAGCTGTTCCTCCGGGTGTACACCGAACATCTTCCGGATGTAACGATGACCTCTCCATGACTTCAGGTGTGGCATGATGAGAACGACCAGGAACTAAAATGTGCGGGCTCTAGACAACGAATCTTACATGCAGAGCGAGAGCATCAGCAGGTCTAGGCCATGGCTAACAAGCATATAGAGTTGAAATTGCAACGAGGTGTCTTGGATTATGTAGCTGTAGCAGTCTTGGTTCAGAAGGGAGGGGTGGTCCAGAGGTGGGGGAGCTAGACAACTTCAAACTTGTGGTGGCTGGGACCAACATTCTCAGTGAGGTGCGCGATCTGGCAGATTGCTGTCTCTATCGGCAGGAAACGAAGTCGTATGTTTTACTTCGCTTGACCAGTGGCCACGATGATCTCGAGTCGGCACTCAAATGGCCAGATGGCCTGTGTCACTTTGGAGGAAGGAACATCTCGGCTAACCATGGCAACCAGCTCAGCTTTCATATTTGGAACCTGTTCAGAGAACGAGGGGGCGCTCGCCCGGTCAGAGTAAAGGTGCTGTACTTTGGATATAGCAATGTTCACTTCTCGCAAAATGGAGGTATTCAGCTGGTAGCTCTGTGAGCCTCAGCTATATATAGCGAGTTTAACTCCACCAGCTATCACTGCTGCTACGGCAGTCACAGCTCCTACGGTAGCCACTATGGCCTCGGCTGTCTTCTGACCTGCTGGTGCCACATAGTCGAGCTCAGAGAGCTTTACAGCCTCGTAGTATGCATCGAGACTCGCATCAGCGTCTTGCATGTTCTGGGTGGCTTGAGCATTTTGTTGCCTTCAGCGTACCTCCCTTTGGTGCATATGCTCGAGTGCCTTGCTGTACTCAAACTTCTCCTTAGACAGCTTCCCCATCGCCTGGTTATGACGTTTTCTCTCTACCTCAGCTGCCTTATGGTCAGCGAAGCTGAGACCCCAGTTCGCCAATGCAAACACGCCTGCACTCAAGATTGCGGATGCCATGTCTATATATAGCGAGTTTAAACTCCCCATATAGTCAGCAGGAACTACAAGCAATGTATGAACCGGAAGCTTTCGAGGATCCAGTTGAGGACTATGATTAGGATGACTATGACGAAGACAATGATGAGGATGACTACGACCAAGACAATGATGAGGATGCCTATGATGATGATGATTTAGAGCCAGAATCCCGCTGAGTAATCCACCGAGCCAAGGGAATTTATCGTACCTACGTGAAGGGCTCTCTTGGCCCACTAGCAGCTCTGATTGCTCTGTTCACGACGAAGGCTGGCGAGACTGTCTGCAAAATCGCCAACAATGCTCTTCATGGAGTTGGGCTATTCCAGCTATCGCCTTGTGGGTAGGAACATTCTTTTGCTCTGCCGGTCCATGGCTCCCATATGTTGCGATAGTCTGTGGGGACTGCTGTCAGATGAACAATGGTCGTCTGTGCGTCTGTCTAGAGTTTGCCCGAGCTGTACAGGAGAGGACAGGTGTCGACGTCAGTGATGAAGCCCGAGAGTTCACCCACGATCTCTCTTGAAGATCGTTATTACCGGTCCGGCGGTTATTATCGTGAGCATCACCAGCTGCTCGAGGCTGCATGTCGCAAGGGTCA
Organism: Chaetoderma sp. LZ-2023a; assembly: GCA_034401795.1. Taxonomy (NCBI): domain Eukaryota; kingdom Metazoa; phylum Mollusca; class Caudofoveata; order Chaetodermatida; family Chaetodermatidae; genus Chaetoderma; species Chaetoderma sp. LZ-2023a. Next base: position 93,755,306 of record CM067372.1, read on the forward strand.
TAGATTCACCTTGGAGATGTTAGCCAGTGGCTCACCAGGCAGGCGATGTGGCAGATCTACAAGACCTCGTCCACGGCACATTCAGTATGCACACTTCGATGAACCTGTCCCGAACAGAGTTCATCAGGCTGATGTGCTGTTCCTTCCGCATGACAAAGTCTGTTCCAGATGAACATGTAAGACCTACAAGTATGCGCTCACCATCGTCGATATCAGCAGCAGGTTCAAGTCTGTGGTGCCGCTTACGGATAAGTCTGCATGTCAGACGGCTGCCGGGTTCCAGAGTATCTATGAGGACCTGCAAAATCCCCTCCAGTGGGCAGAGTTACTGCAAGTGGATGAGGGTAAGGGGTTTAGAGGTGAAACTGCGTCCCTCATGCGGAAACATGGTGTGGCGATTAGACGAGGCGCGGTGGGACATCACTGTGCCCAGGCTATTGTTGAGTGGTGGAACCGGACACTGGCAGAGAGGCTGTTCCCACATCAGTATGCTCAGGAGATGACTGTCGTCCTGACTGGCGAGCGGTCCCGAAAATGGGTGAGAGGTTTGTCCATTGTGGTGGAGAGATCAAACACCGAGGTTACTCGGCTAACTGGCAAAAAGCCAGTAGAGGCTATCCAACACTCAACTGTTTCCCAGCATACTGGCAATGTCGAGGAGGACAGACTTCCATCTGATGCCTTGGTTTGCTACCTATATGAGCCTGGTGAACTGGAGTGTGGTCCTAGGCGGGCGACTGATCCTAACTGGTCAACCGATGTTCACAGAATCGACATGTATGTAGAGACTGAGGGGCAACGTATTCTGTACTATCTGGCACGCCAGCAAGGAGTGCGGAGCAGTCCTAGGCGACAATTTGTACGAGAGGTGCTTCAACTAGTCCCTCCAGACACTCAGCTGCTGCCATCTAGAGTTCTTTGATGAAGGCATCCCCGTGACCATACGCCAGGGTGTGAATACCATCTGGAGTGATCCATCGCTTGGTGTCTAAGGGACGGAGGCTGATCTTGTTCTGGTGGAGCCCATAGATGTGGTGGCCCTCACTCCTAAGCATATCCATACCATGGTGGAAGACCTTACACTCAAAGAGACATTCTTTGTACTGATCATGGTGAATCTGATTCTTGATGACAGCCCTGCGTACCCCCTTTGCCTTTTTGATCTCCTGTTCATCTGAGCGTTTGATTGAATACATCTTCAGATGCAGGCCAACAAACTCCTGAATTGGTACACCAGCACACTTATCCTTCATCTTGCCCAGGACACTCTTGTTGACAGTACGGTGCAGTGGGTGTGTTACCGGATAGTCGCTTGTGTCATAGAGGTCACTCCTGGAGGCCATATCAGCATAGATGTCCTCGGTCTGAACTTCCAGCAGAAGACTGTCTGTGTCAGTATAAAGGAGATTGACCCTGGTGTCATATTGCTCCTTGAGGCGGTTATAGTAGAGGTTATACATAAGGTGTTTGGATAGATCGAGGATGGACATGCCCACATAAACCGGGCAGTTCAACACCAGGCTAGTCTTGTACATGTGGAGAGCAGCTAGATCATCATCATTGAACACCTTTGCCCGGGCGAAGTTGGGCTTGGCTATGAGCCGCCTCAGCCTGTCCTCATCGGTTGACTGCACTAGCTTGACATCCACTCGCTTGCATAAGTTCTCCATGGTCTTACCAAAAATGCTGTTGTTCATCAGCTTGTAGAGATCCTTCTCAAAGTCGCTGTTGGCCTTCTTACGGAGCTCTGTGTTAAGTCGGATGTAAGGCTCCATCCACGGTGACCGATTGAAGCGTAGAACCCTGTGTATTTTCTTCGACCGCATACCCAGGTTAAGGTAGAGCTTCAGATTGCGGTACTGTAGGACATAGCGCTTTTTGTCTCTCAGGTTAGGCACAAGTTTTTCTGCTGTCGTCGCAGGTATCGACTCGCCCAATGCACACTGATACTTTGAGAGCCACTCTCCCTTCACCGTTATCCGTTCATGTACCAGCGGGTAGGCATTGTGCATGCCATGCAGTTCTTGTGGGTACTCAAGGTCAACCTCTAGGATGTAGCCCTTTTCATCATCATCGGGATGCTGTGTAATCTCTTTGACACCAATGTCATCCACCCACTCAACCCCCCCCCCCAAGTCGGTAGGTGTTGGCTCATTGCCCAACCATAGAGATTGTTAGCATCCAGATACATGATGTGGCTTGTCGGCTGTTGTGGATTATAGCCAGCTATATATGGGTTGTTTGCTTTAGCATAGCGTTTGCTGACCATTGATACACCACCCCCGAGTCCTTTTTCTATGAAGAGATGCATATCATAGTCCGTTAGGACCTCCAGCTCTACACCTGTTTTCCTTAGAAGTGCATCCCAGCTCAAACCCGGGCTCATGTAATAATGTGCTGGGTCCAGACGATACTACTGGAGGCACGTGATGCGGAAGTTCTCAAAGACATCTGCGAGAAGTAGAGTATCAGTTCTCAGATAGAGATCATGATAGTCACCCATGGTCAGCCGAACTCGGCCCAGGCAGCATGTGCGTGATTGTAGTCGCCGTCAGATATTTCGCCAGAGAGTTTAATGTAGAAGCAGCTTGATGTGTAAGAGAGGGCTCATTGAAACCCATCCATATGCTCATAGGGGTATACACCTTTGCGGAGCAGGAGCTCATGAGCGGCACCATACTGTTTTGTAAGTGGGAACGTTGTCAAACTAACTACCAGCTTGTCAAGTGATGCTGAGAGGAACTGGGCCGAGTCGATGAACCGCAGCCGACGGAGGCTGAAGGAGACGTACTTCTCCATATTGCTGGGGATGCAGTTGATCTGTCCCTTTGTTTGGGAGATAGCCTGCATGATGATGTGGGAATCCTACCCACGCAGGTTGTGAAACACGACCGGGATGGTGGTGGTCTTAGGGTTGAGGCGCAGCTTTAGAATGCACACCTTGTAGAGGCCAGTGATGTGGCAGTGATCTCTGACACTATCTCCATTTAACGGTCTGTCGCATACATGACAACTGACCGCGGTTTTATGAGCTCTCCAGTCCTCTCTAGTCATCTCCATCGGCTTAGGATGGGCGAGCACGGTCTTTATCTTCTCCTCTTCTCATGCCAACCGGTCCAGGAAGTGCTTAGCTGCATCTTCTCTTCGATACAGCACTGGTGGTTTACTCGCGCCGTCACAGCAGACCACAATGTATGAGAACCCACAGATCTCATGGTGTTGTGTTTTCTGTGTTGCTCTGAACTGGATTCGCCTCAGGCCCCTCAATCTTGGTTGTTAGGACTTCAAAGTCGGCATGATAAATGGCACCTTGAGTTGCTTGTGGTAGTTGGTAAACTGTAGCATCTTCGTGTCCTCTGTAGGCATTCTTATATGCATTGGTTTATCACTGATACCACAGCACTCCGATTTGTGCTTGATGAGTAGATCCTCTCGGGAATAGCACTGGAGGCAACGTTCACAGAAGTGTTTTCGCCCATCATATCTACTTTGGTCATGGAGCAGTCGATTCAGGTCCTTAATCCAGGTGTAGTGCTGCTTACCAGATTTCTCACTCAGTACGAGATTGTTTCTCGGAATAACGGGGTCAGCATCACTTAGCTGCAATGGGTAGACACCCTTGGAATGCCCGAATACATTATTAGCCAAGCCATTCTGTCGCTCAACACGTTTAAGCTGGTGGAGAGTGGTTGGGGTGTCATATATTTGGAGACTCTCTGAGGATCCTTATCAACTGGGTGTAGTACAGCTGGGAGTGACCATCGGAGACAGTGGTCATCCTTATTCTTAACAATGATCACTGCATGCTTATGTTTGAGTGAGGCAGGGAGGTCAATGTAGGACCCGCTGCATAGAGGTTCGTATTTGGCAATGTTAAGGTAGAGAGCTTCCACTCGATCCACGGCCCATCCCGAACCTTCACGAGTGTAATTCTCAAGGCCTTGCAGCACCTTGGCTTTGGCTTCCTTCACAGCCTCACTAATATCGCTTGCTTTCAAGACAGGTTGCTGCCTTGACCAGAACAGGAGATCTCAGGTGACCTCTGTTCCATCATTCTTCTGCTTACTGAGAGTGACCCTGAGAGCAAGACTGAACTTGACTCCTTTGAGGTCGAGTATTTCTTCTATCAGCTTCTTTACAATTGTCTTTTGGTTATCTGCTATGAAAGCATCTGGGTCTTTCCCATGTCCTTGTAGTACCCAACCCCTCAAGTAGTTCTGGATGGCATGTGGTGTTTTGACAAATTCTGGTACTTCATTATCCTGTGTAGGAGTTGGCTTCCTACATGGGGTAGACGTCTCAGGGGTGGGTGGTAGCGTCCTGTGTGGAGCTGGAGTAGGTTTCCTGCATGGAGCCGGTGGGGGATCAGAAGCTGGTGAAAGAGCTGCTAACCCGTCAGCATATGTGGCAGCATTGATTAACCCTTACTGCAGCAATCTTGTCAATTCTTGGACAGATTTATCCATTGATATACCTATAGTTTGGCTTATGTCTAAATTGAAATTTTTTTCGAGTATCTGAATTTTTTTAATCTGATCTGGATTTTTTGTCTGACATGATTAATATTAGGATGTTTATATATCTAAATGGAACAAAAAAAATTATTTTTATTTATTTATTTATTTTTAATATTTGCTCTAGTATAATAAGAGTACACACAATATATGCACAAAATTTGAAATCTGATCTGGATTTCTGACGATTAATTTTAGGATGTATGAATTTTTTTGTGCTGGCTCAGTCTGAATAGGCTGGTGGCCCCCGCCAGGGGGGGGGGCCTATGGGTATAGCGCAGTTGGCGATGCTCCACCTTTTTCTGAAACCCCTGTGGGAGGCGTGGTCACCTACTTCAGAGCCCCTATGAGTATAGCGCAGCTTTCAGCAGTGAGTGCGCCAGGATTCTGAAGCCTCTGTGGGAGGCGTGGTCACCTATGCCGTTGCATTCAGGAAGAAGTGTGCCAGAACCGGTTTTTTTATAACTACTAGAGCTAATATTATTAACGACTATTGATTCAAATCTATCTTTTGTTCGAATTTTATGAAATCGGGACCTAGGGTCTCGAGTAATGGTACATTTATTACGAAGAAGCGTCAAATGTAAAAACCGTCCACTTATACACATGGCATGGAGATATAGGATCCAGCGAGACTGTCCGGTTTCGAATAAGTACACCACAAAAATGCACATTCTAGCTGGGAGGATCTTTACAAAAATGGCAATCGATGCACTATATCTCGACGGTGGTTGGACAAAACCCAACCAGGCAAAATCCCACCAGGCATAATCCCACAGCCAGACATAATCCCACATAGACAAAATGGCACCAAGATATAATTCCAGCTGGACATAATCTCAGCTGGACGAAATCCCACTGGGCAATCACCCAGACAAAATCCCACCAGACAGAATCCCACTGGACAGAATCACACCAGGATCTCATGCCCACGCCATTAGAGACCAATCCAGATTAACTCAAGATTGTAGAGGAAGCCACCCCAGATAACGCAGCATACTGGGCCGATGCTGGGCCGATATCGTGCCAATACTTTCAGCATCGGCCCCGTATCGGCCCAGTAAACTGCGTTATCAGGGACATATATGGGCGTCATATTTCGAATACTTGCCAATTTGTTAGCCATCTCGGGGCTATTACATCCATTGACTGGAAACTGTTGCTGTCTAATAGATTCTAGTTGAAATCATTTTCAATATAATCATCCGTTTACATGTTTCGCTATGGGTGGTCATACGAGGTAGTGACAGATGGATGGATGGGTGGGTGTGTGGGTGGGTGGATGTGTTGGTGGGTGGGTGGATGGATTGATGGATGGATGGATGGATGGATGGATGGATGGATGGATGGATGGATGGATGGATGGATGGATGGATGGATGGATGGATGGATGGATGGATGGATGGATGGATAGATAGATAGATAGATAGATAGATAGATAGACAGATAGATAGATAGATAGATAGATAGATAGATAGATAGATAGATAGATAGATAGATAGATAGATAGATAGATAAGAACATGGAAAGTATGAGGGTGTCTGCATTGTGGAGTCTTGTTATTTGATTAATATGACAACTTAGCAGGTGTGAACCTAATACAACCATGTTAGTGCCAACAAAGACTTGCTGTGCTGAAAAAATAGAACATTCCCTTACGAAAAATTTTTCTATTACCAGTCCACTGCCAGTCTATAACCAGCTTATTGTCAGAGTGAAACCAGTGTGAAACCATTCTGTTGTCATACTATTGTCAGATCGGGTAATGAAATGGCAATAAATTGTGAGATGACTGCCAGTTCCATACCAGTCTATTGTCAGATGTCTTTCTGTGCATACTGACAATAAGCTGGCAATAGACTAACAACAGACTGGTAATCATGTTTATGAAATTCGACAGTAAACGTAGACAGACAAAAATCTCCAACGTCTTACATATATCTAATGGGATAAATAGATCTGACAATAGACTGACAATACAACGGTAACATTTTCACATCCGACAACAGACTGGTTATACACTGACAATAGTCTGAACATCTGACAATAGGAGGGATTTGAAACGCTTTCAATTTATTGTCAGCTATATTGTCAGAGTTGTCAGAAATTTGTCCCAAATTTTGTTGTCAGTGTGTTGTCAGAGATTTGTCCCAAATTGTTTATATTAGATATATGTATATACATGTGAAAATACACTGACATCTAGCATCTATTTTATTTTTATTACCAGTCTAATGTCAGATTCTTGTCAGTGTGATACCAGTGTATTATCATTTGTATGCCAGTCTGTTGTCAGATTATGGCCACCTTATTGCTAGCTGCACATTAGTTTGTTACCCCTCTGTTGTCAGCTAATTATTACCCATCTGTTGTCAGCTAATTTATTGTTTCTTGCCACTTTAAACTGGAAATAGACTAACAACACACAGCCGATAAACTCACAAGTAGCTGACAGCAAAGTAAAAACTATCATTAAACTAAATATTCAAATTGCTGGATCAATTTAGCATGTAAATTTTCCCACATTGAGGGGCACCTCTTTATCAGAGTATTGAATAATACAAAAACTGCACAAAAACTAACCATAGAATTACGATATGTATACGAGAACAAATACAGGCACAAATCTAATATTTTCGTATTGCCAAAAGAATGAGACACAGATCCGGCTTAAAATCATCGCTATAAAGTTGTTTTAAAAACAAAGACTTCTTCAAGAATACACCTCTAATGTTAGAATTAGGGAGCGAGGGAGGAATGAAGGAAGGGAGGATGGATGGATGGCCATCTCATTACATCATCACTGGGATTAGACTGTTACATGGACTCCACTTTGGAGACCAAACAGATTGGAACCCAGTCTATGTCCGTAGCAGACTGTAAAATCAACGCTGCGAATCATGTTGATTTTGGTATCATCTTTACCTCTGTATCACTAGCTTGATACAGACATTAAAATCCGCTCGAACTATCCAGTGGTTCGTGTGATATCAGCATCTACGCAACGTCGGCTAATGCTTGATCTCATTTTGTGTGCGACAGATTTGAATTTTATGAGTAATTCAGAGGTACTATTTTTATGTTAACTACTTGCCACACAGACTACTTGCTATACAGACTACTATAGGCTTTATATCATCTCGTGTTACGTGAAATAACATTGTATGTTATGAGGAGAGTATCTCTCGTGTCCTTGTAAGTCCTAGTAAGTTTCGGTTCTCTCTACCACCATATTCTGGTGGAAATCACTACACCAATAGCTATTCAATACATACAAGATACTTTTCTCGATCTCGTATCTAAGGAGATCTCACGAGGTCAAATATGAACTCAAATAAATTTTTTATTTCACATCTTACCAGTCTATTGTCAGACATGTTCTCTGATAGGAAAATTGCTACGTCCTTTGTTGCCAATCTATTATCAGATTTATTTTACTATGTCCGTTCTTGCCAGTCTGTCGCCAGATTTAGTTTACTATGTCCTTTCTTGCCAGTCTGTCGTCAGATTTATTTTACAATGTCCTTTCTTGCCAAACTATTGCCAGATCTATTTGAAAATAAAGTTGCCTGTTCTCCGTCTTATTTTTTCTATGTCCTATCTTGTCAGACATATTCTTTAAAAAGTTTCCCACGTCCTTTCTTGCCAGTCTAATATGCCGGTTAAGATTTTTTTCATGCCAGGTTATTGTTAGCTATATATGTCGTCAGGTTAATATCAGACTGGGTAAATCTGTTGTCAGCCTACCACCAGATTCACTAACAAAACTGCCAGTTTTTTACCAGATTATTGTCATACTATGACCATGTCAAATCCTCTTTAATTAATGGCAGCTTATAGTTAGACTATCGACAAGTTATTGCCATTGCTCAATGATTGGGCTTAATCCATTGATAACAGGACACAAGTGGATATTTTTATTCCTGGCTTCGAAAAATCTTTGAATGCCGTTCCACATGAACTGTTGAAACATAAATTGCACAAATGTGGTGTGTCAAACATACTAAATTGTATTGACTCATTCTTAACGGATCGCAATCAATGTATAGTAGTCAATGGTGCTAATTCAGACGTTGCTGATGTTGTGTGTGGTGTACCGTAAGGAATTGTTCCGGGCGCACTACTGTTTTCAGTCTAGATAGAGTCCAGGACATTTCCTGTTCAGGCTATTCGCCGATGATTGTGTATGATACCGGGTAATAACCCAAAGGACTGTGGAGTATTCCAACAGCACATAAACATGTTAGGTAACTGGGCTACCACTTAGGGCATGCGCTTCCAACCAGCAAAATGCAACATGATGTTCTGCACAGTTTTGTCTCAGCAAAGTATTTGGGCGTCAACATCACAAAGATAGGATAAGATAGGATAAGATTTTATTGTACAGCAATACATAGACAAGATTCATTGCAATAAATTGATAACGCAATACTACATACATTAATGGAGCGATGAATATTGCCTTTCTTATACATACAGACCTGCATTCAGCTACATGAGTGAGTATTATAGTAGCAGAAATACAGTACAGTTCAGAAATAAACCAAAATTGAAAAAAAGAATTGTTGAACATTTTTTAACCAATAAGACCGGAGGCCACCACCAACCACCCTGACAACACAGCCCACTGGGCGGATGCCGGGCTGATAGCGGGACGATAATGAATATATTCCATTATAAGGGCGACATCAGGTCAGTAAACTGCGTTATCCAGGTACATGGCACCAATGTCCCCCAAACAAACTAAGTCCAAAGTACCCAACAGAACTTTTCTTGCCTCATGTTCAAAATTGTACCAACTAACATGTTTCTGACTTTACCTTGGATAATATGATGTAATAAAATTCGGAGTCGGTCAGCATTCCATGCAGATGTTGTGGGCAGAGGTCGATCCGCACTCCGGGCATGGGTTTGTGTGCACTCCTTTCTCAGCCTTATGACCGGATTGGAGTTCCCGTCTGCTCCATGTCATCTTGCACTCACGAGGCAGCTGTCTACTCTCAGCTGACCTACACGCCACATGTATTTAAAACTGTACCAAATTAGGATATAAATGATAAATGGTGTTTTCTTAAAACAGCATCTTTGAAGGGCGCGTTTAAACTTTTTTATGTTGGATTTATCGGGAAATTCGAATCTGTAAACCATTTTTTCAATCGGCGCAGTAGTTAGAGAGTTATGCGAGATTGGAGTTTCCAGCCTTCACTTTGAGAGGATGTTTTGGGAAAGATGCTTGAATGCGCCAGACTTTGGGCCATGTGACATGTGGGCTGGTTCGTTCCTGGTATCTGAATGGATAATTGTCTCGATTTCCCCTGTCTTCTAGAAGTTGTGAGGCATCTAGTATAAATATAAACAGACATGATTCGGTTATTCCATGTGCTTTTCTTGCCTAAGTTTGATTGTCTCATTGCGTGGGTGGAGAGTTGATGACTTTCCGACAGCGGAGAAATAAGCGTTCTATTTTATTTGAGCAAGACTGCAGCCTTCATTACACAGATTCCATCTCGCCTTCCTCCTATCGTGATCAGCAGCTCAACTCAAAATTTGGTACCATAGAACTGTTGAATTGCTATTATAATTCGAAGAAATAACTATCTTGTGCTGAGAACATTTCACAGTTCTATTTACAAGTATACGCCAGGCGGCCGTAGGCATCCGGAAAACACAGTGGGCGTACCTGAAAGGCCAGTTTTGGACTGTGATTTGATCAAGACATCAAAGACTGAGAAGACGTTGTGTCCCGTGCATTCTTTAATTCAAGATACTCACTTTCCGGTATAACTTTCCTAGTTACTGTAGTTTGCCGTGTATAGCAGAGTGATACTTTATAAGACATAGTTACTGTTGAACTGATCCTGACAAAACAGAGTTGTTGGAATTACCTGTAGATTACCCATAGATTCCAGACAGTGGAGAACTTTTCCCTCTCCTTATTGAGTTTATGTTTACCCAACTGTCCATGCGATTGGTCATCCTGAAGTACTGGATCTTGAACGTGTGGAGACTCGTCAGTTCTCCTTTCTACTATTCATCTTCATCATATCATGCGGTGGTCCGCTCCCTTATATGAAACATAGTTAGAAGAGATCAGGCGCTCTTCTGAGTTTGAATTTCCAGCGAGTGGTTCGATTCTCGGCCATGAATCCAGACATCCTGTTCCCAGGGACTTTCCCAAGTCAACTGACCAGCGGTTGTTATGGCCACATCGAAGGAGCATGAGAACTTCTTCTATCACATTCTGCTTACGTTGTCAGCCTCGTGGATAGTGAATGTTATATGTTCGTGTTCAGCAGATGAAATTATCAGCAGACCCAGAAAAGGAATCAAGCTGTTGATGAAGCGATTCCTTTGATGGAAGACGAGGTGCTCCAACGTGATTCCTATTTTCCTGGACTCCAAGTAAACTGCCCTCCATCATAGGATAGTGTAGGAATTTCCCACAAGTTCAAATACTAATTTCCATTGTGACAGTTGGGGGACGCTTTAACCTCTGCCCAGGTGATGACACAAGACACTCTGGTGACGGGCGGAACGTCGGTGACAAATCGATTGAGCTCAATCTTTCCCCGTTTCGGGAAAGAGTGTTATCATAGTGAAGCGTGCCAAGCTCTTGTTCCATCCGAGAGGAGCCTTTCCGTTTTATATGATAGAATTGGGCTAGTTTGTATTTGAGCTGTTTAACCATTGAAATTGATTGTAGAAAGGCCCTGAGACTGGCAAACCTTAAACTTATATTATGTTCCTTATATTGCTAGGGAATTATATGTTGTAATATTTCTCTTTCGCTGCCTTCCTCCAAACCTGTCATGGGGGCTGACGAAATAATGGACTCATATGCCAGGCTATTATGTAATTAGGAAAATGCAGTCGAGTTACCTGTTTACGGATACCTATTTCATAAATGAGACAAACAATGATTGTTTGTATTTGCCATCCGAACACAGACATAAAGGCTTACAGAAATAAGTCACTTATGATCAAATTTATTATTATTTGAACATGGTGGTGTGCCACACGCACGCACATGCACTCCCATATGCACGCACGAACATGCATAACATTATCACACACGTACATATACATGTACGTCAACGACATCCATTGCTTCCATCGGTTAAGACAAAACCAGCTTGTGTCAGGACTATTGCTGTCCCGTTTTACTTCGCACATGTGAGATAGCCTACGTCTGTAGGCTTGGTCCACGATGAAATCTATAAGTTTGACGGAAGTTCGTAGTTTGAAATTCAACAGGAGAAACCATTGTATGGTAAGTTTATATGCTGCTGATTAAGCTGTAGGCGCCATGCCTAATGCACACGTGTAGACTGAAAAAAGAATTACGTTCTAGCAATAAGATGCAATCCGAATTACAGTCTGGACTGAGGTTCAAGCTGAATAATGTTCGAGAAAGAAATTCAATCTGATAACTCAGAATAAGTTATATTACATGGCATAGCTCGGAATAATGACCATATTGCTCAGAATAGTTTGAAATAGCTGCAGTCGTACATGTAATAACAATCATATGATATGGAATGACTTAAAGAACAATGGTGATATCTTATGGAATAACTCGGAATAATGGCCGCATTGCATGGAATAACCCAGAAAAAATGCCATATTACACGATTACCACACGGATTACTTAGGTATAGCAATTATATTTGTTGGAATAACTAGGAATATCAGCCACAATATATTAGAATAGTGCTCACATTTTATGGAATAACTCGGAATAATGGCCACATTGCACAGAATAAGCCAAAATGAAAGTCACCCTACACGGAATAGTGGTCATATCATAATATATGGGATATTGGGATATATATATATATATATATATATATATATATATATATATATATATATATATATATATATATATATATATATATATATATATATATATATATCCCAATATCCCATATATATATATATATATATATATATATATATATATATATATATATATATCCCAATATCCCATATATATATATATATATATATATATATATATATATATATATATATATATATATATATATATATATATATCCCAATATCCCATATATATATATATATATATATATATATATATATATATATATATATATATATATATATATATATATATATATATATATATATATATATATATATATAACAATCATATTATATTGAATGACTCGGAATAATGCTGATTTTATATGGAATAACATGGTATGGAGCAATAAGATACAATACGAATAACGTTCTGGACAATGATTCAAATTGAATTATATGTTCTAGCATAAGATATCATCCGAATTACGTTCTGGACTTTGATTCAAACTGAATTACGTTCTAGCATGAGATATCGTTCGAAGGTCTAGACTTTGATTCAAACTGAATTACGTTCTAACATGAGATGTCGTTCAAATTACGGCCTGGACTTTGATTCAAACTGAATTATGTTCTAGCATGAGGTGTCATCCGAATTATGGTCTGGACTCAGTGGACTGTGATTCAAACTGAATTACGTTGTAGTATGAGATGTCATCCGAATTACGGTCTAGACTGTAATTCAAACTGAATTATGTTCTGGAAAAAATTCAATCTGATAACTTTGAATAATAGCATATTATATGGCACACCTAGGAATATCAGCCGTATTATATAGAGTAACCACCATATTATAGGCCTATGTAATAACTCAGAATAACAGCCATATTACATGGAATAACTCAGAATAATGACAGTATTCCATGGAATAAGTCGCAATAACGACAAAATTACATAGAATAACTAGGAATAGCAGCGGTATTGTATGGAATAACAGCCATATTAATGGAATAACATGAAATAGCAGAAGTATTGAATGGACTAAGTCACATTAACTGCCATACTACATGAAATATCTAGGGATAGCAACCATAATATTTAATGTATCGACCATACTATAAGGAATAACTTGCCACATCACATAGAATAACTAGGAAGAACAGATATATTTTATGGAATAACTAGGATTACGATCCACAATATATGAAATGACCACCACATTATATGGAATAGCCATCATTTTATATGGAATAACTCGAGACAGCAGCCATATTATTTTATGAAATATTGTTGTCATGAATTGCAAACAAAATTTTGGTCGATTTCGAATTCCAATATGAATGCCGTCTTAGAATAAGGTACAATCGGAATTACAGTCTGGACTGTGATTCTATATAAGTGAACAGGTTTTGCACCCACATATAACATTATTGATTCGAATAAAATTATATAGGCCCTAAGGAGTGTTAGTGGTGCGTTTGTTGATTAACATATATCATTATTTAAAATATTTATTAACGTCTTTACATTGATATTTCCTCCAGAAATAACACAAACAATATTTCCTATACCGGCAAGACCCTGCAAAGCAGCTGCTACTGGAGCTGCTCCAGCTCCTTCTGCAACCACACAATTGCGCTCAACTAAAAGCTTGACCGCCTCAGCTACTGATTTTGTATCCACAACCAGTGATCCATCTACAAGTTCGCGAACCGTTGGCCACATTTCCTCTAATACAGACTGGCTACCGATTCCATCAACAAAAGTGGGCTTATAATCTGGAATTGTGACTGGTTTACCCTTTTCCAAGGCGGCAGATAATGGCGCTGCATTCAGTACTTCACACGCTAAAATGCGGACATTAGGTTTGAGGGCTTTGAAAGCAGATGCAATGCCCGTTATGAGTCCACCGCCACCATACGGCACCACAACAGTATCAACTTCAGGTAAATCTTCTATGATTTCTAGACCAATCGTACCATTACCTGTAAAGTAATTGGATGCATTTTAGTCAACTTTCTGTTATGTCACAAACCGCGTCACATATGTATTATATTAGTTTCTCTAAAGCACACATTTCCTCCCAGAATGGGCACGATACCTAATACATATTTTGTTTGTCAACATATTGGCACAATGGAGTAATCCAGTCTTAGCTACGCACCATCCAGTCTCTCAGTCAATCATATGACGCCATAATCAACTATATCACATGTAGCCTGACGTCTATAACCATTACGTCATGAATGGCGTGATTATCCCCCTTAAAAACGCTAAATAGTCCGTCAAGTGTACAAATTGTGCTGCTTTACTATTTAATAAACATTCTGTTTAATATTTTAAAACCAATTTGACCGGGCGCTGTTGCTAGTTTCAAAATATTAAACAGCTTACCTGTATAGGGTTTTTTAAAATTGAGACTAAGGGAGTGCAGGGATCGCCAACACGGGAAAACGTGGGTGGAGCTTAAATTGAGATGACAGGGGCATGGCTAAAACTGGATTCCTCCATTCCCAATAGCAATATAAGTCACGTGGTCAAGTGTCGTGAAGATATATCTATTTTAAATAATGTGATAATACAAAACCAATAGATGAATAAGGGAACAATCCTAAACATGCAATGTTTCAACATGAGTACCACAATACACAATGCTGGCATTAATGATGCTTCTCATTCCATAAATGACATCACTGAGCTGATGTATACTGTGTACCAGTAGTGTACAAGACAAGAGTGTAAGCAGACACCCCCACCACAGAAATACATTTCAAGCTAGGCTAAGCAGGGATTGAACAGCCGTGAACAATGCATCTTAAAGCACTGGACAACATTTGTATGGAATAGCCAGTAGTGAGGCAATGTCATTCACGCTGAAAAGGATTGTGATTTTCATCCTACAACGTTCGAAAGGTAGATGCTCATTTCCTGCATTCTCGATAGCAAATAACAGCAAGTAGATACCATAAGACGCCAGTTCCCGAATTCTCGGTAGCAACCAACAATCTCACCCAATGACACCCACAGTCAGATTTGCTTAAACTGACGTGTACATTGTGAATTATAAGTGATGCTTAATTGGCAATTTTAGACATTAAATAGGTCATTCAATGTGCTCTTCACCTGTTACCTGGCTGCTGCATTGAAATCCGTGTGGGAAAACTCCACAAGACCATACCTCCCGGTGGCAATACTGGGCATGCCGCTAGAGATGGAATATGCCGACGATGTGGACTTTATAGATGAGGAAAGGAAACCTCTTGACGAACCTCTCCCAATAGCTGCAAACAAACTAAAAATTGAGAATCTCTTTATGAATGTATCCAAAACAGAGTTCACCCACATACACCTAATCACAACGCATGAAACTAAAGAAAAAGACGATCCACTCCGTGGCGGCGAATCATGGAGGAAAAGTACAATCCTGGGCTCACTGCTTTGCCGTACTGCTGACATTGCTGCACGCTGCATCATGGGGAACATGTTCCAGGCCTTCTGGAAGCTATGGATTCGTGGATCAAAGATGCCCTTGGTAAAAAGACTGCGTTTATACAATGCAACCTGCGTATCTTGATGATGTATAACTGTAACAGCTGGGCAGCTCCAAAGGCAGCTCTAGACAAACTTGACGCCTGTCACCGCAAACACCTACGCACCATCACTGGACACCGATGGCCAGAGAGCATAATTTCCAACGATGCACTATACAAGATGTGTAATACGTCGCCGCTGTCTGTAAAAGTCGCCCAGCAAAGATGGTCCATGTTTGGTCATGTGCTAAGGATGCCAGAAGACACACCAGCACAGATAGCCTTGGAATTCGGCCTACTCGGAGCCAGCAAATACAGGGCCAGGAGAGGACGTCATTGCATAAATCTGCTAAGCGTGCTACGAGGTGACCTCAAGAAAGCAGGATTAGGTACACTCAAGTCAAGAATGGACCTGCGGAAGCTAAGGATTTTGGCTGAGGACAACACACAGTGGGCAAAAGCGAAGAAGGACTGATTGTAGCTGTAGGATGTTTCTACTACTACAGCCGCAGAATACAGTAATCACACAAATAGGTCATTGAATGCAGTGTTGTGAATAATGATTATATTTCTGTCTTCTCATACTTTGAGTTAAATAGTTGCGTCTAGTCGGTTAGAAAGCATAGAAAATAATCAAGAGTCCACTAGTAATCATGTTTTATGCACAAACAAATTAAATGCTAATAATACGTGTGTGCATATCGGAATACGCTTATCCATGGTTATAGTTGCATAGTTGTGGTTGTGCGGGTATGCTACCCTGTCTCATCTGTACTCTAGCGTATATGGCAATAGTTAGTGCCCAGACAAACAACTTAGGCATAGCGCCTTATAACGTGGCTGTCATGGCTCACGCCTCAATCTCCTATACCTGTAGTGGCTGGAGGAATTGCACAAATGTCAGCTCTCTGGGGATTGAGGTTCCCGGTCTTTTCAGGAAGCAGACCTGTGCTAGATTGATTAGTTATTCAAAGATCTTTCCCGCCCACCATCCTTCCCTCTGCCTGCCACCCCTCAGCCCCCGGGGATATTGCAATCGTCTCCGTCTGTCCATCAGTCGGTTTGTCCGTCTGTCTATCCGGAAGCCATTTGGTGGAATTCAATCAAATTTGTTATTGAATTACATATATGATTGCGGAATGCAAGAAGACAATTACATTAGGCTCCGTCCGACATTGTGGGATAGGGCAGAGGAATGGGGGGGGAGAAATTTAAAGTTAGTAGATTTTAACCAAATTTGTTACGTTATTTACCCATATGACTGCTGATTGCACGATACTGTTTACATTAAGCTCCGCTCATGGGGTGACTTGGTGGGGTAGCTCGGGTGGGTAGAATGGCAAAGTTGGTAGAATCCAACAAATATTTGGTACACACGTTTGTGAGGGGAAGTTTGTCTTCGGCTCCAGCCCGGGGTTGGGCTGGTGGTGTGGGGCCGGGGTGTAAAAGTGGCGGAATTTAATCAAATTGTTTATATTAGATACCCATATGATTGCGGATACCGTAGTGAGACAACGTTCACATTAGGCTCTGTCACCCCCACCCCACCCCACCTCACCCGCCCGATCCTCATGGTGGTGATGGTGGTGGTGGTGGTCGTGGTGATGGTGGTGGTGGTGATGGTGATGGCGGTCGTGGTGATGCTGGTGGTGACAGCGTGGGAATTTGCGATGGTTTGCATTGAACACGCATTCTAGTTTTTATATTTAACAAGAGAAGATGGCCTTCTAAAAGGGTGGAGACTGGAGAGTCGTACTCGCTTTCTTCACTATACCAGTGGCTATAGTGAACTTTTAAAAAGCTTGATGATTCCGATCCACAATATTTAAGCAGCAATGGCTTAACTTTGGCCTGTAGCTGGTTTTAATAGGGGCAACGGTGGAATTACTCCGGCCCCAGAGCTTGACCAGCCTCCCCCACACCCACTCCTAATCACCACCCCGACCCACCGCCAGACACCCCGAATCCGTTCTATTAAACAATGTTTGAGTTAAAAATATGATTTATGCAGTTTATCTTTTTTTACAAACAAATATATGAAATTAGATGCCTAAAATATAATAATTTAACAACCAACTGTACTGATGGGCCATATATAAATCTGGAAATACAGGTGTTATCTGAGAGTATCAAGATTCAGGGGCGTCGTGCAAGCCGAAAGGTTGGGGGATCCCATTGGGGGTGGGTCACTGAGGGGTGTCCCCTCCATGGAAGCAGGGGTTTCCGGTGGTCTTCCCCCGGGAAAACTTTTAAATTAGATGTTCTGAGAAGTGTTTTCTTGCATTCTGAGTGATAATTGAGCATCAGTATTGTGCTTTGAGATTATGACTTTTTTTTACTTTCATATTACCATCGGTAACGTGAAAGTTAAAAAGTAATAATCTGAAAGAATAACACAGATGCTTAGTTATGATCGAATAGCACGAGAAACAGGCAGTAGCGTAGCCAGGGGGGGGGGGGCAGGGGGAGCTCGTTCCCCCTGGACCAATCTTCCCAAATGTGGTAGCTAAATCATGTCCGTAACACATACAAGTTTCTGGACGTCCCAACTCCCAAGCCACCTTTAACAAGTTATTCTACATTGAAAATTAGAACTTTTTGAATTTAAAACGTTGTTAATGTCTTCTTGCCATGCTTGTGCATCGCTATGATGAGACTTTTTGTTTTAATTACGCTACATCAAGACAAAGAATAGTAGAATACATGCTACTTTCTCGGTAGAATAAAATAATTGGCGACGCCGAGATGCTATTTTCTCTTTATTAAAGAAATTTAAGCAGATTCCGACGTCTAATTGGTATGCGTGGTGGCGCTTTTAAGTCCTCGCTCAAGTAGGGTGGCGCCTTTTTAGAACTCGCTCCCCCTGACGTGAAAACCTGGCTACACCACTGGAAACAGGCTAGGTCTGCCGTCAGAATACAGCACGTGCATCATCCCGTATTCCCACCCTGTAACACACTTGCACCGGCAGAATGAGTCACAGGAGTGCCATTACATGCACAGCGGCCAGCGAAGGCATGCTATGTTCTCGTGTAGGCCTACTTTTGCAGAGTTTTAATTGGGGGTGGGGGAGCCGGGCTCCCCCGTGCACCTTGGGCACGACGCCACTGTCAAGATTTCACAATTTTTCGATGGTGGACCCCCCCCCGGATACCCCAACCCCCTTTCTGGTTTGACCTTCGCCATCCCAATCCCAAACAATATTCTTGGCTCTCAGCCCTGGAAAGTCTTAACACGATACAGATTCTGACAATGGTCACCTCCTTATCAGTTGTACTGCTGGTATGCACCTTCGTTTCCGGTATAAATATTCGTTCAAAGCGGAAAGGAGGTAACAGTTGAATTTCATTATGGTCTCTTTCACCTAGGATTTTTCTTCCAATTGCCCAGCAGTTGTGTAGTAAACGCACAAATTCTATCCTTCCAGAGGGTCGGGCTTAAAGATAAGGTGGTGTGCGTGCCATTTAGTGTAATATTAATTGTGCATTACGAAATCGAAATAGATTTTAAAGTGGAACAGTTGTTGCATAGGTGGTTTATCTGATCTTAATCACAAATTTAACAGGCAAAACTCACCGGCTATGACTTGTTTATTACAGACTGGGTGAATGAATAAACCATTCATTCCATGGCAACCATGACTCAGGATGGTTTGCCACCAATCATCATATGGAATCCGTGTTACTACACCACCAAGTCTAGCTATAGCATTGGTCTTCGTGTCTGGTGCATGGTCAGGTACCAATACCTCACAGCTGACACCCATAATCCCTGCAGAGCGTGCAAGACCTTGTGCAAAGTTTCCAGTACTGGCTGTGTATACACCACCGTTTTGAATAAGATGCGCCTTGGGCATCTGACTCATAGCATTACATGCACCTCGTACTTTGAAACATCCATTGTGCTGAAGGTTTTCAAGTTTTAAATATATCTGTAAAACATAGTACATATACAATAATTTGTCAATTATCATTATAGATACACGTGCGATGCTGATACCATGAGCTTCAACTGTCATTTTTTCTGACAAGTTCAGAAGGATATCTGGACATGCTTGCAGTATACGAACTGGGGTTTTTTCCCAATAATACATAGTCCAATGCAAAAATTAAGGGACTGTCATGAGCAAATAGTCCAGTTATGGACTTTATATCGTTGGTCATGTAATGTTGACAAAAAATGGGACTATACCTAAATCTGTTCGCTGTGACTTTATTTAATGAGGCTTGAACATTTCATATAAGCTAATCATATACAATGTATATATAAACCAATTTCTGTCGCATTATAATTTTTCCAAATTTTCTGTATCTTTTAGATTTTTCAGATTTCTTATATTCTCAGAGTTTTTTGATCGCACCTAAAGTTCCTTGGGCACTGTCTCGCCCTTTCTTGTGTTAAAATTTGAGTCAAATCGGACCAATAGTTTCTGAGATATCCAAAGATTCCGATCGAATTTGATCTGATCTGGATAGGCAGGCATGCAGGAACAAACGCACGAAGAAACCTTCAGTATGGCGTTATTCCGGATTGTAGCTCGCCGGGTAGTGTCGGGCCATTCCGATGTCTCATGTCGACTTGCCGCGCCGTAAGTGCATGACGATTGATGACGCTGGTTAGCATCCCGTCTCGGGGTGACGGACCTTGAACGAGACTGCTCTGCAGGAAACAAAAACCAGCTCCTAAGGCCGGTGGAACTCAATCGTTCCGGTGGGGCTGTGCAACCATTGTCGCGAACATTAAACACAACAGTCTCATCCCAACAGATTGTGTCACCAGTATGCCTGTCCATAGCAATTTCGTGATCTATGGACTTACAAGATTTGATTTGGTGACCTAAAAATATAAGTCTATACAATGAGTTTACCTAACTAATTGAAAAATATGCTAGATAAAACTACAATAAGAGCATACGAAAATACAAGACATAGAGGCAGGTAGATGAACTTTTAAACATGGGGCTCCCGGAGGTAGCACACAGACTCGTAGGTCCGCAGAGGTATCCCCGCAAGGGAGGCTCCCGTAGACGAGACATAGCTCTTTAGCTTAATATAAGTTACTATACCTCTAAGCTGAAAGGAAGAAGTCTATCTCAGACGAAAAAGTGATGTGCCTCACGCGGGCACTACTCTTAGTGCTAGTTTGGGTGAGGAGTATTATCCTGGCGTGGACCGTCATCGCTGAATCCTTGCGAGAGGCAAGTGCCTCGTGCAGGCCTCCGTCTCGGGAAGGTGTCGCCACGGCTTAAAGCGGGAGAAGAATAGTAGGCAAAAATGGGCCCACTCTAATATTTCAAACAAAAATGCTGTAGAAAGAAAAGACCAAACCTAGTGAGATAATGTCTATAGGGGTCCGTACTGTTTTACGTGAAGATGGAACGGAAGATTCCTGATGGATTCCTTCATTACTGTCTTATGTGATTGCTAATATGCTGAATTAGTAGTTGCCGCTTTATTTCTGCGGGCTTTCTGCTTTGCTTAATTCCTTTTAGTTGTTTTCAAAACAAGAATTAGTTTATGCTGCAACTGGCCGATATCTACTTAGCTATTAGACACGGCTGTCATGGAGAACAGATGCCTGAGGACATTAATACTGTAGACAGCGCTCATACATGTTACTTAGCGGGATCTCCGAACTGGGTGAGAATCCGGATATTCCGCTTCGCAACCACATGAAACATTATAGGACATGGTTTACATTTCACGGAAGCATTATTAGGCCATATTTCTTATCGTTATGTTGGGGGTAAGAGAGATGAATGCACACCGTAAATGTCCTTCCCGTAAGGGCGTGGCAGATCTGGATATCATGCCCAGACATTTTAACAGAATTCGGTGAGAATATGTATCTCGCCCGTCACCGGGTACTATGGAACTAACCGTTTAACCTGTCGTTAGGTTTATATACAAGTTGCCAGTTTTGCACTGCAGTGTGGGAGGGTTGTCATAAAATAATAATTAATACATGTGTTTTCACAGTGCTTTGCTACATTGGCTTAAAGTACTATCTACTAAGTATCCGAAGATACACGGGAATGTGTATGTGATACCGCACCCTGGCCATCACTGCTCGGAAACCCCAATGAGTTGGATCAGCCCATGGTGCGGATAGGGACATCCAAACAATTAAGAAGCCACATGGCTAAGAAGAATATGAAGAGAGACAAAATCTTGGAGTTATGAGTCTTACCGGAGTGCGGGGCTAGATAATCGCACTGCCGGAAGAGACAAGTATATTACATAGTATGTAATGAAGAAATTGTCTCTATCCATTTTAAACCTATACTATCGAGCTGACTAGAAAAGGTTTAGTCGGTAGCATGCCAGACTAAACAGAGTTATAGCACAGACAGCGACCTTAGTGAAAAATTGTTGTTGGCGGGAGAAAATGGTGCATATATAAATGTTGCTGTATAATGTTTCCTACGTGCTCTGCATTCCTATATTTTCTATAACTTAAGCAAAACTGTTTAACGGATGGCAACTGGCCATATACATACGTAATCTAACCAAAACAAACAATACGGTGGCAATGATTAAGATATATATATAGTAATACAGGTTAACGAACCTACTATAGTGCGGTTAGCAACACATTGAGGAAAATGAAAATAACCATTTAACAAATACAAAAATTATAACTATTGGTCCTAAGACCGTCATGGTTCCTTTTAGTCATCGGAACTGTTAGTACGGATAAGAGATAATTAACAAAACCTATATAGAGAAATAATTCCCAAGTTAGGAAACCATGTCACTGAAATTGACATGTCAATCCGTAATCGATGTGAGATGATGTGCTCTCCGGAAGCTGGAAAGTTCCCACAGGCTGGTTCTCAGAGGTTGGTTGCCATAAGCTGTTTTCTGCAAACAAGAGTCCCGTAAGAACGTTCATGGTGGGAGTGCATCACTCAGTGCTGTAGGCCTAATAGAATGTCTAACGAACAGTCAGTAAAAGATACGATAGTACTACGTGGTGAAGAAAGTTCCCGTACACTGATGGCATGGATGGAAGGTGTAAACAACCCGATCACTAGCGGCGGTTGTTAGAGGCAAATGAAGATACAAAACAAAGCTTCATGGTCCTGGGTACGTCAACCAGCTCTGAAGACACACCGGGCAGAGTTTACTTGCTGCGGTCGAAAGTCGAAAGAACTTACACGATTGGTGCGGCGTCATTTGAAATACCACTTTTAGGCGTGGCCGGCAGATCCGGCGAGTCATCCATCAAAGAACATCCTGCTTCTACATCTGTAGACTCACATATTCAGGCCGCAAAGGCCTCACCGCAAGTTTTTGTTCCGAATGTAGATGTAGTATTCGTGAACGATTATCAAAAGTTCCAAATTACTCCCGCAGATGGTGAGTTACAAAAATTGTTTTAGTGCGGTGGGTTGGCTACTGGCAGCTAGGGAAACGCGACGGAAACTGAAGTCATATGCGTAATATCTGTCGACCGCAGCTAGTACAGGTCCAACCTGTTCGGCCCCTGGCCGAGGATGCTCTCGATCACTGGATCGCTTCTCCTTTTATACTCTCCATGACGTCACAGGCGCAGGCTTCATCCAATCATCGTTCGAGCAACAGCCAATCAGCGCACAGCTAATAATAGCATCGTCGAACGTTCTAGAACATTCTAGAAGCTTTATGTCCACGTAGTTATGACGTCAGGGAAATATTTGAAGATAATCAAGAAGAGTTTTCCTGGATAACTCAGCCATTTCTCAATCGGTTTTGAAATGGTTTACAGATTTGGAAAGCCCGTCGAATTCTGGTCTTGATTAATGCCAGATTTAACGGGGACAGACAATCAATAAGAATTACAGAGTACCAGGTCGGTACACTATAAGCGCCATCCTATCTAGGTCATAACTACACGCTCCATAGAAACAGCGTCCCAGCGCGCGCATGAGCATAATTCGTTTTAACGACCTTAGTCATTTTTCGACACGCTCTCCCTCCCATAGGCCTATATACGCTAATAGCCCTACCCAGAGGGGCATGTTCAGAAAACGAATCCTAGATGGGCGGCGCGTACCCAGCTTAGCTGGTACGGCCAATACCCGACCGGTTGATCCGAACTACACCACCCCCGGCTAGTTTGACATCCGTGGCAAACGATCGCACATGGCAGATCAACGCACGGACGTACGCTAGGCGGGAATCATAGACTTCCCAGGTAGGCATGTGGCCGGAGAGGAGTAGTGTTGCATAGACGCGTATTCAAGAGACAGAGCACATAGGGTGCCAAGAGGAGCGGAGGCATACTTTTAGTTTTCAATTTTTGACCTGGAATTATTTTTCCAGGCCTTTCTTTTTTGTTTTCTTTTTATTATTAATATTACGGTGCGTGCTATAACTTTATTTAGTATATGATCCTAAACAATAGCTCGCATGGGTGTTCCCGTTAGTGCGGCTAATCATAATCTCCGCAAAGAACACCCAAGCTCCAACGTACCACAATTTAAGTTTAAATATATATAAAAATATAATAACAAAAAGACATGGTATATAAATATTACCTATTGAAGATTTCGTGATCTTCGGGGTTCGATGACAACGTCTTCGTCTTCGGTAGTGAATCCCGCTTTGTTACCGGCAGCTAGATAATGCTGCTGCGACAACAGCTATCGGTAACGGAGAAGGAGAAAGGCAGTCTGGCTCACCTCGTCTGACAGATGGTAGGTGACGATATTTAATATTGAATGCTGGGCCTATCTGACGTGATGTTCCTCAGGTAAGGACTGGAGGTTTCCTCCAGCTCAAGACTAGATTCCTAATCTAACAAATTCGACTAACTCCGGACTTACATATACGTAAGTTAAACTTTTTATTTTACAAATATAGAAGGTTTTAAAGCAAGGAGCAAAATAGCTCATGAATCAAACTAGGTACAATCAATGTACTAAACTAGCAAATCTATTCTAACTTAAATACGACAGAGCTTCGTTATGCTAAGCAATAGCTCACGGTGCTGAACGTCAGCGTGACGTTCAGGATTCATGGTGGTGAATTGAATAATTTATAAGTCTGAAATTCTGACTTATATACAACTTATCTTGGCACTCTAGCCAAGTTCTATAACCATCATAATAATTAGATTCTTTCTGAATCCGTTAAATGACTCCTCTAGGTATGCTATAAGTACAGCTTGATTGGCCCGGACAACCATTCCACCAATCAACTTCTGTTTATTTCTTCCTAGAAATTTCTACCCAATAAACGTTGGTCGTTCTGACCAATCAACGATCCTTTCATTTCGTTGTTGGATGGAAAACCTATTCTATTTAATTCTTTGCTACAGAGTTTGATCGACGCTCATTGATCATGACGTCATTCTGACCAATCAAACTCTGTGTTATTCTTCTACGGAGATGATGCCTCACATAGACAAAGCGGTGATAGCTGGTTCTGATTTGATGCGATCTGTCAGCTAACTAACTACATTACGGAATGTGTTGTTGTTGCATGCCATTGTGTGAGTGACATATAGTTGATATACAAATTTCGATTATGTTATTAATTCCTACAGGACGCTACAATGTCCATGTCCTGTCCATTGCATATTGATGGATAAGCCTGTAGGATACTAGAGTTAATAGGCGCATGAGCTGTATGATCTCATTGCCAGCTGGTGTTGTTCTATTCTCGTATGAGAATCAGAATGCCTAACGTCATCAACTACGTCCCTTTGTCACGTTCGATTCCAGTGATTCTTACACCTCGATTATTTTCCAAACTTTTGATCCAAACGACTGCTGAATATCATAAAAGTGTATGCCGATTGAACAGCAACAACTTTCATCTAAACTATTTCCAGATACACATCAACTCAGAACCGTGGGACTCATTCCAATCAATTCAACTATTTCAATTTGACGATAAAACTTTATCCAACAATCCTGAGTGTGCTACATTCACACTCCATCCGTTTACTAGAAACTGCGTATCATCAGCACTAGCTGATGTAATAATAATAAACTAAATATTGAGAGTATACAAGCCAACCGGTCCATTAGCTCACCTGGTATTTTCAAATCATAAATTTCTCTTAGGACTTACTCACAAATATAAGACATCTAGCGGGGGTCATGACTTCCCACAAGACAATCCCATATCTACACTATGTAACATACCCTTATGAGGTATGTTTTTATTAATCACACCGAATTACTTGCGTACCCTGGTTAAATAAAGGGGCACGCAACACGTATCACCAAGTATTATTATTATATAAATCTAAAATATCTATTTGCGGCCCGTCCTTGTGGGTCCGCAATGGGCAGCTCTCGCTGACCCCATATCCGTCCTGACGTCTAAGACAGGAAGAAAATTAATAAGAAAAATAAGATATATAATAATAACTTAAAACTGGTTTATCAGGCAGCCTCAGTACGGCTGAGACTGCATGACGGGATTGTGACGTTATTGCACTGCGGGAGGCTGTATTCTTTACGTCGCACACGATGTCCTTACAACATTAGAGTCTCCAGTGCTCATTTTGTATGAGACACAACCGGACACTTAAAGTGTGCACTGTCATTGCTGAAATGCTTTCATCATTATTATTATTATTATTGGCACTGTGCGAAACATCCGAAGTGATGGTGGCGGAAATATGGGCATCCATGATGTCTCTCACAGTTACCGCAGGATATCCGTCCGTGTAGCAGCGGCGGTACTAGTAGTTGCCAATGTTGCTGATGTGGTGGTGATGGGAGCTGAAGTGATGATGGCGGTTGTAGCTGGCATGGTGGTCGCTGTAGTTGTCGTGGTGATGGTGGTGAGCTGTACCGTCGGCTGAAGTCATCGTGCGGGTACGGATACAGCAGGAGACGACATCTTTCGGAACTTAGCATACTTTAGCAGATGGCCAGCAGTAATGTTCGGTACGGGATGGATATCCTGTGTGTGGGCGATCCGTTTCTTTCCCGCGTATGGACATTATGGTGTCCTTCCTTTCCTGACTGCTGGGTCAGAAAGGCAAGAAGGTGGATGCTGAATAACACGGGCCGGAGTTACGCTGATTGTCACAGGCTGTGATGGTCCCGGTCCTTCGTCTATGGTAAGCTCCGGTGGAGATGGAGATGGCGGATAACTGGAAATGTCTATCTCCGCAGGTGTCATAATCACCACTGAGATTGGCTGACTGGCTGCTACTGTCTGTGATTCTACGGTGGCGGGTGTGGTAACCACAGCTGACTGGCTAGTAACTGATGCAGGAGCTGCCGCACTGGATTTTCCGGCAGATTTCTGCTTCCTACTTTGCTTCAGGACCGGTGTGGATGAAGTGATAGGTACCGGCGTAACACTTCCAGACGCGACTGCAGGCAGAATTGTATGTCTGGCTGTCGGTACCTTACTTGCTGTAGCCACGGGAAGACGATGTCCAATGGGATATCCACGAGTAGTGTTCTTTGTGCAGGCCAATTTCTCGGTCGGGAGAACCTTGACCGGGAGCCGAGATTCGAAGCGGGTGGCTAGAACGGCACGATCCTCATTCTCTTCCCCAGGAACTAACGTCACTTCCAACACACGATGATGATGCCGGAGCATGTCAGTGATCCCGTAGCGAGTAGCGGTGTAGAGGTACTGGCACAATACACAGAAGGCTGACTGAAAGAGATGATCCTTATTAATATGAAGGGTGCGGTCGGATTTCCTAGTGAAAGTTCTGGTACATGGCTCTCCCCTAGTCAACAATGAGCTACACGGGAACCGCTTCAGAACTGGCACGGATTCTTCAGAGGAGGAATCCGACAACGCCAGATCTTCAAGAAGTGACATCTCGTTCCCGCATGGTAGTTAGTTGCAGGAACTTTATTCAAAACTTAATGCCCTATCTCTTCATGGTTTATAACTTTCCAGGCCAAATATAATAACAAAATAATAATAAGAAAAACAGCAGAATTTAGTTTGCGACACGAAAGAAGCCTAATGCTATGTTCTTCCCTGGTGTCGGGTTTTGACGGGAAGACAAAGTTTCAGAGCACGCTTCCTCCTTTTATACTATTTGATGATGTCACAGGCGGCTGATGACCACACCTAAAACGTTTTACAGGTGATTCTGTCATTCTTATGTGAATATTTCCTTGCTCTTTGCCTGGACGTCTTAGGAGTAATTCCTCCCATATAAGGGGAGTAGTTGTAACTATAGGAAGAATGGCTCGTTAAACTTGTCTTTATTTCGCACATTCAACAGCCTCCGATCAACATAAGAACGTGGTACTACTTTGTCCTTGCGGCGCCTCACCTTTTAATTAGTGTGAAGTGGTTTTCCAGGTTGGATGCTTATACACTTGCCTATTCGAATTTTAGGCTGGAGCGCCTGATGGGGTGCGTGGGAGCCAGGTGATGTCAGCGGTAATCTCCCGGACTCACCCTCGCCACTCTTCCATCACGCTGTGGTAGTTGCGTTTTGGGGCGGCTCTTTTGTTTAACGCGTTTGATCCAACTCACTGGAAATAGTAGTAAATGTCACGTGGCTCTAAAAAGCATGTGGTTGATCGGAACCGTGTATGCTGTCTATGGCGACGGTCACAATGCTGTTGCTGAGATGCAGTCCGTTGCAGAGGCGAGAGATAAAAATATATATGTTACATCAAGATCTTTATAATGTCCCGTATTTGCGCGAGTTCTTTAACATGCGTCTTGGTAAGTGTCTGTAATAGGTCGCTCTCAGTCCGTGTTGATTATAGACTGGAACGCACGGGAGAGAATTTTTGAAATTCTCTCTGTGATTTTACTGCAGGATTTTTCATGCTGCTTTACCGGCCTGTGCGCTAATGATATGTAGCACGGTAGAGCAGTTGTGCTCTTTATCAAAAATTTAACAGTAAAGTTGCAAGTAATTTTTATGCGTGGTTTAAACAGTTCTATTCATGCGGTAGATCAACGTTACTGATTCCGTCAAGATAGCTGTGTTTTCCGAGCGGGAGGGCTGGCCAAGCATTCTCCTCGATGGGTAGAACTAGCTCCATCCCGGCCTAGACCAAACATATTTGTACGATTTTAGTAATGGCTAAATTACAGTACAACTCGCAAACATGTGCGTCACAATTTTTACGATTACAATGCCGTCATTCCGAGATTGTGAATACAGTCAACCTGAGTGTCTGTGTTTCTGTAATGTTGGTGATTTGAATCTGTTATGCGTGACTGATTCTCTGTGGATGGTACTTGCGCTGTGGTGATGGTGACGTGTTTATGGCCGCCTGGTGCGGGAGGTGGGAGGGAGAGGCAGTGTGAATGTCAACTTTATCGAACCGTGAGGGTATCTCACTCTGTAATGGCCGAGCCCATAGGCGGGACAGAGTTACTTTAGAGCGAAGATGACCTGCTGGATGCTGTCTTAACTTTGATCAAGCCATTGCCGATTTCAACTTTTCGATAGCAAAATCCTACTCGTGACTGATGACACGGCGGGCATCTTGCTCTCTTAATAATATTGACTGTTATTACGTGTAGATGACGTATGTAGTTTAGCTGTTTCCATACGACGTCGAGAGAAAGGGGTAGGGGAGGACGCTGGACAAGTGTCTCTCCCGCGACGTGCACTGTAGATGGCTGTGTGCATTCCTGATATCCATATGATCAGTTCTCCCGTAACTGGATAAGAAGGTGTGTGCGGGAAATTTGTTGGTTGCGTTCTGTTGATGATAATGCTGTTGTCGGGATGTCCGGGCTGCTGTATGATGCTAATGTTATGCTGGTGACTGCCAAGTCTGTTGTTATTTATGGGAGATGTAGTCTGCGGGAGGTATTACTTCTCCCACAGTTCTGTGCGGGAGGAATTTGTTGCGGGAACATTTGTCTTTACCGGTAATTAATCAAGACCGGTAGGTGCTGCTAAATGCTGCTGTTGCCGATGTTGAATGTCTCCGTTATGCTGAGTATAACTGAGCAAGTATGTGATGTAGGCGCAATGATGAATTGACGTATCCAGTCTTGAAGGCAGGCATGTTCTTTGTAAGTGTTGACGTTCTGTCTGTTGTGTGATGTTCTGACTGCTCACGGGGGAGTATGGTAGGCCTATTGGATGGGGTGGCCTTTGGATAGGGGGATGTGGTCATCTCCCATTACACGATGGTTGGTGTCCTGTCGTAGTTTTTAGACACCAGGAGAATTCGAGCCGAGAGTCTGCTGAACAGGCTGCTTCCCTGCCCACCGCGGGGGGGGGGGGGGGGTGTAATGTTGGTCGGTACGGTGCGGGATGCCACCTCCTCTGTTGCAGCAGTCTCTCTCATACTTGAAGATTGACGGTCAACAGATGGCGAGTGGAGTGTGAATTGGACCGGGCTGATGATGTCCGAACTTGGTGTGTAGATAAGGGACGCCAATTGGATTTGGGGTGTTGGTGCGGCGGGAGATATGGGTGCCCTTGGGGGGGGGGGGGGGGAATTGGTTTCACATTACACTATTTGGCCTTCCCAGTGTGGTTCGCTGTCCCCGCCACACCGGACGGACGCCCGGTTCCCCACACAGGATGCAGCCTAGGCTAGGTGTCTTTCCATACATGCCTGAGATAAAGACCTGTCTAGGTTAGGGGGACATAATCCGGGACAGAGTCAAGAAGCACACTGTTGACTCCCGAGCCGAGCGAACACAGTACTGGGCACCAACATGGTCATCTTGGCAAGGGGCTGTAGCCCCATATAGACCGTACCACGGAGGTGATGTCCGCTAGATGCATCGCAACTAAGGCCCTCGCGTAGATCGTACTTTGATGTCATTTTAGCTGGGAGGCCCTGTGCAGATCGTACTTAGACAGATCATCCACCCTACGGGTACCTGGGCACCAGACTGCTCCACCCATCCAGCAAGTGACAAGTTACACCGTCTCACACAGATACCCTCCTGCTTCCCAAAGAATCGCAATACGAACGCTTGCCATGGCCTGACTGTACATTGAGCCATCTTGATCACACAGATGAACTGACATGATCAAGACGACCAGCCGGCGACCCAGTCGAAAGCGATCACCATCTGAGCTGATGCTCAGGGGCAACCGACGGTCTGATCCGTATCTATCTGCCAACAGAATACGAACTTTGACCGTTTTCCCCGGCCTTGCCTGCAGGGCATTCCTAGCAAACACAGGGGACTTCTAGTCTGCTAGAGATGTCCTGTGTGTGGCCTGTCATCCACGTACCACGCATGTCCACTTACTGAGACAGGACGAATCCAAACCTCAGCAGCCTGAACATACGTCGACTAGACAGTACCACATTAGGATGTTAATCCATCCTTCGTTAGACACGGAGGCCTTCAGTATCTCCTCTGCACTATACACCTCCTTTCTTTTCTTTTTTACGTGTCCCCAGACCCTCGCGGGCCCACTGCCACCTGTTAACACCAACGTTTGAGGAGCCTATCCCTCTCGGTCGGCGTTTTTGGGAGGTGGTCGAGTACACCTTGTTGTATGGTTCTGCGGTTCTAGATATGCCAAAGCTTCATCCAGCCTCTTCACTTCCATGCTATTCACCACATGTTCCACCCACAGGAAGCATGGCTTGGGTCAGCCTCAGCTTCTGCTTGTGGTAACTCTATGATGGGGGGCATAGCACGAAGTGGGTGGGAGTGGGAAGAGATCGTAGGAACAACTTTTCCATCCGGTCTCTTGGACAAAACAAACACAAAATTCTTCAGATACGACTTCCCAGATCTAGTTGACCCGTGCTGAGGATGGAGAGGGCGAGTACATTTCTTGTCACCATCGTCAGCGTTAGCCGCTTATTCATCCATGTTCTGGCTTGGTAGAACTGGGGCTGAACTGGCATCGCAGTGCTCTGCGCTAACTATGGGAATACTAATTTCCGTAGAAATTTCTGTCTAGGTACCGGTGTCACGAGAAACGCCCAGTCCGAGCTCTGGTGCTGGGTCGTCACTGACACAAGGTTTAAGTCGATCGAAGTGGATGACTGAGGTCAGGCCATCCGAAGCACGGATGCGGTAGGTCACGTCCGACATCTTACCTACTACTTCATAGGGGCCTTTCCACTGGTAACTCAGTTTACTTGGCACGTTTGCAGACTGTCGTGAATCGTGTACCCAAACCATTCTTCCTGCTTCATATCGATCTCCATGCACTCTCCGGTCGTGCCATGTCTTTTTCCGCCAGTGTGCAGTGGATAGTGTTTCTCTCACTAACTCATGGGCTTGTTCTATCCTTTGCCGCAAGAGTTCGACATAGAGAGATGGTGAATTTTTCTCCCCTGGTATCCATGGCATGGCCAGGTCTAGGGGTAAGGCTAATTCACGGCCTAACATTAGCCGAGCAGGGGTGTAGCCCGTGCTGGAATGTTCCAAAGTGCGGTAAGCCATGAGCACATACGGGAGCCGTAGACCCCAATCTCTACAATAAAGGTGTGTTTCCTTGGTAAGCATCTCCGCAAGAGTTCTGTTGAATCTCTCTACCATCCCGTCGCTCCGGGGGTGGTACGGGGTTGTCCTTGTTTTGACGATATGGAATAATTTGCAGAGCTCTGATATGAGCCGGCTCTCAAAATTACTTCCTTGATCAGAGTGCAATTCATAAGGCATACCAAAGCGGCAGAACACATTGCTGGCCAGACCTCCGCTACGGTGGATGCCTCTTGGTCTGGCAAAGCAAATGCTTCTACCCACTTCGTAAAATAATCTTGTAATACGAGGATGTAATTATTTCCATCATCTGTCGTATTCAAGGGTCCGAGCACGTCGATAGCCACTCGCTCCCACGGTGCACCAACAATCTTAATTTGCGATGGTGTGATATGGTGTTGGCCAACAGCGCTTCTTTGGCACAGGATACATTTGGCAACCCATGCCTTGACACTATCACGTATCCCGATCCAGTGGATTCTCAGTTTCATATGGGCAACAGTCCTTTCCACGGCCAAATGTCCGGCGTTATCGTGTAGTTGTTTCAATATAAGTTGTCGATAACTTTCCGGAACAACCAAACGGTCATTAATGTACAGAACATCATTTATTAATTGACATTCTTCGATCCGTTGGTAATAATATTTAGCCGTGGGGGATAAAGGTGTCACCGATTCCTTAGGAGGACGTACCCCCTCCTGAATCCACGCATATATATTTCGTGTCTGTACGTCTGTTGTTTGGTGGTGTGCGATTTTCTCCGGATTCCACTCTGCACACCTCAATTTGGGGAACTCCGGAGATGGCTGTGTTGACTCTGTCACGGTGTCCGCCTCTTCATGTTCAGCCTCTGTGCCGATTCTGCTACGGGCGTCGGCATTTCCATGCAATTTGCCAGGATGGTGAACAACGTTAAAGTTATAGGCCTGCAGGGATTCCTGCCATTTCGCTACCTGGCCCTCCAGATTTTTTAAGTTCCTGAGCCACCGTAGTGAGGCATGGTCTGTACGGAGTGTAAAAGGGCACCCAGTACAGGAAGTGTTTATAATATTTGACGAAATGGACCGCCGCCAATAATTCCCACTTGATGGTTGCGTATCTTTTCTCTGTTTTATTCAGAGTACACGAACCATAACCCAACACCTGCTCTGTTCCGTCTTCGGTGACCTGTGATACAACTGCGCCGATAGCGAAAGCTGACGCATCAGTGTCTAAGATGAAATCGAGGTTTGGATTAGGGTGAGCAAGAATCGGGGCAGTCGTCAAGAGTTCCTTCAGTGCCTTGAATGAGCCTTCACACTCACTCGTCCACTCAAAGGGTCGATCTTTCTTGGTGATCTGGTAGAGGGGTGAAGCAATCTCGCTGAAATGTCGGACATAACGGCGATAGTACTGGCATAAGCCGAGGAAACTCCGCGTCTCCGTAACTGAAGAGGGCCATGGCCACTCTGCTACTGCCTTAGTTTTTGATGGCTGTGTAGCCACTCCATCACCGGATATGACATGTCCCAGGAACTCGATGCTCTGTCTAAAGAGATGACATTTTTTTGGTTTGAGTTTCAAATGGGCCGTGCAGAATCTTGAAAGCACGGTGCCCAAATTGTTTAAGGTTTGCTCAAACGTGGGTCCAAAGACTATTACGTCATCGATGTAACAGAGACAGATTTCCCATTGCAGGGTAGTCATTACCTGCTCAATGACTCGTTCAAAAGTTCCGGGAGCGTTGCACAACCCGTAGGGCATCTTGCGGAATTGGAAAAGACCGTCCCTACAAGCGAATGCTGTCTTTTCCATATCATCTTCATCCCTGGCTTCTTGCCAGTAACCGCTAGCTAAATCAAGGGTACAAAACAACTTGGCTCCGTCATGAACATTAAACACAACGCTCTTATCCCAAGAGTTTGTGTCACCAGTATGCCTGTCCATAGCAATTTTGTGATCTATGGACTTACAAGATTTGATTTGGTGACCTAAAAATATAAGTCTATACAATGAGTTTACCTAACTAATTGAAAAATATGCTAGATAAAACTACAATAAGAGCATACGAAAATACAAGACATAGAGGCGTGGGGCTCCCGGAGGTACCACACAGACTCGTAGGTCCGCAGAGGTATCCCCGCAAGGGAGGCTCCCGTACACAAGACATAGCTCTTTAGCTTAATATAAGTTATTATACCTCTAAGCTGAAAGGAAGAAGGCTATCTCAGACGAAAAAGTGATGTGACTCACGCGGGCACTACTCCTAGTGCTAGTTTGGGTGAGGAGTATTATCCTGGCGTGGACTGTCATCGCTGAATCCTTGCGAGAGGCAAGTGCCTCGTGCGGGCCTCCATCTCGGGAAGGTGTCGCCACGGTTTAAAGCGGGAGAAGAATAGTAGGCAAAAATGGGCCAACTCTAATATTTCAAACAAAAATGCTGTAGAAAGAAAAGACCATACCTTGTGAGATTATGTCTATAGGGGTGCGTACTGTTTTACGTGAAGACGGAACGGAAGATTCCCGATGGATTCCTTCATTACCGTCTTATGTGATTGCTAATATGCTGAATTAGTAGTTGCCGCTTTATTTTTGTGGGCCTTCTGCTTTGCTTAATTCATTTTAGTTGTTTTCAAAACAAGAATTAGTTTAGGCCGCAACTGGCCGATATCTACCTAGCTATTAGACACGGCTGTCACGGAGAACAGATGCCCGAGGACATCAATACTGTAGACAGCGCTCATACATGTTACTTAGCGGGATCTCTGAACTGGGTGAGAGTCCAGATATTCCGCTTCGCAACCACATGAAACATTACAGGACATGGTTTACATTTCACGGAAGCATTATTAGGTCATATTTCCTATCGTTATGGTGGGGGTAAGAGAGACGAATGCACACTGTAAATGTCCTTCCCGTAAGGGCGTGGCAGATCTGAATATCATGCCCAGACATTTTAACAGAATTCGGTGAGAATACGTATCCCGCCCGTCACCGGGTCCTATGGAACTAACCGTTTAACCTGTCGTTAGGTTTATATACAAGTTGCCAGTTTTGCACTGCGGTGCGGGAGGGTTGTCATAAAATAAAAATTAATACATGTGTTTTCACAGTGCTTTCCTACATTGGCTTAAAGGACTATCTACTAAGTATCCGAAGATACACGGGAATGTGTATGTGATACCGCACCACAGCCATCACCGCTCAGAAACCCCAATAGTTTCCCAGAGTCGAATCAGCCCATGGTACGGATAGGGACATCCAAACAATTAAAAAGTCACAAGGCTAAGAGGAATATGAAGCGAGACAAAATCTTGGAGTTATGAGTCTTACCGGAGTGCCGGGCTAGATTATCGCACTGCCAGAAGAGAAGAGTATATTACATAGTATGTAATGAAGAAATTGTATCTAATCATTTTAAACCTATCCTATCGAGCTGAATAGAAAAGGTTTAGTCGGTAGCATGCCGGGCTAAACAGAGTTATAGCACGGACAGCGCCCTTAGTGAAAAATTGTTGGTGGCGGGAGAAAATGCTGCATATATAAATGTTGCTGTATAGTCTTTCCTACGTGCACTGCATTCCTATATTTTCTATAACTTAAGCAAAACAGTTTAACGGATGGCCACTGGCCCATATACATACGTAATCTAACCAGAACAAACAATACGGTGGCAATGATTAAGATATATATAGTAATACAGGTTAACGAACCTACTATAGTGCGGTTAGCAACACATTGAGGAAAATGAAAATAACCATTTAACAAATACAGAAATTATAACTATTGGTCCTAAGACCGTCATGGTTCCTTTTAGTCATTGGAACCGTTAGTACGGATACGAGATAATTAACAAAACCTATATAGAGAAATAATTAAACGGTGAAGTATAGTTACTTGAATACTTGGTAGTCATTCCCAAGTTAGGCTACCGTGTCACTGAAATTGGCATGTCAATCCGTAGTCAACGTGAGATGTTGCACTCTCCGGAAGCTGGAAAGTTCCCGCAGGCTGGTTCCCGCAGGTTGTTTCCCGTAAGCTGTTTTCTGCAAACAAGAGTCCTGTAAGAACGTTCATGGTGGGAGTGCATCACTTAGTGCTGTAGGCCTAATAGAATGTCTAACGAGCAGTCAGTAAAAGATACGTTACGGATGGAAGGTGTAAACAACCCGATCCCTAGCTGGGGTTGTTAGAGACAAATGAAGACACAAAGCAAAGCTTCACGGTCCTGGGTACGTCAACCAGCTCTGAAGATGCACCGGGCAGAGTTTACTTGCTGCGGTCGAAAGTCGAAAGACCCTACACAATTGGTGCGGCGTCATTTGAAATACCACTTTTAGGCATGGCCAGCAGATCCGCTGAGTCATCCATCAAAGAACATCCTGCCTCTACATCTGTAGACTCACATATTCAGGCCGCAAAGGCCTCACCGCAAGTTTTTGTTCTGAATGTAGATGTAGTATTCGTGAACGATTATCAAAAGTTCCAAATTACTCCGGCAGATGGGGAGTTACAAAAACTGTTGTAGTGCGGTGGGTTGGCTACTGGTAGCTACGGAAACTGAAGTCATATGCGTAATATCTGTCGATCGCAGCTAGTACAGGTCCAACCTGTTCAGCCCCTGGGCGAGGATTCTCTCGATCACTGGATCGCTTCTCCTTTTATACTCTCCATGACGTCACAGGCGCAGGCTTCATCCAATCATCGTTCGAGCAACAGCCAATCAGCACACAGCTAATAATAGCGTTGTCGAACGTTCTAGAACATTCTAGAAGCTTTATGTCCACGTGGTTATGACGTCAGGGCAATATTTTGAAGATAATCATGAAGAGTTTTCCCTGGATAACTCAGCCATTTCTCAACCGATTTTGAAATGGTTTACAGATTTAGAAAGCCCGTCGAATTCTGGTCTTGATTAATGCCAGATTTAACGGGAACAGACGATCAATAAGAATTACAGAGTACCAGCTCGGTACACTATAAGCGCCATCCTATCTAGGTCATAACTACGCGCTCCATAGAAACAGCGTCCCGGCGCGTGCATGCACATAGTGCGTTTTAACGAACTTAGTCGTTTTTTGACACGGTCTCTCTCCCATAGGCCTATAAACGCTTATAGCCCTACCCAGAGGGGGCGTGTTCAGAAAACGAATCCTAGACGGGCGGCGCGTACCCAGCTTAGCTGGTGCGGCCGGTAACCGACCGGTCGATCCGAACTACAGGATTAAGTATCTAGTGAGAACACGGCCTTGGTTTCTGAACTGGGTTCTTTTCATTTTAATGTTTCATTTCCGATATTAGAAGATAAACGTAAACACAGCTGTTGTGGTAAGGCAATTGCTATACAGGTAAGCTGGTGAATATTTTGAAGGTAATTTGACTGGATGCCTATGGCAGCAACAGCGCCCAGGCAAATTAGTTTCAAAATATTCAACAGCATGTTTATTAAATAGTAGATACATACAATTCATACCATAACGCTTAGTCCGTCATCAAGTATGCGTTCGTGACGAACTTAGTTTCGCCATTTATGATGTAATTGATTATGACGTCAACCTCCATCCCTGATAACGCAGCTTACTGGGCCGATGCTGGGCCGATACTTAAAGTATCGGCACGATATCGGACCACCATCGACCCAGTAAACTGCGTTATCTGGGATGTGATGTAGCTTATTATGACGGCATATGATTTGGCTTGACAAACTGGAATCCTCCATTTTAGGTGAGTAGAGCCGTATGCGCACAGTGTCATCATACAAGACTCCCTCTCATCCAGTTTGTAATGATTAACCGTTTAAAATTTTTAATGACTAAATTAGTTCAAGGAAACCCACATATTTTCTCATTAAATGTCCATTTGCAGGGCAAGACAAGACTTTTTTTTTTTAATGTACCACTAGAATGACTGGCTCGCTTATCGAGCGTATCATATAGTGTTCTCTTGACCTACAAATTGATATTTCTCGAGACCACAATGGAGTCAGTTCTTGGCCGGCTTGGGCAACAACAGGGACACGGTGACTCAATCTTATTCATTACAAACTGGATCAGATCAACTAAGTATGTTAACTTTGCTCTCAAAGTTAGATTTACTTATACTTATGGATGAATTTTAGCCAAACTTAAGAAAAATATGAGGATGGAATTTGTTGTTAAATATGCATATAATAGCTTCTCAAAGCTCCTAGTTTTCACATTTTCCCGAGGGAGGCCACCCAGATCCCTCTCCCCAACCCCACACAACACACATGCACACACGCACGCGCACACGCACGCACGCACGCACGCACGCACACATTTGGCCTTGGGCGGTAGAGGATGTAAATCCGACCCTGATGGTGATGACGTGTAGCCAAACATACATGATACACACAAGTAGACTGCGCTCGGAGGAGGCGCTGACTCATGATGTTATGCTCTATTTTGTCATAGATAGCCTATCTGACATTTTGAGCTGAAATACAAATTACTTCTAGCCCACTACAATTTGACTCGATATGTCACATTTTTGGTGATTCCATTGGCTTGTATTCACATGTTATGGCAAAACAGGTGAATTCCTATATGCACTTAGTGATCCTGTGGGTTAGATATTTGACACGTTTACTTGAGACTGCCAGTACTTCTAGCCCACTCCAATATGAATGGATGTGCTAAATTTGGTGATTCTCCCTTCGTGCATGCCAGAGTTATGGCCAAAGATGCACATACCACCATATAGGCAGTGATTTATTCCCTGATAAGGCAGGATACACTGGGCCAATACCGTGCCACATTGGATTGCAACTCTTATTTCACTATGCACCCCCCCCCCCACACCCCCTCACTCGTCTCCCCCTCCTCAATGTGAGGCTTACTTACATTACACTTCTCAACGGTGTAGTTCAATCGCACCAGAGGTGTTCGTAACACGTTATTATTTATCCTTTCTTTGGCTTCGGAAATTTTGTCAATACTGACACTGTAGAAAGTCATTTCTTTTAAAAAGCTTTTCGCAAGCGTACACTGTAAAAGTACAGTGGCAAATAGTTAATAATCACAAACTGTTAAATATAATGCGCAAATAGCATATATACGATAACTTGCACGAACCACTTTCCGGATGCAAATAGGGATAAACGCGATCGCTTTACGGAAATTACCGAAAGGATTACCGACGACATATTATTGTATTTCGTAAATTCCGCATGCGTACACGCGCAATTCTCGAACTTAAATATTTCGAGATTTTATCGCGCTCTATCAATGAGCGATGGCAATGAGTTACGTCATAGAGAACAGAGGCCGCGATTGGATAATTTATCCAGGAGGGGGCGGAGAGCATTCAGAGTCCCGCGTTTAAAATTTACGCGCGTTATATGTTCCGAGTCTCGCTTTACGTTAGTATTTATCTAAAGTAATTTACCCGTTTTCGTTATAAAACCGTTTTGCCTGGCGTGAGTGTTAAAGGGTTAATAGTGCATTCAACACATAAGACAAATTCATTGATCCATTCAATCGCTCATCTCAATCATTCATTGATTTTCAGTCACCCATACAAGAACCCAAGCATTCATCTGCTTGTCATTCAATCAGCCATTCATTCATCATTTATTCATTTTGGGGTTAATACTGCAGTCAAAACATATGATAATTTCCACCATTGTGCACACACAACTGCCAGTTGTTACATGCCAGCCCTAGATGAGATTAATGTCGGCGCCTCTCAAGAGGGATTTTTGACTCACACGTTCTACTGTTGACGACTAGCTTACTGTCGGTGCAAGAGGGAATTTCCAACACAAGAAGAAGAAGATTGCACATAATGGTTAAGAACAGAACTCACTTCCTTGTTATGTCAAGTCCACTAGAATTAAGGGCAGGGACAGCCACAACATGCACACATCTATTGTTTAGGCCTGTGGGATATTGAGGTGCATCTGAAGCTAGTCCACTGTTGAGTGGACAGTAGTGTGAATGTGGGTTGAAGATCGTATATAGGCGCACTCACTACATTTCTTTGGGTGGGGAATTCTACAGAAATATGCTGATGAAGGAGATGTACGAACAGCTTCGTTGATTAGCCAGGAATGTTGTTCAGTGTATTTAGACCCAAGAATCGGCTAATCCTGCCTCATCTGTGACCAGTTGTGTGGCCTCCATTAACAAACATGTGTCCATCAGAATGATGCTGGCCCTCGAATTAAACATAAACAATTGTCAAAAGAAAAAAGTAAATTGCTTTGCTCACGCATTTATTTACCAGTGTAATTTTCAGGCTAATTATACGGGGTAAGATAAAGAGGCCAATTGCATATGCATCACTTTTACGATGACGGCTTCAATGTTAAGGTTTTGCGTTTTCCGTATAGACCACACACTAGATTGTAAAGCATGTCTTATTGGACTGACCAACTTATCTACCACACACTCGGTCAAAATGTAGGTGTGTGAGAGAGGTATGGAGAGGGGAGAGTGAGGAGAGAGTTGGAGAGTGTGATAGAGAGTTGGCGAGAGAGAGCATACTTAGGTCTTAGCCAGGCTTGACTAGGCCTTACTTAGAGCTTATCTAAGACTGTCTAGGTCTTACCTAGTCTAAGCTTTGCCTTACATAGGTATTAGATAGGCTTAGTTAGGCTTGGGTAGGTCTAACAAGCCTTCCCTAGGTGTGGCCTGACATTTGTTAGGCCTTAGCCAGGCTTGACTAGGCCTTAGCCAAGTTGTGCTAGGCCTTACCTCTGCCGTAGCCAAGCTTCGCTAGGCCTTAACCAGGCTTACTTCGGCTTTAGCTAGGCTGGGCTAAGCCTTATTCAGTCTTGGTTAGGCCGTATCTAGTCCTGGATAGGTCTTAGCTAGATTTTAGCAAGCCTGTAGGCTAAGACCTAGCCAAGCCTAAGGCCTAGGTAAGGACTGGCTAATGCTTACATATGTCTAGGTAATACCTATCCAAGCTTAGACAAGGTCTATCCAAGCCTAGATAAGGCCTAGCCAAGCCTGGCTAAGGTCTAGCTGACGCATAGCTAATGCCTAGTCACGCTTGATTAATGCCTAGTTAAGCCTGTCTACGGCCTAGGTATGGCCTAGTCAAGCCTGGCTAATGCCAAGTTATGGCCTATATAAGACTAGCTAAGGTTCATGTAAAACCTAGACTATAGCCTTGTTAAGGCCTATGGTCTAAGTAAGGCCTAGTCAAGCCTGTCTAAGTCCTACCCCACGCTACCATACCATCTCCTATCCTAACGGATAGCTTCAGCTATGCCAAATTTTCTTTTAGAAAACCTGACACTTCGTCATATATCTTATTGGACCACCTTATAGCCCACATACACATAGTCGCCATAGACACTAAAACAAATCTTATTGGGACACCTTATAGATCAAATACACTTATTCACCCGACAATAAAACCTGTTGTATTGGACCACATTAGACCAGACACTATAGACAGTAAAATGTCTTATTAGACCACTATAGAGTACATACACATAGAAACCAGATTGTAAAACCTGTCTTATTAGACCACCTTATAGGCCACATAAAACCTTAGAACAGACATGACAGACTAAAACCGGTCTTATTAGAGAACCTTATAGATGTCATACACTTAGTCGCCATAGACAGTAAAACCTGTCTTATTGGACCACCTTACAGGTAATTTATCATCAGACTGCCTAAAGGCCGTATTATAGTGGTAGCAATGCATGGTGAGATGCTGGGGGAAAAGTTCACTATTCCCGACTGTATGGCATGCTCGCCCGAGTGATCAACAAAATATCGCAGTAACGGTAGTGACGCTGTCACGGAAACGTATGTACTTTTACTGATAAGTAGGCCCACTTTCCAAAATATTTATAGCAAAAATTACATCTATGTTGTTCCGTTTTAGCATGATCTACAAATAGTTCGTTATCTAATTACAGTTGAGCGTTCTCGTTATATTGATAAATCTGCGTGAAAATTACTGAGTACAAATCGCTGACAAGATATAAGTAAAGTCCAATAGTTGCGTGAGTACGCATGCGTCTGGTGTAGCCAATCAGTATCAGGTCCATTTATCCCTATTTGCATACGGAAAGTCATTCGTGCAAGTTATCGTATTTTACTAGTTATTG
Source organism: Chaetoderma sp. LZ-2023a (assembly GCA_034401795.1). Lineage (NCBI taxonomy): Eukaryota > Metazoa > Mollusca > Caudofoveata > Chaetodermatida > Chaetodermatidae > Chaetoderma > Chaetoderma sp. LZ-2023a. The sequence goes on from CM067372.1 coordinate 93,797,607, forward strand.
TGGCGCTCCCGTTAGCGTAGGAGATTTCGCGACAACACGAATGATTATCACCATCGTGAAAAATCTGGACTAGACTCACGTGACGGAGATAAGGGACTTATTGCAACTTCTGCAGGTTATGCGCACACATCTTATAAGCTATAAGCTATTTATTAGCTCAATGGACTTATGACATCCTCCGACAGCTAATTGGACAGGCTGAAAAGGGGTTTCCGTACAATAAAATAATTTTCTTCTTGTGGGTATACGCATCTTATGAAGGAGAACCGCCGTATGCGTAGTTTAAATTTAGTTTAAATTTTATTAACGAACCATATTGACTATGCTAATAATTATATCTAATTTATGATATAGCAAGCAAGTAAATAGTCAACAATGTATACAAAGGTCGATCCCGTGGGGTGGGGATATCACCCCAAACCTGTCAGTGCCAGTTCAGTTTTTCACTCTGAAATTTAGTTTTCATAAAGCCATTGCGCATATGTATAGAGAGGTACATGCTTCTCCTCCTCCACTCCACCTATGACCAATTGACGTTTCCATTTTTTGCTATGTCCCGCCCATCTCTAGCTAAGCTCCGTCCACACCACGCTCGTATTGGGATCGATAGATCTCTGAACTCTGACTATCAATTTCCAGAAAAATATACAGGTAATTAAGCTATTGAATATTTTGGAGCTAATTTGACGAGCTGCTGTTGCTGCCTATGGAAGCAACAGCGTCCAGTCAAATTAGTTTATTTATTTTTAAATAGTAGAGACATACAATTCATACAGCGTGTCGAACTATTAAGAGTGAAAGACGGGCCAAATATAATCATTTATGACGTAATGATTATGACGTCATCATACACGCCACTTAGCTGATTATGACGTCAGATGATAGATGGATACTCTGGAAAGGTGAATTAAAGCCTTACTTAAGGAACAGTCAATTCAGTCTAATCATTATGTCAACAAATGCTGATAAGGAACAATTCATGGAATTCGATTTAATTCAATTGTCGAAAATTCCTCTTTTATAAAGAAGCACCTCCAGTTGGAGTAATTGGTTGACACTAGACTGGTGAAGCATAAATGCTCGTTGTTAGAGTTCGTATAATTACTACAGTCTGCATATAATTGTAAATGTCAATATTGTGTTTGATACAGGTTAATGCTATCAATGTTCTGATATTTGTTAAGATATATAGTTCTACTTTATTATGGTTCAAACTCACTCAGAAGTTCTCTCCGTCGGTGGTGCAGTGTATACATATATCGACGAAAAATACACTCTGCATCAGATAGGCAACATGTATTTAGTAGCATGGACGGATCTATAATGAAATCTGCGAACATGATGCGATTGTTAGTGATGGGTATGACTGCTTGTTGACATGTCGTGCACGGTTCTTTTAAAAGCAGTGATAGATATTTCTTGCAGACGTCACGTAGGGCGCTGCATGATATGAGAAAATGATGGTATATCTTGGCTTCTTCTTTGCACATAACAGATTCTGAGCCCACCGTGTTTTGGTTGTGGCCAGCTCTGTTTGCTTGTAGTATGTATGTTCTAGTGAGTAGCCGCAGTTGCACCGATGAAGCTCGTATGTCAGTGCGAGTAGTGGACAGAGTTGCTACTGCTGGGTGAAGTGATCCAATTTTGAAGTTATCCTTAACCATATGGTGTAGAGATGAATACAGCCTGGCATTCGCCAATAGTCTGTTGCGGCGACCTAGCTTTAATTGGCGATAATCCCTCTGTAATTAGCACGTCTTTTCGAAAGGTCTTCTAAGAAAAGCACCAGTTATTTTAATCTCAAATGGAGAACACAATTCTAATAGTAGCCTACGTCCAAAACTCGCATATGTACAGCTATTTTGGGAGGTATTTATGACTAGTAAGATGGTGCTTGTTTGTTAAAAATCGGGTAAATCTGCCGACCACATGAGTGACAGTTCAGATGACTGCATGCATGAAGGACTGACTGACCAACCAACCAACCGACTGACCAACCACATGAGCGACCGACCGACTGTATGTGTGACCGACTGCATGAGTGACAAATTGGATGACTGCATGAGCGATGGACTGCATGAATGACAGATCGGAGCACTGCATGAGTGACGGACTGACAGACATGCTAATAGACCAAGCCAACCCATCCACAGACTGATCAACTCACTGAGCAACCGATTGACCGACAGCATGAGTGACAAATCGGATGACTGACGGCCTGCATGAGTGATAGATCAGATGACGGCACGAGTGATGGGCCAACGACAGTCTGCCAGACCAAACCACCCACCTACCGACTGACCAACCCACTGACCGACCGACCGATTGCATGAGTAACAGATGGGATGACTGCATGAGTGACAGATCGGATGACTGCGTGAGTGGCAGACTGACGGACTGCATGAGTGACAGATCGGATGACTGCATGAATGACAGATCGGATGACTGCATGAACAACAGACTGATGGACTGCATCAGTGGCAGATCGGATGGCTGCGTGAGTAACAGATCAGATGATTGCACGAGTAACAGACTGATGGACTGCATGGGTGATAGAGCAGATGGCTGCATGAGTGACAGACTGAGGGACTGCATGATTAACATATTGGATGACTGCATGAGTGGCATATTAGGATGACTGAATGCATGACAGACTGGTAGACTGCATCAGTGACAGATCAGATTACTGCATGAGTAGAGTGGCAGATCGGATGACTGCATGGGTGACAGATGAGATGACTGCATGAGTGATGGAATGGATGACTGCATAAGTGATGGGCTGACGGATAGACTGACAGACCAAACCACCTATCCACCAACCCACCGACCTACCGACCGACCGACCGTGTGAGCGATGGACCGACCATATAAGTGACAGATCTGATGACTACATGAGTGACAGATCGGATGACTGCATGTGTGACTGATTGGATGACTGCATGATTGAACGATCAGATGACTGCATGAGTGACAGATCAAATGACTGCATGAGTGACTGACCACCAGACCGCATGAGTGACAGATTGGATGACTGCATGTGTGACTGATTGGATGACTGCATAAGTGAACGATCAGATGACTGCATGAGTGATAGATCTGATAACTGCATGAGTGACAGATCAAATCACTGCATGAGTGACCGACTGTCAGACCGCATGAGTGACAGATCGGATGACTGAATGAGCCGCAATCCACTACTTGGCCTATAGGGCTTTGGTGGCGCACTATTGAGCCTATTCTGCTAGAATGGCAAAGCATGCTGTGAATCGTGTGCTTATAGATTAGCATATTTAATATTCGCAATGCATCTATATATAATACCAAGATTAACCAAGTCTAAGCACAGTTAATTCTCTCTACAATAGTAATGCTCCAACGGTCACAGGGCGTTTCACTGACAAGGTCCTGCAAAGATAGTGTACTCAAGCATCCATCCGCATCAGATCCACAGGCTGGTGTACATATATGGCTTGTTGTGTTGCACTTGCATGCTTGGGTTCTACACTTTGCCTTACAACCACATGAAACCAGTTCAATGCACATACTTGGCACAGAAGGTGTTCTGGTCCATCTGATCTTTATGGCGTCATCTGTTTCAAACCAACCACAACTTGCTTCTGGTTTGACTAAGACCATGCATGTACCAGAGGCATGTGGCCACGCATTCGCCTGATAAATCGAACGTAGCAGATGCAAATCAAGTGCATCGCATGTTGGATGTAGCAACTCGGAGGCATTTTTACTCTTCTCAAATATATCAAACCTCGTTTTGTCTATGCCACTATAAACATCTGGTCTACTAGGGTCGAGAAACACACTCAGCAACTTGGACCAAATTACCATTTCGCCAGACTCCGTGAAGTAGCTCTGGTTTTTCTAGAAAACATTTCCAGCAAGTCTTTTCAAATCCAGCAAATGATGACACAGTGTTAATACTTGTGTGGGCATGGAAACCAATTATATTGTGCAACACAAATGGTTTGAATTTCTTTGCGATTTGTGCAACACAAATGGTTTGAATTTCTTTGCGATTTTGTGAACAGGATAGGACTTAGTAACCCTCAGTGTTCCACTCATCACCCACACCACTTTAGCATGATGCACCAGATAAAAAAGTATGAGAATCCTCTTGTAGCCGATCTGGATGACTTCACATGCGGGCAAGTGCCCTTCCATGGATTAATACCGGAGACGTGTTTGCATAGGAAGAGAGCAATACCCTTCTTGTTATGATAAAGAGCAATAAACTGGACCACAATTGAGATAAAGCTAATCTTCACGATTGATAACCTTGCGAAGTCAGTGCTTTACATTTCCTGACCTAATGGACCTAGTTGGTACCTTGATAGATGTCTGTCCACAACACTCATCAAACACAACATGAACTCGCTTAGCTGTACAAGAGAAATTGCTTAAAAGCTCCATAATGAACACTTCAAGATAGTCGTTTTAATGTCAGGCGGTTTGATGGTTTTCCCATAGACTTGAATCAAAGCATGGCCATATATTAGTGTACATGTCGGAACATTAACTTGTACATCAGGTAATTCTACAGATGTGTCTATTCGTAATCATTGTATCAAAACTGGCAACAGAGCAGATTTTTTGGGTTGAATTCATCATTATACTGGTTTAGCCAAGAATATTTGGGCAGGAGACAACTCGTATTTCATTGCCTCTTTCACTTCAATGTGTCGTTCAGCTTTTGACACATTAAAACGTTTCTATATCAGATGTCTGTATGACGTTAGAGTTTTTCTCATCATTTGCACCAGCTGCTGTTTTCTTGTACAAGGTTCCAAATGTGTTCACGTTCTCTTTTTTGGGTGTATGAAAAATGGCACACTGCTAAAAAAGTTGAGACTCTTTATGAATGAATCCAAAACAGAGTTCATCCACATATATATATTTATATATCTACAAAGCATGAAACTAAGGATGGAGGAAGAGTAAAATCCTGAGCTCACTGCGTTGTAGTACTGCTGACATTGCTGCGTGCTGTGTCCCGGGGAATATAACTTTCTAGTTCTTCTGGAAGCTATGAATTTGTAGATCAAAGATGCCCTTGGCAAAAAGACTATGTTTATACAATGCAACCTGCGTATCCTTGATGGTGTATAACTGTAACAGCTGGGCATCTTTAGAGAAGCATGATGCCTGCCACGGCAAACACCTTCGCACCATCACTGACCATGGATGGCCAGACAGCATAATTTCCAATGATGCACTATACAAGATGTGTAATATATCGCCGCTGTCCGTAAAAGTCACCCAGCAAAGCTTGTCCATGTTTGACCATGTGCTAAAGATGCCAGTGGACACACCCGCATTGAGAGCCTTGGAATTCGCCTTACTGGGAGCCAGCAAATACGGAGCCAGGGGAAAACGTCATTGCATAAATCTATTAAGCATGCTACGAGGTGACATCATGAAACCATAACTCGGTACAGTCAAATCAAGAATGGGCCTGAGGAAGCTACGGATTTTGGCTGAGGACAAGACACAGTGGGTAAAAGTGAAGAAGGACTGATTACAGCTGTATGATGTTCCTACTACTACAGCCGCAGATTACAGTAATCATACACATGTGGCACTTTTGATGAAATTGAAATATCCAAGATGGCCACTAAGATGGCCACCGATAATGTGAATGGCCATCTTTGAGTCACTATTCCAAGTAGAATAGTAATTTTAATGTTTAAATATAGTTTTCTCTAATCAGTGGCTGGCTTTCTTGAATAGATTTTGGTGTACTTTTCATTCAGATTCTAAATTACACATGGTTACTCCTTTCCATTAAGTGAAACTTGTCTATTATGGGCCCCTATTGCTGTCAAACTATAGCAATTCATTACATTACGGTCGTTGTCTACCATCTGTCTCAAACAACCTGCATTATTTCCTTCAAACGGCTATCTACCAAGCTATATAATGCATATGAATTGCATTAAGTGACTTCTTTATGCAATAACCACTTTTTGATTGAACATGCAGCGCCCATTATAAACAGCTCTCTCTCTCTCTCTCTCTCTCTCTCTCCTCTCTCTCCTCTCGCTCTCTCTCTCTACGTCCCCCCTCTCCCTCCCCCATTCTCTCTTTTTCTCAATCACTCCCCCCCCGTCCACCCCCTTCCCTCCCCTCTCCACACACACCCTCCATTCCCCTCGCCCACGTTCTCTCCCTGCCAATCCGTCTCCATCTCACTCACTCCCTCTTTCCCTCCCTACCTCTCTCCCTGCAGTAGCTGACTCATGTCTAAAAGTTAGGTTGAAAACAACTAAACATTAGGGTATGGCCCGCTAATCCCCACCTTTCCCCATCTCTCTTAGTTCCCTTGCATAAGCATATGGCCCAAGAAACCTGTGATAAAAACCTAACTTAAACAGCATAAAGCTGACATTAAAATTAAAACAAGCACCACTAAACACCAAGCACTCAGACTAATGAAGACAGGTAGATATCTCTTTTCCAATGAGCAACATAAGCTAGCTCAGGGATGGCGGGCATCATTCCCTGTAGCTTCAGAGGGATGGCTGACATCTCCCCCCCCCCCTTTCTCCTTCCTCTTCTCCAAGTTTAACTTCATTTTCCCACCACCGGAAGGGGCAGGTTGTGCGTAGAGTGAATGCATATACGCACTTACCCCTTTATCATACTAGAAGTACAGCTGGCCAACACCAATGCTTTTTCCGTGAAACATTCAAGCCTATATAATATTGATAAAGACTGCTTTTTCGGGCCATCCAGTGTTGCACAGACCAGAGATCATAAGTTCAAGCTCGACATAAAACGCAGCTACAAAGATATTCAGAAGCACTTTTTTTCATTTTTCTATTTTTAAAGAAAAGTCCATTTTATTATTTATTTTAGTTCTGCTCTAATTATATTCAATTTTCAACTCCCGGGGATTACTGTTAGGCATACACTGGTTAATCCAATCAAACCAATTATTATTAATCTGTCTTAGGTCATTGTTATAACTGTTCCATTGTTCAAGCGCTCTCTAACCTTTAACAATCTGAAACCATACTGTCCATAACTCTGGACTCAGACACCGTTTTATTTCATAATAATCAAACAATTTTGTACCAAGCATTTCTATAAAAACAAAAGTGTCTTTGTACTTGAGTCGTATTAATTCTTGTATATAAACCCTTTAAATAATCTACTTGTTACCTGATGAAACGCATTTATGTGGGAAAGCTCGTCAAAATAAACTAAGTTAGTCTTAAAAGGTAGTAACTTTGAATCATGTTTTTCTTGTCACCAGTTAACATGTAACTAAAGGCTAGGCACAGCAGGGTGTAACCATGAGTAGAGGTGGTACATCGCAACTAACGTAGGGCACACACATCTGCACCACACCATTTCCACAAAACATAGCTAAAATCTTAAATCTAATGTCACTGATATATTGATGGCTTCGGGGAGACTTGATTAGGGGCACGTTTTTGCGACTGAATTGGTTCATAGCTGACTGACACAGTCCGTGGTTCGTGCATTTTGGCATTCCGGAAGTGGAAGATTTACTGACGTGGTTCGTCGAACCAGGAACCGAGTTTTGATCTCAGTTCATTGTTACCAATGGGTACTTTTTCGTATGTTTCAATATGGCAGCGTCCAGCTAAATTTTACATTAACTTATTTGAATGACGAAATCTTGTCAATATTTTTAGTGTATGTGGTCGGCTGCGTATTTACATAGACTGATATCAAAGTCTAAATCGAAATACGATCAATTTAATTGCTAAAATTAACGCAATTTAGAAAATTTGAGGATTCATAACATTACCATGAAATTGCAATCGGTACGTTAATTTGGATAAAATGCCATTTTAGCGTTTCTGGCTTGTGGCCAGTGGTTCCTAGTTCGTGGTTTTATGAACCAATTATGTTGCGAAAATGGGCCCATGCGACAACAGCCAAATCATTCAAGAACAAATTAGATATCTACTTCAAAGAAACAAACCCCATAGCGAAATCAGAGACCTCAAAGTACGGCCAACAAGCAATGTTCAAGTTAGTACAAAAGCATTGTGCAGGAAATTGCCCAGCAAAGTCTACATCTCTTGACTTTAGTGACTCGGAGGTGAAGGATTGGCCAATTATTTCGATGACTTAGCCACAATTAAACACCATCCCAACTTCAATGATGAAGCCTGGCTTCTCCGCAGATCTAATTCACTTACTGCTAAGCATAGTGCCATCGGATGTGGAACATTTCTGGCTATTACTGTATCTGAAACAGAAAAACACATATTTCTATGAAGAAGCGAGAAGCAGCAGATTCCTTTGAAATCTCAGCAGAGCATGACCAGTCGGCATCAGATGATGTTGTCCTTGTAATCAACCATCTGATAAACAGAATCTTCAGCCAAGGAATACTCCCAGGCAGCATGAAAGTTGGTCTCGTATTCCCCATTCTGAAGAAATGAGGATATCTTATCAACCCTGACAGCTATAGACGTAGCATGGTTAGTTCTCTTTTAGGAAAGATTCTAGAGAAAGAACAACTTGTTCGCACTAGATCAATCATAGAACCCATACAAATTAAGCACCATTTTGGTTTTATCAGTGGGTATACTCCTCCGTCTAAGTAGCCTTCTTGATTGCTGAATGTTTTGTAGAAGCCAAAGACATTAAATTACCTTATATTACCTTCATGTATGCCTCAAAGGCGCTCGACATCGTGTGCCACAAGAGTATGCTTAACTCAGTTCATTCTCAATGCATCCATGGCAGGTTTTGGGATCTCTATAGTAGCATGTACATACAGACATTACCCTAGTCATAAAATTGTAGGGCAGCCTGTCTCGGTCAATCAACGAGGAACTTGATATCAGGCAAGGTGCATGCACATCCCCAGATCTGTTCAAGCAATGTAGTAACCCTCTTCTGGACAAGCTGTTGCCCATACAGGGGCTTTCCATATTGGTTCCATCTCCACTGGAGCTGTAATGTGCGCAGATGACCTGGATACTGTATCCAATAATGCAAATTCTATGCAGCATCTAGTCAATATCGCAGAGATAGATGCATTCCAATGAAAGATATCTGTTGAGTTCTACCAAAACTAAAACAGTAGTGCCAGAAACAGCAACAACGTACCTTTATCCGGATGCTTCCTTTCACTTAAATGGAACTCCACTAAACATTTCTGCAGAAGAGGTCCATTTAGGTATATACAGATCATGTGATACAAAGAACAGTTTGACAGTTACTGTATGACTTCACGTGGATAGACGCACATCACACTCTCTCATGGGTGTTGGGGGGGGGGGGGGGGGGTGTTGGCAGATATGCACGGACTGAATGGTATAAACCTTGAACCATCAAAAGATCTACACCTGACCTCTTGCATGGATTAGAAGCTCCCATTCTCTCAAAAGTGGAAATCGAGCACAAAGATTACTCCAGAGGATGCACAAATCAGCTCCAGCACCTGCATGTTTCAACAGCAAATGCAGCTACATACCTCCTCCTAGGTGTAATCCTGATTGAAGGTCAGCTACACAAGAGAATTCTAACCCTGTTTGTTAATATGCTTCGACGACCAAGCTCAATTGAAGCCCAAGTTATTAGACAGGTTGTTGTAAAGGATCTCAGATCGAACATCTGAGTTATTGTGAGCAGACAGCTGTTAACTCAGTATCAACCACCATCAGCATTTCAACTCCTTGTATCAGCAACCATCCAAGTATGTCTGGAAGTATCTCCTACGTCAAACGGTTAATGGCTACTGGCAAGATCTACTGCTGGAAGATGTATCTTATAAAGTCACTCCACCCTACATGAATCTGAGTGCATGTGTCAACGGCAGATGACATTTAGTCTGGGAGATACAGAACACTGGCACTCTCACTGTAATCAAAGAAACAGTTACGGCTAAACTATTGATTCAAAGCTATAACCTTTACGACAGTACAACACGTAACCGCTCTCTGAATACCACATGCCTACTGTGTATGAAAGCAGCCGAGACAGTTGAACACTTTCTGTTGACCTTGTCCACTCTAGAAAAAGTCTGTTCACCATATTTGTACAAGATAAATGATATTCTTCAAATGGCAATCTCCCTGATCTGAAAGTACAACAGAAAGGGGAAATTACAAGGTTATCCTAGACACCGCTCATGTCCTCACGCCCTTCAACCCACTATCAATACTGATGGGAGAAGTTACTCAAGACCCGTGCTTCAAGTTACATCATACTCGTTCATATCGACTTACTGAGTGAGTGAGTGAGTGAGTGAGTGAGTGAGTGTTCGGATGTGTGCATGCGTGGATGCGTGTGTGTGTGCCATTTTAGTCAACTTCTGATGAAAATTCGACATTCTATGGAAAAAAAAAAAAGGCCGGGCTTGAATTGTAATTCTATTGAGTGCCTATAAATAAATAAATAAATTCCAGTCTTTTATGCCTACGGTATTAAAGTCACTCTCCATCAAAATGCCTCTTTTATCACTCATACATGCAGTATCTTAAAATACTAAGTGAATTACGTGTAACGCCGTAAGCAACTTATGGTGACTAACTTCAGATGGGGATATTTATGAATTTTAGTATTACGTCATAGTACAGCTGGATGCATCTGTGTAATTAGTCTATGGTTTAACTTAAGCCAAATGGACATTCTCGTCAATCTCCACCCCCCCCCCCTCCCCCTCCCCCTTACGAAAACTGGTAACTTTTGCTTATTTATTTAATTTAATTTTACTGCTTTTTTCGTTTGGAGAAAGTAAGCTGTACATGCTAATATTATTACTTATTAAAATGCTGCAAACATCGAAATTATTATAGCAAATGCAGTGATCGGTGGTTTTGTGCTAAACAATCGTGAATGAAGTCAGTATATATAGATATATAGTGCGTGTGCGAGTGCGAGTGTTTTTTAATTGGACCGAGCAAGCCATACTATAACCAAAAAAACACGTTAATGGCTTATGACTCGTAAAATGATGATGATAATGATGATGATGTAGACTTTCCCTTCGCATATTTGGAATGTCCCATCCACGTATGAAGTAAACTGTCGCGAAAATGTACTCCCAATTACCGGTTCGATGTGTCTAGATATCCGGTCATGCGCACTTGCTTTTCACTCAACTGTCGACACCGGCGGTTGCCAATCTAAAGATAGAGGCGTGGCTTCGACGAGAATACACCTCTAATGTATTGACTGGCCATCTTATATCATTATCACAACGACTAGACTGTTACACAGACTCCACTTCGGCGACCAGACATATCGGGACACAGTCCATCTGCGTAGCGGACTGTAAAAGGAACACTATGGATCGTGGTGATTTTGGTATCATCTTAACCTCTGTATCACTAGCTTAATACAGACATTAAAATGGACTTGATCCACCCAGTGGTTCGTGTAAGATCAATATCCACGCAATGTCAGCAAATTCTTGACCTCATTTTGTACGCGACAGATTTGAATTTTACGACGAATTCAGATGGACTATTTTTCTGTTAACTACTTGCCATACAGATTACTATAGGCTTTAATATCATCTCGTTTTACGTGAATTAATATTGTCTGGTATGAGGAGAGTAGCGCTCGTGGATTTTTAAGTTTCAATTCTCTCTACCACCATATTCTGGTGGAAATCACTACGCCAATGGCTACTCAATACATACGAGATACTTTTCTCGAACTCGAATCGAAGGTATATCAGACATGTGAAAGCTGGTCGGCCAATCCTTGACTATGTCTTGGTGCGGTGGTCCAGTGGAAAGATGCCTGGTTGCTGATGCTATGCGGAGTTGCAGAATGGCGGTTCGATCCCCCGACCGGGAGATGGTGATCAGCAAATTAAACTAACGGGTGCATCACTGTCGGCTAAGTTAGCACATGGAAATTGAAGCCGCACGTTGCCAGTGCGTCAATAAAATAAAAATACATATACTGCCAGAGCCGTGCTGGAGTCAGAGTACAATAGGCGTAAAAGCCTAGGATTGATTGTGACAGATGCATCGACAGATAGTCCCATATGAATCGTCAGTGTGTCAGTATATCAGACATGTGAAAGCTGGTCGGCCAATCCTTGACTATGTCTTGGTGCGGTGGTCCAGTGGAAAGATGCCTGGTTGCTGATGCTATGCGGAGTTGCAGAATGGCGGTTCGATCCCCCGACCGGGAGATGGTGATCAACAAATTAAACTAACGGGTGCATCACTGTCGGCTAAGTTAGCACATGGAAATTGAAGCCGCACGTTGCCAGTGCGTCAATAAAATTAAATTACATATACTGCCAGAGCCGTGCTGGAGTCAGAGTACAATAGGCGTAAAAGCCTAGGATTGATTGTGACAGATGCATCCACAGATAGTCCCATATGAATCGTCAGTGTGTCAGTATATCAGACATGTGAAAACTGGTCGGCCAATCCTTGACTATGTCTTGGTGCGGTGGTCCAGTGGAAAGATGCCTGGTTGCTGATGCTATGCGGAGTTGCAGAATGGCGCTTCGATCCCCCGACCGGGAGATGGTGATCAACAAATTAAACTAACGGGTGCATCACTGTCGGCTAAGTTAGCACATGGAAATTGAAGCCGCACGTTGCCAGTCCGTCAATAAAATAAAAATACATATACTGCCAGAGCCGTGCTGGAGTCAGAGTACAATAGGCGTAAAAGCCTAGGATTGATTGTGACAGATGCATCCACAGATAGTCCCATATGAATCGTCAGTGTGTCAGTATATCAGACATGTGAAAGCTGGTCGGCCAATCCTTGACTATGTCTTGGTGCGGTGGTCCAGTGGAAAGATGCCTCGTTGCTGATGCTATGCGGAGTTGCAGAATGGCGGTTTGATCCCCCGACCGGGAGATGGTGATCAACAAATTAAACTAACGGGTGCATCACTGTCGGCTAAGTTAGCACATGGAAATTGAAGCCGCACGTTGCCAGTGCGTCAATAAAATAAAAATACATACATACATACATATAAATGTGATCTATTGTACATTATAAGTCTGAGGCGAGACTCATATCCTTTCTAACCGAAAATCTGTATGGCTAATAAAATCCCCAAATAGGTTAATTTACTGGCTAATAATCCCAGAAAGGTAGTCAAGTCCCTGTATAAGTGTTCATATCAAGGTAGCTTTTCAGCATTCTGTCCCCGTGCCACTGTCTTGTGTGTCACATATATGTTAGTGTATAAATGTTTTGTAATGTGTGTAAGGAGTCCATCGCTCAATAGGCCATGCCTTTGATGGACTGCCGGTTTAGATTCTATTTACATGTATAGAAAAACCATGAAATAAAGCAACTTTGAACTTGAACTTGTGGTGCCTAAACGGCTGGAGTATGTATTCTAGTACCTACTCGGGTCTACCCTCCTATCAGCAAGGGTAAATCGAGTAGTCACGTGTTCGCATTGAAATCAATGTAATTTAAACACGTGCTCATTTGCGCGAGGGTAACTGATCACATCTACCCTAGAGTAGCTACGAGAGTATTCGCCTAAACTCGCTAGTAGTGAATGTATAAGGGATGAGCGGTCTAGAGATTATGATATCTATGGTTGGTACACGCGGGTACAATTTTCAAGATGGCGGAAGATCGAAGTGATCATGGTTCAAAAAATGCCGACAGAGACCGCGATAATACATATAATGGCGACATTGAAGAAGAAGAGCCAGACTTCAGCGACCCTGAAGGCTTTGTGGACGATGTCACTGACGAAGGTAAAGCGGTGACCAACTATGACACGTGTACCATTATATAGTAGTATATTACTATGTTTTCGTGATTGACCATATTGTTCACTAAAGACAAACTTAAACTACAATCTAAAAATAGAGGCGTGACTTGTACGGGAATACACCTCTAATGTATTTACCAGCCATCTCATTACGTCATCACAACACCTAGGGCTAGACTGTTACACAGACTCCACTTTGGGGACCAGACAGCCCTGTGACAGATAATAGATATTTGGACAGCCTGACGGCCCGGGGAGAGTCAGAGCAATTAGTATGTTCAAAAGTTGGAGAACTCCGCCACCGCTTGGTAGCACGCCTCTTAATCGACCTTTAATTTAATGGTCAAATTTGCCTAAAAATTTTAATTAAAAATAGTTAATGGCCATTTGCTGGTCAAGAGATTATTTTTGAAAATTTACCACGGTAATGACTGTCTCAGTTACTGAATAAGCCATTTCAATGGAAAACTTCAAAAATAATCTCTTGACCTGCAAATGAACATTTATCAGGAAAACTATCACAAGCCTTCTTTGACTTGACTAATGTGTCCTAAAGTGAAATTTTTTTAAAATTTAATTGTACATGACTGTGACAGCAGTTGATGTGTTGCTAAAATGGCATCTGAGCGAAAAGTGCCCAAAGGGGCAACCCTTGCTAAATGGAGGACCGAGTATAAGTGGTTAAGTCCTCATTTTCTGGGACCTACAGTTGACTATGAAATTGTTCTATCTTTATGCATTTTCTCCTGAAAATGTCTTAGTCTATTTGACTTTTTCAGGACAAAATGGGTAAAAATAGAACGATTTCACAACCAACCGAAAACCTATATTTTTCTCCAGAAATGCAGGAGATGGCCTCGGAGAGCATCTAGATTTAAAGATTTTGAGGCCGAAATTGGTTTTATATATATTTCTTGGTATTCTGATCGCAAATTTGCCATTTTCGAAACTGGCGATTAAAGTTTGGTGGCCATCTTGGATCATTTTCCTGCCAAAAGCTCTTATACTAAAGCAATGGGAAAGTTAAAATGTCTTCTCGAAAACCAGTGGGCCGATCTCAATTATATTTGGCAGGAACAATCCTTAGGGCATAGACATTCAAGTTTGTTCAAAGGGCCAATTTGACTGGTAGGTATCTTGTTCCAGTGGTCATCTCATTTTTATGCTCCCCGAAAAATATTTCGCGGGAGCATATAGTCGCCGCTTTGTCCGTCCATTCACCATATATAAGTTTGTCTGTGGCATAGTTTCAAGACTCACATATAGTCACCAAACTTGGTATGTGGATGCATCTTAGGGAGAAGGTGTGCAGAGTATGAAAAGTAGGTCATGCTGACCTTTTCATGGTCGTTTTGCATATATGTCTATTTGCGTTCCATCTAATCCTAGAGATGGTGGTATGATCGTCGGACAGATGTATATAAGTGTCTACGGCTTCGGGGGATGAAGTTACTGATCGAGCTGATGATGGAATGATTGACTGATGGATGAATATAATTGTCTGTTACCGGTGATAAGTGACAGATTGACTGCCAGACTTGAATATTCCAGGATGGTCGGTTCACTAATTAACAGACCGGCCGAGGTATTGACGGACTGACTGACGGGCCGACTAACTGACTAAATTATTGACTTCCACTGACTGACTGACTGCACAATTGTCTTCATTGACTAACATACAGCTTTTCAGATTAGGCTATGCTTTAACTTTTAACATCATAACAAGTTGACAACACTAAGTTTTTATATCATATATCTTTCTTCTTCATGTAAATTTAACAACAGCATACAGACAGTATTCTCGTGGGCATCACCCACCAACGATCTCCTCAATCAATATAAAACCTTCATTTTTATACACGTTTCCACAATGGTCACAAGAATAATTAAATATAGATTATGCAAGTGACATTTGACAACAGTTTTTCCAAATTTTCTTTCATACAATCTGTCAATGTACACATACACACCTACTATCAATTTAGATCAGAACATTTAAAATTAGATGTCTTTTGTTATACTATTTTGGCATGCATCAACTGGCTCAGGCCATTCAAGACTTGCTGACTGCCACTAATCACCAGACGCCTGCTGTGGTCATTTATGCGTAGCTTGATTGTGACATAGTGTTTTATCCAGGATTTATACTTCTTGGCTGCCTGTGACACCAGGATTAGATGGGCGTGGCTTACAGATTCCCTCCTAAATGTTTTTATTTTTCATGTATAGTAAAATCTCTCCTGCCATATATGCCTCCTCTCGCAATTACATCAGTCCTATGATGTTGCCGAAGGCACACCACCTGGTGTGACATTAAGATTTGACTATATTGCATACTGTAATGCACTTATTGAGGATTTTCCTCAACACGATATCAATTTGCAAAACTGATATTAATATAAACACATAATTATCGCAATAATACATCCTTAGTGCGTTATTTAATAAAGCTCACGTTTCACACCTTAAATATGCGGGTAGTGTGGGCCTGTCTTCCACAGACACTGACACATGAATATATCCATGGAATATAATGGCGGAGGCACACATTTAATCCTGAATACCATGCTGAATAACCTTCTGTGGCTATCACGCTGCGCCTCCAAGCATGACATACAGAAACAAAGCAATTACAGAGATGTGTATGGGGATGGCTAGTTCTCCTTCGATCAATACTCACCATTCTGTTACTTCTGATATACAGCTGGCCTTGACAGCGGCTCTAGGATTATAGACTTAGAAAGCTTTACCGACTCCTGGGAACCGGGTACTCGGCTCCCAACTGCCGAGTACCCGTTTACCATAGAGCTCATTCTTGTTTGCATAGCAACAAGAGCAATACATGCTTTTTGCAGGAGAAGATTTTTAGTGTCTTTTGTTAAAGAAATCTAAGTCTGTCTGTGAAGTGATAGTTTGTGCGTTCTTGAGGATTTAACTGGATACTATGGAGAATACCGCCGCTGAAAACCAGGTTGTATCATTCTTTATTATCCATAGTTAAAAGACTTAGGTCTCTAAATTTCGCTGTGTCGCATGTCCTGATTTCTGACCCCAGAGAATCTGGGACGTGTGCTAACAACGATATATGCCAGACGATCGACTTCTTTAACCCCAACAGGCGATCGGCAGATATGAAAATAGGTGTTTGCTACGGTATTTCTAACACAAATATCGGCTGACGTCGTTCTCCGTAGGATCTGAGCGGGTGACGTCACACCTGGTTCGCTCGGATGTTTATGTGAAGAAAATTTGTTCGCGCATCTCGTTCTGGGTGCTGCGTACTAAAAATGGTACCGGAAACTTTAGAATGTTCAAGTTTACGTGCGATCACGATCGGTTTGCAATGATCGGTGGTTTCAAAATTCTTGAGTAGATGCATGGTCTGCGGTTTTACCGTGTGATACAGCAGTTTGTTATACATTTTGTTGTTTTCTTCACATATCGTTTGGCTTTCGTTAGGGAGTATAATTTATATTGATTGGTAAATATACCCCGAATGCTATGCGATATGATTCCTGGAGCCGTTACACATCCTGGAGGATCTAATATGGGTGTGTTTTATGCCCGCTTCGTTCTTGTCGTCATAATCAATGCGATCTTTGTTGTAGCGGGGTGGGGTGCGGGAGGGATACGGTTAATTTATGAGTCAAATTATTTGAAAATTAATTGTCTGCCTTCCATCAGGGTCTCGTTCCGCTTGTAATTGTAGGTTTGTGCTTATTTTATAGGCCAAGCCAACCCCGCCATCATGTGACGAGTGCCATAAATTTGTACGAGTCGTATTTAAGGACCATGTCTGCTTTAGGTGTTCGCCCTGTAACCTAGACCATAGGTGTAATGTGTGCGCAGTGTGGTCCGTGGATATGATGGTTAAGTTCCTTGCCCAGAAGGACTTGGCTGGGTCTGACGCGGGGTCAGGCGGTCCGAGAGTAAATCGTGGAGCGCCCGGTTCGGCCGGTGGGGGTGCTCCACGTCCCCAGCTGGAGGTGGCGGGGATGGCACCGCCGGCGTGGTTTGGTCCGGCTATGCAGGGTTTTCTGCATAGCGTTCTGCCCACGCTGGTGTCGTCCCTGCTACCAAAGGTTGGGGGGGGGGGGGCAGTTTCTCCCCATGCCTGGTACAGACCCTGTCCTCGGACAGGGTTCTGGACTGGTTTCCGAGGGGGCCGTCTTGTACGGACCCCTGGCAGTCCCGTCTGGCTCCGGCCAGACGGGTTCTGTTTCTCTGCGGCCACCGACAAGACGGACCCCTGGCAGTCCCGTCTGGCTCCGGCCAGACGTGTTCTGTTTCTCTGCGGCCACCTCCGGGTGGTCCAGTAGCGGTGGCTGGTCCGTCAGGTGTGGGAGCCGTCCGCCAGGATGGCTCCACGGTTTCCTCGTCTAGTGACGACTCTTCGGAGTCCGAAGACGAGGAGGAGAGGTTGCTGCGGCCTGTGATGCCGCAGGTGGAGAATATGGAGGTCGATTCCGTCCTGGACGGAACCGGCCTCCATTTGTCTGACTTGGCGCAAGCCAGGGCAGCGGCTCCGCCTGTGGCTGAGGCTAATCTGGTACTGGGCACCGGTTCCGTGATGGTTGGTTTGGCACCAGCCGACACGGTAACGGGTCGGCCGGGCTGGGCGTGGTACTCACCTATCTCGCCTGGTTCGGCAGTCGGACGTGGGGTGCCGTTGGCGCCCGTGTCTGGCTACGGTTCCGCGACTGCTACTGGTCCATACGGTTTTCCGTGCGGACCTACCCCATGGACCGGAGTGTTTCATGGGGTGGCGGCGGAACCGTGTGGTACCGGAGTGCCTGGCGTGTCAGCCATGGCTCCTTGCCGGGAGGCCGTGGCTGGCAGGCCCGTGAACACGTCAACGGGTGACGTGTTTGCGGGTGTGTCTTCATCGGAGATAGATTGGTCAGAGGCTCTGGCATGGCTAGCCAGGGTTGACCCGTCTGTGGTTTCGGCCACGGCCGATGAAGATGCGCCCCGTGCGTCGATCAGGACGGGGATTTTGCCCGCGGCCCGGATCCACTTTGTGGGACTGGATCCACGGTTCATAGAATTGTTGGAGGCTATTTATAGCAAACAACTTATGACCAAGGGTCAGCTCCCTGCGGCCTCCAGGGAGGTGCGGGCAAGATGTCGTATTCCGCGGGGGAATACGACAGATATGGTGTAGTCCCGTCGGTCACCGAGGATGACCGATGGCTACTGGGCGTTCAGAGTGCCGGGGCGGGTGGCCCCGGTCCGGCACTTGTGGACAAGGCTCAGGTACATCAAGAGGAAGTCCTGTCCCTATGCGATGAGGGTGTGAGGGCAGCTATGAGCGCTGTCAACCACTCGTATCGTCTCCTTCAGTCGGTGTGGGCTGAAGGGGGTGCAGGCCACCCTGTGCCACCTGTGGCGCTTTCGTGCGTAAATGACGGCCTGGTGCTGTCTATGGACGCATTGGCAAGGGTGCAAGCGCGAGTGACAAAATCCAGGAGGCGAATGGTCATTGACCATATGCGTCCGGCTACAGCAGTCAGGGAGCATCTTCTTGGGACGCCCCTGACAGGGCCTAGCATCTTCGGTGGCCAGGCGCGGGCCATCTTAGAGGATACAGCCAGTATCGCGCAGAATCGGTTAGCGGTCAACCTGCAGCTAGAGCTAGTGCGGCAAGCGCACGCACTAGGGGCTGTAGAGAAACCGCTAGCGGGACAACCTTCAAAGAAGCAAAAGAAGCATAAGGGCAAGGCGAAAGCTACGTCTGTTGCGACTTCTGCTTCAGTTGGCTTTTCTCAGCCGCCGCCGGCGAAGAAAGCCAGGAAGGTTGTAGAGGCGCCTACCCTCCCCAAGTTTGCTCCTGACCGCCCTAGAGGCGGGAAGGGGAAGGGTAAGTCCTCAAAGGGCGGACAGAAGGGGCCGGATCGTACCTGAGGGTACGAGAGCTCCCTTCATATCCGCCTGGACCGCGCCTGTGTGACGGGAACAGCGGTGCCAGTTATACCCGTCGTGCCTAGAACGAAATGGGTCTCTCTCTCGTTAAGAAAGAGGGTGGGGGGAGCGGACTGCGAGCCAGACAACCCCGTTAGACGTCGAGGCGTCTATGGTGGGTGGAAGGCTCATGCGTTTTGTCGAGGCCTGGCGAGGTGTGACGTCAGACAGTCTGGTCCTGGGATGGTTATCCCAGGGTTACATGCCGGAGTGGTGGGACTTTCCACCACAAAATCTGTCTTTGGCACCTGTCTGGACACCCGTACCAAGGGAGCCAGACAAGTTAGAAGCCGTTCAAAAGGAAGTGTCGGGTTTGCTTCTGAAGGCAGCAATAAAACCAGCAAACCGGAACACTCCAGGCTTCTATTCAAACATGTTCCTTGTCCCCAAGAGCACAGGGGGATGGAGACCCATACTCAATCTCAGGCCATTAAATTGGTTTATCCATACGCCTCGGTTCCAGATGGAAACGCCGAGGTCGGTAATGGCGGGATTGAGGAAAGGAATGTGGTGTGTATCGATCGATCTGAAAGATGCATATTTCCACATTCCAATGAACAGGAGTTGTCACAGGTTTCTGAGATTTGTGTTTCAGAATCAAGTATGGGAGTTTATTGTTCTCCCATTTGGCCTGTCGACAGCTCCGAGGGTTTTCACAAGAGTGGTCCTTGCGGTGACAGCGTTTCTCAGAAAAGAGAACGTGCCGCTACACACCTACATAGACGACTGGCTGATCAAGGCAGACTTGGCAGCCAGGTTGAACGTGGATACTGCTCTGACTCTGAGGTTACTTTCAGATCAGATCTAGACTGGATAGTCAACGAGGAGAAATCCGAGTTGACGCCCACTCAACATTTCGTTTATTTGGGGATGCGATTCGATCTCGAGGAGGGCAGGGTGTACCCGTCAGAGCCCAGAGTGGTGTCTCTGTTAGCCATCCTCAAGAGTTTTCGAGTGGGAAACCACATTCAGGTGAGGCGGTTCCTTCAGATGCTGGGCATGATGGTCTCCATGGAGCAGGTTATCCCGTACGCTGCTCTAATGCGAAGGCCTATCCAGTTGTATCTGATGTCTCTGTGGAAACAGAGAACAGAACCCCTGTCAAAACTGGTACCAGTTTTGAAGCTGATAATGTCGCATCTTGTATGGTGGAAGGAGCGTCAGAATCTCCTAGTAGGGGTTTTGCTGCACCTACCCCACCCCCAGCTGTCCGTGTACACGGATGCATCGCTGGAGGGGTGGGGTGCCTGCCTGGGAGAACACAAGGTCTCGGGCACATGGACTCTCCCGGAGAGTCAGCTGCATATCAATCTGTTGGAAATGATGGCAGTGGAACTGGCGTTGGAAGAGTTCCTTCCGATGATCAGGGGCAAGGTGATATTGATACGGTCGGACAATTCGACAGTAGTATCATATATAAATCGCCAAGGCGGGACCAGGTCGCCCACTCTGTGTATCAGAGTGTGGCACTTGATTCAATGGTGCAGGAATTACTCGGTTGTTTTGAAAGCAGCTCATATTCCTGGCCGATTGAACATTCTGGCGGATGCTTTGTCTCGCAGACAGAGAATTCTGCCAACAGAATGGTCCCTCAACCCTCCGGTTCTGCGACGGATCTTCGAGCGTTGGTGCAAACCCAGCGTGGACTTGTTCGCCACAAAGGAAAATGCTCAAATCATGACATATGTCTCGCCGATTCCAGATCCAAATGCCGTCGATACAGACGCTCTGGCGATAAGCTGGAGAGGGATGCACGCTTACGCGTACCCACCCACCATTCTTCTACCGAAGGTATTGGTGAAGGTCAGGGAGGAACCGTGTCTGGTCCTGCTAATAGCGCCGTATTGGCCGAGCAGGGCGTGGTTCACGGATCTTCTAGATCTGTTGGTGGAAAATCCTGTGCAGTTGCCAGATATTCCGAACATAATCTCCCAGGCCAAGGGACGCTTCCTACACGAGCGTCCAGAAATGTTCAAATTGACTGCGTGGATGTTATCAAACAACGTTCCACGTCGGAAGGCTTTTCTCGACAGGCTGCTGATTTCATCGCGGCTGCGAGAAGGAAGTCAACCTTCAAGTCATATAACAACAAGGTTAACAGATTTGCAGACTGGTGTGAAGAAAAGGGTATTGATACCTTTCAATCCACTATTCAGCAAATAGCAGACTTTCTCTGTGAGCTGTTCTTTTCAAGACTAGCTCCTGTCACAGTTGCTGGATACAAGTCAGCTTTGGCATCAGTTATCCCTTGTCTAGCCAACAGGGATAGTCCAGAGGTGGCCCAGTTAAATGTGATGTTGAAGGGAATGAGCAATCTCCGACCGAGACAACCGGTAGTCATTCCAGCCTGGAGTCTATCTTTAGTGCTTAATGTACTGGCCAAGCACCCTTTCGAACCGTTGCGTTGGGCTAGTCTAAAGCATTTGACTCTAAAGCCGGTCTTTCTATTGGCAGCTTCCTCAGCTAGAAGGCGCAGTGAGATCCATGTGCTTTCGGCAGAGAGGGACCGATTTATTGTTTCTGGAGAAGGTCTGCGTCTTCTGCCAAGAGAAGAGTTTATGTCAAAGAACCAATCTTTGAGATATCCCGGCAAACCGATCATTATACCGAAGTTAACTAGGTTTGATCGTGATGCCAGTGTCTGGTGCCCGGTCCGTGCTTTGACTAAGTACAAGAAACGGACTGACTCGTTACGGTCGAACGATAGACATCTGTGGATCTGCCATAAAAAGCCTTATGGCACCGCATCCATGGATACTATCTCTCATTGGGTGGTCGAATGCATTCAAACTACTCACGAGATGGCGACTGGGCACCAGGTGCAAGGCGTAAGGGCACACGATGTCAGAGGAATAGCCGCCTCGACCGCCCTTTACAATGGTGTTCCATTAGAGGACATCATGGCCATTGCACAATGGCACTGTGTGTCCTCATTTACGGATTACTATATGAGGGATGTGTCAGACTCGGCCAATCCACTCGCTTTAGCTGTTTTGAAACGATAGTTAATGACCACACTGCTCTTCACCCTTTTTTCACTTTGGTAAGAAAAGAACCTAAAGCAGGCATGGTCAAGCGAGAGGATGACAACCAGATTGTGTCACTGATGGCCGAACCAGTGAATGGTTGGAGGCGGTACGTCTGGAGTCCAATTATCATACGGTAATTCAATAGTGAGAGTTTTTTGTATTATGGATGTGTATCATGTTCATTCATCTTATATGTTCATGCTCATTCCCAGGCTAATACATGGAATATGCAGGGAGCAGTTAACCCTCTTGGCATATTTGTGTTTCAGGCGAGATACATGTTCGTGAGTTCTCTCCCTTTTCTTAGGAGGAAAAAGGGGGTGGGGGGTGTGTGATGCGAATGTGATTCGGTTCCGTAAACTTGACGTTCCTTTTAGGTCTCCGTTAGTCAAGTTTGAAGTCTAAAATCTTTCTCCAAGGGGCAAAATTAGCATTTATCAGAAGTAACAGAATGGTGAGTATTGATCGAAGGAGAATGAAGGAAATGTCAATTTCCCTTTCTCCGAGATCTAACAATACTCACCATTCTGTTACGGACCCAGCCTCCCAGCCCCACGGAGGCAAGCCATAGTTTTCTCTTGTTTGGTGGCTATGCAAACAATATGAGCTCTATGGTAAACGGGTACTCGGCAGTTGGGAGCCGAGTACCCGGTTCCCAGGAGTCGGTAAAGCTTTCTAAGTCTATAATCCTAGAGCCGCTGTCAAGGCCAGCTGTATATCAGAAGTAACAGAATGGTGAGTATTGTTAGATCTCGGAGAAAGGGAAATTGACATTTCCTTCATTCCATTGTGATGAAATAGTAGACGCTCATCCTTGTCCTCAGTCTTATAAGCCTTCCTCCAGCCATTCTTCCTCATCATCCAATCATGGGTCGTCTTCTCAAGGCAGAGGTCGTCGTGGTTCATTCAAGAAGTCTTATCAACAATGTTTTTGACTGTCCGGTCTCGCCACCCCCTTCTCCTCCTCTGCTGGTGGGTCTTCTATGTTCTCATCCCTCCATTCCTGTAGGGTCCAGTCTGAGTCACTTCTGGCATCAGTGGTGCCCCTGTCTCGGGACAATCAGTGGATTATTTCGGTCCTTCGAGGCGGTTATTCTCCGGAATGGATTCAGAAGCCACCTCCTTTATCTCTGATCCCAAAATGGACTCCCATTCCCAAAGACTCCTCCCAATTAGCAACCTTGGAAGAGGACTTTCGGTCATTAGTTCAAAAGTCGGCAATAGAGGAGGTCCTGGGTTGGTCAACCAATCCAGGGTATTATTCCACCGTGTTTATAGTCACAAAGACTGGCTCCTCAAAGCGTCATCGGAATCAACTCTCAACCAGCAGTTAATTTACATAATTCCCCTAATCACCGACTTGGGCTGGATCATCAATCTAGAGAAATCCACCCTCTCCGCAACTTTTCAATCATCTCGGAGTTTGATTCAATCTAGTCCAAAGGAAAATATTCCCTACCATTTCCTTGCTAGAAGCTCTGCGGTTTTGATTCTTGTCAATCAAAAGGAGGTAGCAGCTCACTTTTTTCTGAGAGTCCTTGGTCTCATGGTGTCGGTCGAAAGAGTTATTCCGTGGGCGGCAGCCATGAGACGTCCTCTCCAACGATCTCATGTCCCTTTGGCACCAATCCAGGTATCCCCTGTATCAACTGATTCTGATTCGTCCTGTCCTGGAATTTCTTCCATTTTGGCTAGATTCCGATTGTCTCTCGGAAGGAGTCCCTCTTCGGAAACCATCTTCCATCGGCAACTATTTTCACTGATATCTCCCTAGACAGATGGGGAGCTCTCTGAGACGCCTGTCGTCTTTCAGGTCTTTGGTCCCATCAAGATTCTCTTCTTCATATCAATCTTCTGGAACTTTTAGCTGTTTTGAAAGCCCTCCATTCTTGGGTTAGCTGTTTTGAAAGCCCTCCATTCTTGGGTTCATCTTGTCAATCAGCACGTTCTAATTCGATCAGACAACACAATGGTAGTGTATTATCTCAAACGCCAGGGAGGTACCAAATCTCTGTCTCTGTGTGCCAGGTCCTTTCATCTTCTGATGTGGTGCCGAGATCACAACATTTCCCTCTCAGCAGCTCATATCCCCGGCCGTCTGAACTTCATTGCCAATCAACTGTCCAGACCAAACAAATTCGCGCACACAGAGTGGCAACTGAAGAGAGAGGGTGCCAGTTCGATTTTTCTCCTGCTAGGCTTCCTCGTGATTGACCTGTTTGCAACCTCTCTCAATACCCAGCTTTCCACTTACATGTCTCCCTTTCCAGAGGAGTCGGCCCTGGCAGTGGATGCTCTAATCCAACCATGGATCGGTCTGCATGCGTATGCCTTTCACCCGATGGTCTCTCTTGTGCTCCGCAAAGTTCGGCAGGAGGAATGTGTCGTCCTCCTGATAGCCCCGTTTTGGTCCAAGAGGGGCTGGTTCCCGGATCTGCTGGTAGACTTCCCGTACCTTCTTCCATCCTCCCCAGACCTTCTGTCTCAACTCTTGAGGTCATTTTCTCCACCCAAATCCCAGTCTGTTCAACCTCTGCGTGTGGAAGATATCAAATGTCCAGTCTCTTCGAGAAGCTTTTCTTCTATATCTCAAGAGATCCTTTCCCAATCCAGGAGGCCAGCCACTAGGAACGTCTACAGAGGTTGAGTTAAGATTTTTAATTAATGGTGTGCAGACCACAATATCTTGCCCGATTCGGCATCTTTATCAGAGGTGTTAGGCTTTTTTACTTACCTATTTGACAGTTTACACCTGTCTGCCTACACGGTTAGAGGCTATCGGTTCGCACTAGCTCAGTCTGTCGATTCTATTTCTAACGCCTCTCCAGCGAATGTTTCTACTGTTAACAATTTTGTTAGAGTCATGTCCAACATTCGTCCAGTGGTCAAAGATCCTCTTCCTTCCTGGAATTTGTCTCTGGTATTACAAGTCCTTAACAGCAAACACTAAGAACCCCTATGATCTGTTTGTCTTAAGTTTCTTACTTTCAAGACTATTTTTCTGGTGGCCTCTGCCCGTCGTCGTTCGGAACTTCATGCTCTTTCAGCAGAAAGTGACCACTTGTGACTGGGAATTTTCTTACTCTCTACCCCAGAAGGGAATTTCCAAAACACAAACTCTTCGTCATCCGGTGGAACCCATTGTTCTTAGGAAATTGTCTTCTATTGCGAAATGGATAACCAAGACTTATTACTCGCTATGATCTTGCGTCTCCTGGCGATAGGCAGATAGTAGGGGTTAAATCTCATGATGTCTGGGGTCTTTCTACTACCCTTGCCCACTTAGCAGGCTCGTCCATCTCGGATATTATGCAAGTCACTGGCTGGAGACAGGAGTCCACCTTTATAAATTATTATCTTAAAGAGCAGAGCCCATCTTCGGCCTTCTTTCGCAATATCATTAATCTATCTTCACGAGCCATTCCGAAATTACCGTGTGCCTCTTCAACGTCTCGTCCCTCAATGTTGTCTCATTCTTAATGTGGTGAGAATTTTATCATCATCTTTAATCACGTGTGATACTAACAATCACGTTGTGTGTGAATTATGCACCTTTTCTCATTTTGCTGACTTGCCGCCTCACGCAATTTGCCTACCCTCCGTATTAGAGGAGAAAGTTAGTCATATTATAACCTTCAAGATTCAGGTTAATATATGATCATGACGAATTCTGGGGTTATAGCAAATAGTATTAAAGGAGGTAACGTATCTTAGGGGTAGGTATAACGACCCCCAGACTTCACTCCTTTAGGTGGAGGTAGTCTGGTGTTATACCCTGCCCTTGGATACTTACCTCCTCTAATACTATGGCCCATCTCAAACACCCCCCCGTTTCAAATCGCATCTCGAAGTATTTTAGTTTTTTCGCTGTAAACATAAAATATGAAGTTTGTGCGCAACGCATTGATTACGTCAGCCGGCTGCATTCGTATCTAAGTTTCTTTAAGGATTATTCGTCCTTACAGCGCTGCCCTATAGTCGTCCTTCCCCTTCCTCCGTTGCTAGTAGACAAAAGCTGTCTTTTGCAATATTCTAATATGTCTAATCCAGCAGCAACGGAGGGGGTGGGGGGGGGGACTTCTTCGGTGAATTCGGAAGCAGTGATAGCTTTATTTGCAAGATTTGAATCCTTCGCTGCAGTTTTGACTAAATTTTTAGACGAAAGAATATCTTCTGCCATCATGGAGGCCAAGAAACAGGACGTATTCCGACGATAGCCCGAGGGCTAGCGGGCGTTCCCGCATATGGGGGAAACCGATTCCTCTAACGTCAATGCAAGTAATCAGGTCTCCTAAACAAAGTCTAGAGCGACTAAGCTCTCGAAGGTGGGCTCGTGCAGTTCACCGTGTCAAACCCACATTGGTCTTGAGGGTGATAGGCATAACCTCAAGCAGTGGTAGCGGAGGCGGAAGCTAACGTCCAAAAGCCTTATGCTAATGCCAAAATTTTCGGTCATACCGGTCGTCAAGATTCTTCATAGGTCGTCTATAGCCATATTCCGCAATCTAGTTTTGCTAGTTCTTCCGGTTCCGTTGGGGTGGATTCGGGGACTCGGGTTTACTTCCGTTTTCCGGTGCTACTTCCGTTCCAACCTTTTCCGGTATGTATTTCGGTTTTGCAGGACATCCCGGGTCTTCAAGATCCGTTTTTTACTTCCGTTCCGACCGTTTCCGGTATGACTAATAAGCTCTTCCGACTTCCGCTTCCGGTTGGGACGTACTTCCGATCTAATGAATCAATTAAGAATAAAGAGCAAATAAGCTCTCGAAGGTGATCTGGAGCAGATCACCGGGTCAAACCCACGTGAGTCTTGAGGTTGTAAATAAGAAGAAAAGGCATGACCTTCAAGCAGTGGTGGTGGCGGCGGCAGAAGCCCCCGTCCGGATTCGTACATCCGGTGATAGGGTCATTACCAGTTTTCATGGTGTTTTATGATTAACTTCGGTTCTGTCTTCCTTTTTTGGATTTCCGGTGATAGCTCATACTGAGATTCCAGGTTTGTCTTTCCTAGGATCTAGTCATTATCTTGCCTAAGAGTTAGTCTTATTTCAGTAAGTGCTTTTAAAATCGGAATGTTTAATCGCTGAAAATATTAATTCCGAGACATTGCCAGTCTTGAAGTCTCTCTTGAAATTGTAGATATTCAGTATTTATTCTTTTATCAGTGAAACATTTCAATGTAATGAAAGACTCTTCCGACTGGTTGCCGGATGGGTTTATTGTTGCAGTCGATAAGTCAGTCTGTATTCTATGCATTATCGCTAGATGTCGCAATTAAAATTTATTTTTAATTTCATCCAACTTTAGATGGCCAGTTGTCTTCGGGCCGGTCAGCCTTTTTTCGCGCTCTTTTTTCCTCTTATGTCGGCAGGTTGACATATTTATTTTAACCAAGGGAATTAATTTCTTGAAGGAAATTCCTGTTTCTATCGTAATTCTTAGTCTAATTCTGACAGGCGCTGAAAGGAATAGATTCAGTAGTGGATTCATAGGGAAGAGAATGGCTCTAAGATTAATGATTACAAGAGCAAGAAAACGCTGAGAATAGAGAAATAAGATTAGGGTGAAGGAAGAAGGAATAAAAGCCGAGTTTTTTCTTCTGCGTTGTCACAGTCATGGTTTAGGTGAGTCTTTTTGCTTAGATTTTATATCGCCTCTGTTTTTCAGCGTTTTGTTTCGTGATTCATCCTGTAGTGTTTAATCAAAATCAAGTATTAGTGTTTTGTGTATTTAACATACAGCTGTTCCTGGGATTCATTATCATTCTATCAATCATTCCTTTTATTAGCATATCAAACTCAATGACATCCGTCCTTACAAGATGATAATAATGGTTCTAAGTCTTTAATAATATTGAGTAAAGATAAGTATAGGTCTCTTCCTTCATCCTCTGCCCCTTCTAGAGTTTTCTTCTAGTCATCATCTCCTTCCTCTCTCTTTCTGTCTTCCTTCTTTTTTCCCTCCTCTGGGGTTTTCCCGTATTTCAATCCTCTCCAGGGATCTTCTGGTCCTGTTCTTTCCTCTTCATCTTCCATTCTTCTTAATTCCTCTCTTCCTCTTCTTCTTTTGATCATCTTGATCCGATTGTTTCTGTCGTTCTCTCTTTTGAGCTTGAGTTTCTAATTGTTGATTAAGTTCTGGTTTTCTCATTGTTTTCTGTTTTTAGGGATTCGTCCATTGTTCGTTCTTTCATGTCAGCTTTTTACTCTATTCTTTCCATGTCCTCTGGTCAGGATGTTGTATCTGTTCACATTCTTTCTGATCAATCCTTTTCCTTTTCTGATTCTTTACAGTTTTCTTCTCTTCTAGCTTCCAAGAGGCCCTGCTCTCCTCTTTCCATTTGAGCTGTTGATTCTATGGCCTATGGTGACTCTTCTCATCTTTTTTCTTCTCCATCTCCTAATCCTTCTTCTTATTCTTCTATTCCCTAGTCGGTCTGGGCTGAGGAGATTTTGTCCAGTCATGGTCTCTTCGGATGACTGGTCCCTGGCTCACTGGTGGATTACTCAGACTCTTTCTCTTCCTTTTAAGGACGAGTTTTCTATAGACCTTCCTTCTTTTGTGTCGGCTCTTTCCTCTTCTAAATCTTCTTTCTTGTCTCCTCTGGTCCTTCCAATTGACAATTTGGTCATTATCATGTTAGTTTTCTTTGTGAATTATGTTAATTCTAAGGAATTTATACATACATGAGAGCGTTCAGCCTAAGGGTAGGTTACACATCCTTCAGAAAATTCCTGAGATTTGCTTACTAAGATCGAGTTTGGCAGTTTCGCGCCATGCCTTTTGGCCTGACCACGGCTCCTTTTTCGTCCTATCCATCTTCACGTTTATATAGACGATTGGTTAGTAAAGTAAGTCTTCAATTCTCTCAGGAATTCTTTCAGAGGTTTGCAGTCTGGCATGCAACCTAGGGTGGATTTTAAATCTAAAGAAATCAAGCCTAGGTCCCTCTCAAATCTTCACGCATCTAGGCGTTTCTTTCGATCTGGCCCAGACTCTAGTCTTCCCCTCAGATCCAACAATAGAGGCTTTATCAGTGGCAATGGAAATCCTGTCTTCTTCCATGATCTGAGCAAGATTTCTGCTAAGAGTGATAGGTTTGATGGGCAGCGCAGAGAATGTTATTCCATGGGCGGCGCTGATGAGAAGACCCTTCCAAATGTATTTAATGTCCCTTTGGAAGCAGTCGGTTCACTCTATTTACCATCAGATTCCCATCAGAGAACACTTGATTCCTCGTCTAGATTTTTGGAAAGAGTGTTCTCTGCTTCTGATGGGTGGTCCACTGGTAAAGTCCTCCCCTCAGGCGATTGTCTTCATAGACGCTTCTCAGGCGGGATGGGGAGTGGTCTGGGACTCTGTGTCGGTTTCCGGTCTTTGGTCCCTGGAGGGAGTCGACAGCTCATATCAACATTCTGGAATTGTGTGCTGTCAAGAAGGCGCTCCTTTCATGGTCAGATCTTGTGATAGGTCTCAAAGTCTCGATTCGGTCGGACAATTCGACAGTGGTCTCTTATATCAACAGGCAGGGGGGTACACGGTCATCCCTCCTTTGTCTAGAAGTGTGGAACCTTCTCTTATGGTGTCGCAAGAATCAGATTCTTCTAGTGTCTTCTCATGTCCCAGGCAGTCTGAATTTTCTTGCGGACCAACTATCACGTCCCAGCAAATTTGCCCGCACAGAGTGGCAGTTAAAGTGGTCGGTTGTCAAAGCGATTTTCAGTCTTATGGATCGTCCTCTGGTAGATCTGTTTGCAACATCTCTGAATGCTCAGATCTCTAACATGTCTCTTTTTCCGGACAGTCAAGCCTTGGCGGTGGATGCCCTGTCTCAGTCCAGGACAGGAATGTTCGTCTATGCGTTCCCTCCAATGATTTTGATTCCGTTTGTGTCAGAGCTCTAGATAAGCAGGGTTTTTGCGTTTTCACCCAATAAAAATTGCCAATCACCCAATTAATTTTTAACATCATGAGTACTGAAATAGAAAATCACCCAATTAATTTCAGTTCTCTTGCTAATAATGTATAATAACCCAACTAAATTCCAAAGAAACCCAATTTACAAAATTTCTAAGGGTGAATCACCAAATTATCGAAAAGCTTATCTAGAGCTCTGGTTAGTGTTGAAGAATGTCAAAGAACAAATCTGCGAGATTCTTTTATAGCTCCTTTTTGGCCAAAGAGGATTTGATTTGTAGACCTAGATCTCCTGGTAGACTTCCCTCGTCTTCTTCCATTCTCCCAGGATCTTCTGTCTCAAGTAAGAGGTCTTTGTCTTCATCCAAACCCAGAAATATTCAGTCTGTGTGTTTGGAGAATATCGAAACTAAAGTCTACGAGAATAAAGTTTCTGCAAGAACTCCAGTAATTATAGATTCTTCCAGAAGAGAGTCGAACCGCAGAGTTTACAAGTGTCGACTGAAAATTTTTGGAGAATGGTGTTCAGACCAAGGTCTCATGCCCGATTCTGTTTCTATTCCCCAGGTATTAGACTTAACATATCTCTTTGATTCCTTACATTTATCAGCTAATTCGGTTAGGGGATATAGATTTTCTCTGGCATCCTGTATGCCGATGTCAAGGACACTAAGACCTTTAAAAGTTTTTATTAGAAGTCTAGGCAATATTCATCCTCCGATAGTTAAGCCTTTACCTTCATGGAACTTGGTTCTTCAAGTGCTGGCAGGCCGTCATTTTGAACCTCTCCTCTATTAGTATTAATGGCCTCTGCTAGAAGGTGTTCAGAATTCATGCTTTTTCTGCTGAAAGGGAGAGATTTATACTTTCAGGAGACGGTTTAGTTTTAATCCCAGAAGGGATTTTTTATCTAAAACTCAGTCTAACCGGTTTCCTGCTAGTCCGATCATTTAAAAATCATTATCGTCTTTTTCGCCTTCCGATAAACTCTGGTGTCCTGTTAGGGCATTAAGAATATACAAACAGCGAACTGATTTCAAAAGATTTGATCCGTCCCTTTTATGGTTTTCTTATGCGGAAGAGTTAACTAAGCCGGTCTCAAAGTTTACGATATCCTGATGGATTTGGGAGACAATTAAGCTTTGTTACGAGATTGCTTCTCCGGAACAAAGTAATCTCTCCCATATTAAAGCTCACGATGTTAGAGGAATGGCTTCCTCTTTTGCACTTTTTGCCGGTTCGTATTTAGATGAAGTCATACAGGTTGCAGGATGAAAATCTGAATCCTCTTTTACAACCTTTTATCTGAAAGATCAGAGTGCAGCAGCCTCCTCCTTTCGTAATATTACGATTTTAACCAAAAAAGCTGAAGACCATTTACCAAGCACATCTCGCCATTTTCGTTAAGACTGGGTTTGGATAAGATTGGTTTGATTTTTATCCTTGTTTGTTGATTCTCAAATCGCCTCCCACCTAATGTTTTAAGTGTGGCACTGACCAAATCTACGGGTTTAGCAAGTAGTGATTGAACGGTAATGGATGTTTTTGTGGTGTAATAACAACCTCCCCCCCCCCCCACAGACTCTCCTTGCGGGTTGGTCTGTTGTTTTATTACTAGGGGTGTGCAATATTACCGGTATATCGTGGTTCTGTTCATGGCAATACACGTATCGCGATACAGTCTTACTGAACCGGTTTTTGCCAATATTGTATGTCACTTCTCTAATGCATCGGAGACGGTTCCCGGAAGTGAAACCGGGAACTAGTTTACCATAACTGATACACACCAACACTGTGCAGTGAACTTAACTGGGAACTAGTTTGCTGTTATTGATACACAACTCAAAATCCGGGAACAGTTACCGCACCGCTTCCGAGTGCTTAAAATTACTAAATACTGAATAATTGTTCAGTAGAATGGGTGGCGTATATTCTAAACAAAGTTTAGTGGTCATATTATATCATTTCATAGCCTAAATCGTGCTATATATTATAATATTGCGGCGAGTAATTTGACCATGTATCGTGAGATTCCTAGGCAATAACAGGTATTCGAGGCAATTAGGCATATCCCCCCTCTAAGCCGATATGAGCCAGTGAATTGCGTTGCTATTAAACTGGTTCGGCCAAAATAAGAAGCGGCATATTTTATATGTTCAATACGGCAGTCAGTTACATCTAAGTTTGCATTTATTTTGTGACCCAGTAAACGGTACTGAGTGTTTTCGCGGAAAAAGGTTTAGCACGTGTTGCAATGTTATTGAATGCTTGCCTCTATTTATATGACGATGTACCGAGCGAGCTGGCTGCGTTTTTGAGCGAGTTTATGCACATTGTAGAGTAGCTACTGTAGCTACTCGTGTAGTATCCTCATATTGGCGAATTCTAGCGGTTTAGGCATTTTGAGTAGCTCGTGTACAGCATTTTGAGTAGCTCGTCTACTGCAAGTCTAAACTCACTTTTTTGTACTGATGCGATAGGCTGATAGGCGGAAACACGATTTTAATTTAATACAGCAACAAGTTTGAACTGTTGATTATTCACAATATTTTGTTGTAAGGCATGTGTACGTGTTTGAGCAAATAAATGGCAGAGCCAGAAGAGTTTGAATTAATTGACAATAAGAAGGGAAAGGCGGATGTATGGAAAAATTTCTGGCTGAAACTATCTAAAGTGACAAAGAAGATTGTTGACAATGTAGCAGTGTGTAGGAGATGTAAAGTGGAAATAAAGTTTGCTGGAGGGACATCAAATTTAACTGCCCACATGAGGCGTCATCACCCCACTGTTAATTGTGTTAAAATTGCAAGGAATAACAATGATAAAGATAAATCACGTGATCTTCCTCCTACATCCGATGTAGGTTCATTATCAGCATCTTTTTCTCAACAACAAACAACACTCACTGGAATGTTTGCTGCTAAATACCACTGTTCATCCCCGAAAGCATATCGTATTACAAACCAAATTTCAAGGTTTATAATTAAAGATTTGCGTCCATACAGTATTGTAGATGGAGATGAGTTCCGGAAATTAATAAATATTTTGGATCCACGGTATAGTGTACCCTCCAGAAAACAATTTTCTGAAGTGGAAATTCCTAAACTGTACAATAAAATTGTGGACGAAGTCAAACAAGAACTCAGAAGTCCAGATGTAATGCAGGTAGGTACGTAAAATTTTAATCCTAGATGGGACAAATTCTGTACGATGTATATGAATTATTTTGGTGAATATTTAGAAAATAATATGCGTGGAAGCCAGTCACCCCATCAGCTTCAATTTAATCATATTACTTTCTGAATATCCAACAGAAAATCACGCACACACACACGCACTGACAAGTATGATTCCTTAAAACTTGGACATGAGCCTTCAGCACTTTCACCACCAAGTGAAATGTCCACAATCTTAAATAATAAATACATGTAAAGTCAAGACACGTATATTTGGGGGGCTTGGTGGCTTGGTGCTGAGAATTTTGTCACGCTTGAGAATATTTTGAATGGATCTCTTTGTCAGAAGTATCATACAGGCGAATTGTTACACACATATTCAACATACATGTGTATCAAAATATTCACCACACAAATATGCTAATAATAAGGAAATATTAGTTAGCTCTCCGTCCGGGATGTATAACAATTGTTATACATCCCGGACGGAGAGGTAACTAATATTTCCTTATTATGAAGCATCCTGGGAGGGTGGGATCGGGACCAACATTTTCGGAAATATGCTAATGTTTCAATATTGTCATACATGTAGCTGCTAGCTGATGACTGTAACTCTATAAGCAATAAAAGAGGGTTGAAAATACTCGAGCAGCGGGCAAGGCAAGTAGCTGTAATCAATACCAAGACCGTTAGTAAATGAATTTGATGTCTTTATATTTTAAAAGGTCGCTCTCACTACCGATGGATGGACAAGCAGAGCAGTGGAATCATATGTCACAGTTACCTCATGCCATATGAAAGAGGATTGGTCTCTGCGCTCCTATGTGTTGCAGACTAGGCAACTGCCAGAGTCACATACAGCTGTAAACCTGGCCACTGTTATTTTAGATTCCATAACGGAGTGGAATATTCCAGTACATCTGCCTGTACCCATTGTATCGGACAATGCGAGTAACATGATTAAATGTGTTGAATTGATAAATGAAACGGTCCCCACTTTTCATGTTAAAGGTTTTGCTCATACTCTGAATCTTGCTGCGCAGAAGGCGCTAAAAGTGAAACGTGTTTCTCATCTTCTTGCCCGTGTGCGAAAAACTGTTTCATTTTTTCATCGCAGTACAACAGCAACAGCAACAGCTCTGCTAAAAACTCAGGCTTCACTGTTGTCATTGCCATCCCATAAATTGATCATTGATGTCGCAACACGGTGGAACAGTGCATATGATATGGTAGCGAGATTTCTAGAAATGCAATGTGCTGTAATATCAACACTGCGATGTAAAGACTTAAAGTGCAAGGATAAAGCTGATTTGGCTACTTTATCAGATGACGATGTTTCCTTAGCCGAAGAAGTAGTGAACTGTTTAGAGCCATTGAAAATCATGACTACAGCCTTATGTACTGAATCAGCACCCACAGTGTCCATTATCCTGCCTTTACAGGAAAGACTGTTAAACCATTTAATGCAACCAAAAGATGGTGATTCGGCTGCAGTAGTTGAAATGAAAAAGGCTGTTCATGATGACCTTTGTGATAGGTATGTCAAAGAGAAAGATACATTGTTATTAGCAGCGTCATTGGATCCACGATTCAAATCTTTGCCTTTCATTGATGAGGAGCTAAAGTTTGATACATTTAATAGATTGGCAAGTGAAGCGGCCAAGTTATCAGAGTTTCAACACGTCTCTACACCACAAATACCTCAGTCAGCAGCTAACGGTGACATTACAATGCCACCACTGCCACATTTGGATGGAATATGTGAGAACAATCAAAATCAGGTTTCAGTAGTGCATGATCAGCCAACCATTCCACCCTGTAAAAAACGTAGACTGTCATCCTTATGTGATGTATTAGGGGGCGACTATTATAAAACTAAACAGGAACCACCAAAACCAACACTTGTAATTGCACAAGAACAGGTTACAACATACCGAGCATTAGAGACACTGGAATTAAGTAATAATCCACTTTCCTGGTGGAAGGAAAACCAACATAAATGTCCCCTTATAGCTAAACTAGCTATGTGTTTTCTTTCTATACCAGCTACGAGTGTACCATCGGAGCGAGTCTTTTCCACAGCGGGTGACATCGTAACTGCACAGAGATCACTTCTCAAGGGTACTCATGTTGACAAACTCATATTCTTGAAGAAAAATATGAATTAACTGTGGTTTCTATTTTCTAATGGCTTTTATTCAGTAGTTCAACAATATTAGTATTAATTCCACATTTCTGTTTTCTCGTAATTTCACTAATTTGCCATGAATAAAAAAAATTTATCCCAGCACTTAAATCTCATGGCAACCATTCCAGAAAGTTAATTAGAAATATTCTGAAGACTGAATATTTTGAAAATAATTTTACTATTTGCATAGCAGCCACTTCTACTCTAGACAGAACTAGCTTCTGGCATTAAGCAGAAATGCTTCTAGTCAATAGTCACATTATTCTCAAAACTAACCCTTCAAGCATATTTCTAAAATTGTAGAGATTAGAGAATGTAGCTTGTAGCTGCCAGCCAGGCCATGCTTTTTATTATTAACCTGCTACTACTTAGTACTGTATCTTACTAGTTACTATTCATTAATCAATCAATACTCAATAATCAGTATTATTCAGTAGTCTGACTACTGCATGTACACAGCTTTGATTTTTGTTCAAGGTTTGGCAGTGTGTGCCGTGGCCCATGGGGGTAAATAAAAGACTAAAACAAGAAATGCTGTCATGATTTAATCATTTATTTTGTTTTTATTAGCATTCAGCAGTGAAATCATAGTATTTCAATTTCAAGGCAGTCATACATACACAATTTAAGAACTAACAAAGTTAGTCAATTAGAGTAGATGAATTGAATGTTGAATATTTTGAAAATAGTTTGACTGGAAGACATTGGCGATTTGCTGTCTTAGACAGTAAAATCATTCAAATGCCATTAATTTATTAATGGTCCATACCAAATGGCAAATAACCAAATACCAGTAAGATTGTTTCTAAAAAAATCCCAGATTGAAAACAAGATTGACTTTAAAATATATTAATCAGTAAGTAAATAATTTAAGAATTTACAATATGACAACATCTACCACTGCCACCGACAAATCCCTGAAAAGTATATTCGTTACATATAAAACTTATCTTGTTGCATAATTTGAAGTTAATTTGACTGAAAGCCATGGCTGCCTAAGACAGCAACGGCTTCCAATCAAATTAATTTGAAAATACTCAAAACAGTTTATCTGTGTTTTTGAGGACAGAGATGGCATACTGAAAGTTAGCATAGATAATAATCATTATATATATGGTACATTTACAATAACTATATAGTGAAGAATTCCAGCATGTAGAGAGCTTCATGAAGCCTTTGCTTGCAGTTTCTCACGCATCCAATATATTGCAATATTTATCGCAATACATCGAAAAATATTGCAATATATTGCAATACAAAATTTCCCGCAATACCCACCCCTATTTATTACCACTATAAAAACATACTTACCATTCAATCACTACGACCCGGCCTCAGCCACCCCGCATGGAATTGATTTGAGAATTTGCCTATAATATTTGGCACTTAAATTCAGAAAAGTGAATCTGTTTCGTGTTTGGGCTCCAGTGCGCATGCGCAAGCGCGCTTAGTGACAGGCGTCACTATGGAGTGGGTACAGACTGGTGCCAGTCTACATCAGTTAATATACTGGAGATGGACCTAACCAGTAGCCTGGTTGAGGGTCCATATTTATAGGAGTAGACATGGGGAGGAGTGTATGCAAGCATAAAAATCTTATTCTGGTAGCTAAATGCAGATAATTGATTTAGCAAGTAGTGATTGAACGGTAAATATGTTTTTATAGTGGTTAATAAAACAACAGACCAACCCGCAAGGGGGGTCGGGGGGTGGGGTGTTGTGACAATTGAACTCTTGATCAATAGTGTCTGTGATGGCTGGCCCATTGATCAATGGCACTTTTCCCGTTGGTAAATAATGTCAATGACACCAATATTCTTGCATTTCTTCGTCCACATTTTTTACTGTGACCATTGACCCGTTGGTAAATGTCATCTGCTGGGTCAATAATGTCAGGCATGGCTGCCCCATTGATCAATGGTACCTTTCCCATTGATCAATGACACCAATTTTCTTGCATTTCCTCATCCAATCACTTTCTGTGACCATCATCCAGTTGGTAAATGTCATCTGCTCAGTCAATTATACAATAATGTCTTGGATGGCCGTCTCGTTGGTCAATGGTACTTTTCCCATTGGTCAGTTGTCTCAAGGACACCAATATTTTGGCGTGATATTATGTAATGGCGCCATCCGGACAGGCGTTAAAGTGGTTTCCAGAAATTTCAGAGGATGGTTGGACTAGGTCTGTAGAAGAAATCTTTCAAAACCGGCAATGATCCGAAATCGAAGATGGTTGCCAGCCACCGGTATATAGTGGTTGGATTAGGTCTGGAGAAGAAACATCGAAATCCAAGATGGCTTTTAATCCGAGATATTAGGATTTCGGGGTTTGTTTGGTGACAATAAATATAAGTACTAGTTACATTGTCACTTACATAAATATTTCTATTACGTTTTCCCCCAAAACCTCAGTTAAAAAACAATGTTGGATTTAACGCAGTATTTACTGCCATTTCTCACATTCATATGGGTTAGTATCAAAGGAAAATGGAAGCCAACTTTACACTTGAAAAATAACTATCTGGTAGATTGAAAATCCTCAATTATTTAGTTTTGGGATCATCCATGATCGTATTTCTTTTAATAATGGCGCTTAACCCGTTAACACTCAAATTTTTTCAAGAAAATTAAAATTTTCCATTTGCAGGCCAAGAGAAGGCTATTTTTTTTTAATTTTACTACTGGAATAACTGGCTCAGTTATCAAGCCAGTTATTTCAGTGGTAAATTATCAAAATGTCTTCTCTTGGTCGGCAAATCAAGGTTGTTCAAGACCTCTGCAGAAGCTGTTTTTGGCTGATATGAGTGTTAAAGTTAATCGAATGGTGATGAACGCCTGGTTTAAGATGTACACTGCGTTAATCATGTATTTCACTCACAGATTTGGTTAGAAAATCATATTTAATGTGACTACACAGATTATATTGATGTGTGCGATTTGTCGTCTATGGAACTAAAAAAACAAAAAGTATATGCGGTGGCTGATTCCCTATTCTTTTTTGTTGACGAATAGTGAAACAAATTTGCCTACCTACCGACTCGAAATAGTTGTAAAATGGGTAAAATCACGTTAAATCACTGAAAATAATTACATTTATCTACAGTTTTCTGAAAATTATCAAGATTCCTTTGGAATACATTTACTGTCAAATTTATCTAAATATATCTAATAAACTTCCAAAGGAATCTTGAGAATTTTCAGAAAACTAGATAAATGTAATTTCGTATATGAACATTCGTTGGTTCGGAAAATCGCAAACCATGCGAAGACGAACCATGGTTCGGTTCGCTTGCCATGGATTCGTGTAGTTCGTGAGCCATACATAAGCTAACTCCTTCACCAATGAATTCCCATATCTAATTTTAGGAGAACCATACAGAAATCTATTGAATATTTTGAAATTAATTTGACTAGGAGCTGTTGCTGCCTAGCAAAGGCAGCAACAGCTTCCAGTCAAATTAATTCCAAAATATTCAACAATCAACAGAGTAAGTTTTATATCACAAAGAATTGACTTTTTCAGGGATTTGTCGGTGAAAGGGCTAATAGACAAGCAATCTCTGAATGTCCTCTAAGTGTGATTTATGAATATGACCATGAACGGAACTAGGCTGGCTATGAATATTATATTATTTTCTAACATTTGTCAGAACTTGTTATTTGTGTTTTTCTAGTCATTTAGCCATCTACCTTTAAATGTTATTATCTGTTAAGAGTAATTTCTCGCATACAATAACATATTAAAAAGGTTCGTGAACCAGTTCGTGGCTCGGACATCTGTATCGTGAACCGGTTCGATTCGTGGAAATCCTCACGAACCTCAGCTCTAGTATTCTGTGAAGTTTTAAAGTTTTGTTGTACACAATTCTTTTCAGATTTGTTAGGGGATATTTTGAAGAATAAACCACATGAAACTGATGGAATCGATTCTATTATTGTTGTGGATAACATTCCACAAGTCGGAGATGATCGAGTTGAGAAGCTGCAGAATGTCATTCGCAAAATCTTTTCAAAATTTGGCAAGATTCTGAATGAACACTACCCACAGGATAATGGAACAACAAAAGGGTAAGCTTGCAGCAATTTGATTGCTTAAAAGATCAAAACTTTATGGTACAATTAATTATCCACTCATAATTATATATCCTTCCATTGGTGTCCTAAGGGTTCTATTTTTCACGATTGTTATTGTCGTAATGGCAAACAGGGTAAAGCAGGCATAGTTATGGTGATACAATTAAAGAAATTATGTTGCATTTCCAAATGCTCAGTTTTTACTGGAGAGATCTACATCAAAAGTTGCCTGGATGGCCCATTACCATTGGGTCAGAAGAATTGAATTGATTGTGGCATCACATGTCAAGAGTTATGTTGAGTCAACTAAAGAAATTGTGTTGGGGTTCTAGATGGTAAAACCCAACTCACATTCTGCTGAAGTGACCGTCACCAACTTTAGCCAATTCCTAATAATTATATTTTTGTAATATTCTTTTTGCAGATACTGTTTCTTTGAATACAACTCACCTGAGCATGCACAAGAAGCGGTAAAACAAGCTAATGGATGTAAGCTCGACAAACAGCACACTTTTCTCGTGAACCTTTTCTCAGATTTTGACAGGTAATATCACTTTAATATCAATGCTTAGCTGCATATACAGTATAGATATAGGAGAATATATATATATATGAATGGTACAGTTTGCTTTTGATTATAGTTGCGATTCCCAACTCTGGTGTTACAAGTCGCCACATTCTGTATTATCTGTGATTTACTGAGCACCTGATTTGCAATTCTACACTGTCTTCATTCACTTCTAGGCTTTGTCTAATTTATAAAGCTTTGCTTTTTGTTTACTTGTCCTGCTTGTTTCAGATACACAAATGTACCTGATGAATGGGTAGCTCCAGAACCACAGCCGTATACGCCTTTGGTAAGTCTTCTTTGTGGCAATAATACACTGTATATGATATTTTCTGATGTAACAAATTTCTAGTGGTGTAAGAATTGTTATTTATTAATGTTTTGATGTTCAGAATTTGTCAGGAAACTCTAAATTTCTGCCTAATGAATGTGCATTTGCAGGTCAAGTGAAGGCTATGTTTTATAAATATTCTCACTGTAATGAGGGTTCCAGGACAGATTCTGTTCTAAAGGCATGCAAAATACCTTTCAGAGCATATATAGGCGCGAATATACAAAGCAGTGCACAGCGTCGAAGTCTAGTAAGAAAGGTGATTCTTATCTTTACTAAGAGTATTGTATTAACTTCTTATGAAACTTCATAAGGTGATTGGTCTAGGTCAAGGGAAGAAGCCTATCAAAACTGACGATGATCCGAAATCCAAAATGGCCGCCAACCAGGTGCGGCCATCTTAAAAAGTGGTTTCTGGACGGTGACTCTGTTACCATTTATTGGATCGTTTGGGGAAGAAAGCTATCGAAATTGATGCTGATCCGAAATCCAAGATAGCCGCCAGCCACCGGTGGCCATCTTGAAAATTGGTTTCCGTATGATAACTCGGTTACTATTTATCGAATTGATTTGAAGCTTCATAGGATGACTGGACTAGGTCTGAGGAATAAACGTATTGAAACCGATAATGGTCCTAAATCTAATATGGCCACCAGCGGCCATCTTGAAAATAGGTTTCCGAGTGACAACTCCATTTCATCTGAGGAGGAAACCTATTGAAAAGATGATCTTGAAAATTGCTTTCCAGACAATAACGTGACCGTTTAGCAGATCACTTATGACAGGTATAGGTCTGATGAAGAAATTGCTATTTTCTGAAAGTTCTCGTTCATTGGTTTGTCATGAGGATGGGGGTATTATGCGCCATTTGTGGAGCTCTTGTTACCATAGGTGTTACTGGCTCGATAACTGGGACACTGATTCTAGCTTGGAAAAATTTCAAAAATAGTTTTCTTGTCAGCAGATTTTTTTTTACCATTGGAAGAGCCAGTCCTTCCAGTGGTAAAGTTTCCAAGATAATCTCTTGCCCTACAGATCGAGTTGTATTTTACTTAAAATCATGTTCTGTGCAATGCTTTAAATGACATAATTCCAAAATCAGAAAGCTTACATAAGTTTCGACTAAAGCGAGTGAAACAACATAGCAGATGACTACTGTTGATACTAAACAGGCTGTCTGCTCAGTTTTTTTGGTGAAAATCTAGGATTTTATTAAAAGTTTAACCAAAATTGTTACACTGCTTCTTAGCTGCTTGACAGATCTTGTCTAGAAGGACCCTATTGTGGGAGGCTCCAGAACTTATATTCAGAATTTTGATTGTTCAATTTCTTGGGTGAAAATCTTTACCGGAAATTGAGTGCTGCACCTCATTAACTGCTTGGTTGAATTTCAACCTAAGTTGGGTGGACTGATCCTAATGGCGTAGCCTTCAGAACTTATATGGAGAATTTAGATTGTTAAATTTCTTTAGGGGCCAGTTTCCATTCTAGAATCTTGAATAGTGGGGCCCAAGGACTCTACCCAACCAAAAGGTTGGGACATTAGAATAATATGAGGAAAGAGGCTCTGAATGAACCCACAGCTTAGCAGAAATAGAGGACTGTTAGAGAAATATATATCCACATTTGATGCTTTCTTACAAGTCAGACCAATCTGATTAACACTCATCATTTACAACTTAGTATCTTAAGTTCAAATCATTCATACTGGCAGCAACAGCTTCCATTCAAATTAGTTTCAAATATTCAACAAAGTTTACTTACAATGTCAAAAATTTGTCAGTCATAGCTGATATAAGTTTGAAAGAGTTGCGTTATTTTACAGTAGAATATCCATAAAAATATGGGAACATTTGACCCCTAATGGAGAAAACTGAGTCATTTCAAAATAACGGGACTATGACCCCATGGCCCCTCCTAGAATGAAGACTGAGGGGGGTGTGGTGAGTCTGATTTTATGAAAATTTTAACGGAAATTGTCAAAACCCTACTCAACATTTGCTGCTTGGCGGATTTCAACCTAATTTGTTTGGAATGACTATGGTGGTGTGCTTTAGAAATTGTACCAGTTTACAGAATTTTGATTGGTCAATTTTTTGGGTGAAAGATTTTACTGAAATTGTCAAAACGCAAAAATTCCCATCATGTCTATTTAAATCCAAATGGTCAAAATGCTAATCGTCCAGGTGAGCGTCATAGGCCCTGGTGTGAGCCTCTTGTTGTTTTGAGTAATCACGATCATTTAATCAGTATGTGTACAAATTACCCAGATTTAACAACAACGATATATCAATGACGAAAGCTGCAATGGTGTTTAGAAATGTTCATTTGCAGGCCAAGAGAAAACTTATTTTTGAAAATGTATACTCGAGCCAGTCATTGCAGTGATACATTTAAAAAAATAGTATTCTCTTAGCCTGCAAAATGGGCATGCATTCGCTGAGCAAAACATCAATTTTCCTGACTGATCGGCGATCGCATTAAAGAGTAATTAAAATGTATGGTTTTAAATATTTTAAGCAATAGAAAATATTAATGATTTTTCAATTATTTAATTTTTAATCATATAAATTCATGATTTAAAACATAAAAAATGATTTTTAATTTAATCACATAATCGCGCATGTCTAGTGTTAAGTGTCACGCTTCATGTATCTTTTCTTTTCAAACTTACATGTATTTAAAGATCTTCATTATGTGTATAAATGTGTTGTTTGTATCTGCTGTTAGTGCGTGATTATGGTTTCTTTCAGGGTAATCT
Source organism: Chaetoderma sp. LZ-2023a (assembly GCA_034401795.1). Lineage (NCBI taxonomy): Eukaryota > Metazoa > Mollusca > Caudofoveata > Chaetodermatida > Chaetodermatidae > Chaetoderma > Chaetoderma sp. LZ-2023a. Next base: position 93,841,332 of record CM067372.1, read on the forward strand.
GCGACATTGGCTACTTGAAGCTGACTGTATCGACCAGTTTAGCGTGATCTATGATGCAGGAGAAAGGACAGCCATCTACGGAAACTCTTCTCAGGAGCCACTTTTACTAGAAGAGAGAGCGGTATGTAAAAAGTTCTTTGTGATTTGTTAGCTCAGCAGACCTTTATAGGATTCTAATATATACATTGCTAAAATTAAGATAATTCTGTACTTATGACCCTTCTCGAGTATGTGGCCCAATATGAAAAGATATATTTTTGCTCCAGTGGCACACTTCTTTATACATGTATCTCGAGTTATTAGGCCTTGGTGTGTAGCGTTTATCATGCGCTACGACACTCCCATCTGCCCTAGTTTCTGGATCATCACGTGGTGAAATTTTAACTTCCTTTTATCCTTCCACCATGTAAAAGCTTTTTCCATGAGGTTGCTAAAGCTGTTTAACCAGGCCTGGGGTCAGTTACATTTAAATGTAACTAGTTACAGTTACATTGGACTATGTCAGTTAAAGTTACATTGGTTGAGCAATGTAACTAGTTACATTTCAGTTACTTTGCATAATGTAACTAAAGTTACATTTCAGTTACATTTCAGTTACATTAGTTACTTTGTCTGATAATTACTAGGAAGAACTATGTGGACATGAGTCATCATACAAAGTGTTATGTAGTCAACCAATTTGAGATATATAGTAGGAACAAAATACCACTATAACCACTGATATAATATACTGACAGAACTGAATTTATTTCAGATATAAACTATAAAACCTGCTGAAATTTGTTCAATGAATTTGACTGAATTTTATTGCTGCCATATGCAATAACAAATTTCATTCAATTTGTTTCCAAAATAATAAGATGCTTTCATTGTAAAAATGTGCATACATATTTCTTCCTCTAACCCCTTCAGCCATGCAAGCCAAATAACAAACATTAATTTTATTGTAAAAAATATTTGCTTATGTTTTGAAACTAATTTGACTGAAAGGATTGATAGGTATCAACATTTTTCAGTGAAATTAGTTTCAGTGTGTTCAACATATTATCCTTGGAGCATGGACTTTCTACAGTATGATAATCCACCATTTACCATGGGCAATATAAGTTTCCAAATGAAATTAGCTTCAAAATCTCCATCAGCTTTATTGTATGCGTAATTTAAAGTAGCAATTTAAATATGTCTGCTGAGTACTTTAGACAACTTTTTCTTTCAAAAGATGTTGCTTCATATGGCTTTTTTAGCCATTAGAATTAGATTCAAAGTAGTCAACAGCTTTCCAGTACACTAGTTTCATTCCATAGCCTTTATAAATTTGTCTGCTATACCAAAATGGTTGATGGCTTGACCTTTCTCAATGGCATTGTCCTTTGATCTTTATCACCACACATATGTGAATTGACCAGAGCTTGAGTATAGTTGCTGAGCAATGATGTCCTAAGCTGGCCTAATCAATAGTATATAAAGAAAAAGAACAGGACATGCTGTTAACACCTATTCTGGCAGATTTTACCTTTCTTTACAATTCAACATTTGCTGTTTTTAATCCTTTTAACCCTTTAACACTAAAGCTGGACCAACAACTTTTGCAGTGTTGTTGAGAAATGTCCATTTCCAGATAAATATAGGATTACTTTTGAAAATTTACCACTGGAATGACTGGCTCAATAACCAAGTCAGTCATTCCAGTGGTAAATTTTCTAAAATAATCTCATTGTCTACAAATGGATATTTACTATGAGAAAAATACAATTTTCTTTAACAAATCTGAGCCTTAAAAGGTAACTTAATTCTTTAATGATTTAGTAAAACAACCTGTTTCTATGGTAGCCTAATGTAAAAGCTGAATAAGAATTTGATTAAAGTTATCACTGCCTGATGTAGCTATAACATTCAGTCAGATTATCATATCTAACAAGCATATTTTGAGAATAATAGCATGTTGTAAATATCACATGCAGATATAGAATAACCCTTCAATGGTCAAGATTGGTCAAGAAAATCAAACCTTTGGCCTAGCAAATCTTATTTTGCAGGCTACAGGATTAATCTTTGAAAATTTACCACTGGAATGGCTGGCCTAATATTCATGCCAATTATTCCAATGGTAAATTTCAAAAATAAATATCCCTGATACCTGGAAATAAAGTTGCTGGCCAAAGCATCAACATCTTCCAGTCAAATTAGCTTCAATATATTCAACAGCTTACTTTAATGAGAAAATTGTAATAAATCTATTAGAAAAGTTTGAATTGGAACTGAAAAGTAACTGAAATTTCAGTTACTTTTGCAATGCAACTGGTTACATTTCAGTTACTGTAACTGAAAAAATTCTTCAGTTACAAGTTACTTCAGTTACATGAAAAATGTAACTAAGTTACAGTCAGTTACAGTTACCCCAGCCCTGCCAGGTGAGAGATACAGGTCCCTATATAGGTCAAAGATAAATATTGGCATTTCTACCAATAGAAAATTCAGCACCATCTGTTATTTCTTGTTACCGTTTGTGTTATTTGTCAAACACTATGACCTGCTATCACATTGTCTCACTCTAGCCAGTATCGTTTTTGTCTGCTCTATGTCATTTTAACCTAGCAACATAAGCTAATGAGACAGATAGTCTGTATAGATCACAGGTGCCAATGAGTGGTAACTATTGAAAGAAAACTGACATCAGCCGGTAGGGGAAAGTGGTTTTTTAAAACTCCCTTTCATAGTACTAATGCAAGTTTATTAGTGAAACATATTCATAGACACATGTCCCTTACTATAATTAGTTATTTGTAACTAATAGGAGTTATCTCTCTAGGCATAAAGTGAAAGAGCGTGATTGGATTTATGGAGAGTAGTGAAGTACCTACTTTGATGATAACTAGACATTATGCTTAGAATCATCGCCAACCCTTCCTTGAACATGGTATGCTACTGCATAATTTTAACTGGATTAAGTCTACAACCTATGGCTTATGGCAATGTCATTGCCGACAATTTGGATATGACAATCAACAGTAAGTCACAAGACACTTCATACCAAATGTATGTCAGTGGTACATGGGCTCACCTCGTGCCAAATATAGGTTATTGCACTCACTGATGATCGCTTTCATCTCATGCCAAATGATGAATGGCCACTGCAATCAATAGTTACATGCTCTCACCTCATGACCTACATCTTCAAAAGCTCATATCACATCTCAATACATTGAATCATTTCATTCCATTTGTGAGAAATAATACAAGTACAATGTGCTGTGATAAGCAGCTTTGTCAGAAGCATCAAAAATGTTGACAGGCAGACACACAGACAAACTAACTTTAGCTAATAGCATGGCACAACTAAAAGCCTTATGCCTAATGGACCTTACAAGTAGGTAAGAGTTATTCCAATGCATCTTTTTGAAGGATGTTGTGTCATTTCGGACTACTTTAGAAAGTACATGTACATGTAAGACATTTTATTTTTAGTTCTTTGTTCTTTACCTCTAGAATTGGACAGAGACATTCGTTTGCTGGTCTACACAAGGCACCTATCTGGCCACATTTCACTCAAAAGGTATCGCTCTTTGGGGTGGCGAAATTTTCCAACAGATTATGCGCTTCAGCCATCAAGGTGTACAACTGATAGATTTTTCACCATGTGAAAGGTATGTATGCGTATGCTCGTGACTTTATGACTCCTCCTATCAGCCAAGAATTGCTTCTACAGTGATCTTGAGAAATTTCCATTTGCCGATTAATAGATTTTTTGAAAATTTACCATTGGATGACTGGCTCGATAACCATTCCAGTGGTAAATTTTTCAAAATAGTATTCTTGGTCTGCAAATGGACATTTTCTATGAGAAAATCAAAAACATAAATACCAAAATTATAGAGACTAGTCAGTTCTTTCTGGTCAAGCTGGTTAAAGCCGCCCCTGGCAATAGTCTTCAGAAATGCATGCAAAGCGTCGCAAAAGAAAATTATATTTAGATTTTACCACTGGTTTGGCTGTCTCGATAACCAATAGTTATTCCAGTGATAAATTTTTCATAAATAGTCTCTTCACCTGCAAATGCGCATTCACTAAGAAAATGAACACATTTTAACAAATCTTGACCGTTAAGATATTAAAGAAAGACTGGTAGGGGTCCATTTTGTAATCTTTGATGCTGAAAGCTTTCAACGATCATGTTTTCAAAATATGCAAGTTGACAAGAATTGAACAAAGTAATAATATGCCCAAAGATGTCCATTAGCTGACCGCTAGCGTGTGCATATCAGCATGTGTTCTAGTCGGGAGGTGTGCATCCATTTACGTATACTTATGTGACGTACATGTGTTTTCTGCATGAAAAAATTCCTGCCTGTTATCATTTACATTTGTTTAACCCTTTAACACTCATATCAGCACAAAAACGGCTTCTGCAGTAGTCTTGAGAAATCTACATTTGCAGATGTAGAGGACCTTTTCTTAGAATTTACCACTGCAATAACTGACTCGATAACTGAGCCAGTAATTCCAGTGGTAAAGTTTCAAAAATAATCTTCTCTTCGTCTGCAAATGAACATTTTCTATCAGAAAATTTAAGTTTTCTTAAATAAATTTACGGCTAAAGCAGATTTAGTGTTTTATTGCTACCAATGTACATCACATATTAATAAAGTAGCTTACTGCAGTTGCTCTATTTATTTGTTTGTAGATGCACAAACATGTACTTAAAGGGGAACCCAAATGCAGGGGGGTTTAAAACACGCCAAATGATGCTTTTGCATAATCTAATTAAAATAAAATATATTATTTCCATATTTTCCAATTCCTAAATATTAAATTTCGTTATCAAAAGTCGTTTTATTCAATTTCCGTGATTATCACGGGATGACGTCATCGCGTGATTGATTGTTCTCATCACGTGATAAAATAACGATCACATGACATCGTTTTGACAGTTATGAGTAAATAACGGATCGGCATAAATTGAGAATTTCATATTATGCTATTTCTTGAGATTTTACACAATATTGCACCAATATGTTGTAAATGGTTGGAAAAACATCCCGCCGAAGTGTTTACCCTGTAGTTACGACGAGTACAATATTTTTCAATGTTCCAGAACCGTTAAATTTCGCAAGAAAGATTGAATACGAGATGATTTTTAATGTTGTAAGCGACCCGAGTTTGGGGTTTGATGAGTCTACAGACACGCCTGGTTTTCCCGCGGTTCTTATTAACGGTGTTGCATAGCGCTTTCATGAATTACCGCCACTATTATCAACACCGCATACAGTGTCTATAGATACAGACAAGTGCGCGTATTGGCGTTCTTATACACGCTAAGGGACTGCAGGGAGAGGGGTGGGTAAAAACCTCTATACTAAGGCAATCTGTCATATAGTCGGCGCGTAAACGTGAATCTCATTTCCAACCTCACGATAAAGTTGTTGTTAAATAATTTGGAGCTATTTCAAGTGGAATGCGTTCCTGACTTGTAGCCTACAGCAGAAACGTTACATAAAATTAGCCTAAAAATATCCAACCTGATTTGCAGGATGTAAAATTAACTTGGATGAGCAACTTGCTAGTGGAACGTGATCACTACTAGATTGCGGTCAATTTCTACTACTGTAGCTGCTGGCTAGAGGGATAGTGGTAATTTCAACATCTGGTATGTTAACTTATCAAATTAAATGCATGATCAAGGTCTAGTGCATCATAATATAGTATTTGCTGGCCACTGATAAAACCTGTTTTATGTGACCACCTTCACATGCTTAGGGTTGTTGGGGCTGGGGCAGGGTGGTTTCCCACCCCCAAACCACTCCGACAAATTTGGAACTTTAGATGTTCTGATATGGCATCTGCATTTAGGGGGTAAATATGGAAGAATTTATATTTTATGACTGGCCAACAAATGCTTTTATGGTGCATGTTCCATCAACAAGAGGCCCTAAGGCTATAGGCTTGTGCAAGTATTGTTTATCACGATCGATTACTTAAGATTATTAAATAATCGTGATTAGTCGATTAATCGGGAGAGGATTTATCATGTCCTTCCCCATTACGGAAGTTAAAAAGTCATAACTAGGAGGCGCATTGTACATCATATTGTGGGTAATCTGTTCCAATTGATTCAAGGGCATGCATATAAGCGCAAGTTTAGCACTTAGGAAATTTGCGAGATCACACCGACTATATTTTTAGATATAGAGACTGGTATCCAGTTAATTTAGAGACTTGTATCTAATCAATTTACCCAGAAGACAATGCGTGTCCTAGTTATGACGTTTTACCTTCCGTAACGGGCAAGGACAGGATAAATCCTCTACCGGATTAATCAGCAGCTGCCTGGATACAAATTACTCAGACATAACAACAAAGGCATATCAATGATAAACGCTACAATGGTTTTAAAATTTGCATTTGCTCAAGCCAGTCACTCCAGTGATGCATTTTCAAAAATAGTCTCGACCTGCAAATGAGCATATAGTCATGACCGATTGCATAAAAAGGTAATTACAAGAGGAGAGGCCCAAGGGGCCTGTGTCTCTGACCTGGAGCATTATGCATTTTTGTCACAATTGTTGGTGGGTGGTTTAGGAGTAGTCTTCTAAATGAGTTTGTGGACATTTTTGCAAGTCCAATATGGCCGCCAAGCACGCTACATTTTGATTGGTCCACTGCAGCCACGTTTCTGACGTAGCGCCTTGACCGTGAAAAAACTTTAATGGAACTCAAATTTCAGCCCAATCCGCTCAGTGGTTCTGGAGTCATTTTGGCAAAAATTAGGTTATCCAAGATGGCCACCAAACCATTTGGCCAATCAAGTTCCCTTGAAACAAACTTGGTGCAGCCCTTGCCCGAGATGATATTTCATTGGGTTTTTAATTGATCCCCCAAGCGGTTTTGGAGAAGGTTTTTAAAGACATTTTAAAGCGGCCAACTTCTCTTGAACAAACTTTAATGGCCCTTAGTCCTTAATCATATATCACAAATTTCAGCCTGATCGCTTCAGCGGTTCTGGGGAAGGAGTAGTTTTTGCGAAAACGAGGTCATCCAAGCTGGCCGCTGAACCTTTTAGTCAATCAAGTTCCCTTGAACAAACTTGGGTCAGCTCTTACCATAGATCATATTTCATGAGGTCTGAATTGATCCCTCAAACGGTTTTCAAGATTTTTAAAGACATTTCTAAAAAGCAGCTGAAATCGAAGATGGCCAAATTGGCCGATCAGCTTCGTTTGAAGAAAATGGAATCTCTATGCCCTAAGGATGCTTCCTGCAAAATATAATTGAAATCGGCCCAGTAGTTCTCGAAAAGAAGACATTTTAAATTTCCCATTGCTTTAGTATGGGAACTTTTGGCAGAAAAATGATCCAAGATGGCCACCAAACCATTTATCCGAGTTTCAAAAATTGCAAATTTCAAATCAGAATACCCTAAAACCTATATAAAAACAATTTCAGCCTCAAAGTCCATCAAATAAAAAAGTCCAATATGGCCGCCAAACATGCTATATTTTGAGTGGCACACGGCGGCCATGTTTTTGGGCGGTTCAACTTCTCTTGAACAAGCTTTACTGGTCCTTAGTCCCTAATCATATCTGTCAAATTTCAGTCTGATCGCTTCAGAGGTTCTGGGGAAGGAGTTGTTTTTGCGAAAACAAGGTCATCCAAGATGCCGCTGAACCATTTGACCAATCAAGTTCCCCTTAACAAACTTGGTTGATCTCTTGCCCTGGGTCATATTTCATGAGGTTTCGTTCAATCCCTCAAGCGGTTTCGGAGAAGATCTTTAAAGACGTTTCTAAAATTGGCCAAAATCCAAGATCGCCGCTAACCAAATTGGCTGATCGGCTCCGTTGAACAAACTTGGATCTCTGTGCCCTAAGGATGCTTCCTGCCAAATATAATTGAAATCATCCCAGCAGTTCTTGAGAAGTCGTTTTAAAGGAAAAGTTGAGACGGATGGACACATGACGGACAGTCGCCATGACATAAGCTCACTTGGCCTTTCAGGCCAAGTGAGCTAACAAGAGGCCTAAAGGGGCCTGTATCGCCCACCTGAAATTATTGGCCACTGGCACAACCGAACAAAACAAGATGACCACTGGAAAAATTTACCAATCAAATTTCTGTGAAGAAGCTTTAGCCAAGTTTTATTAAAATTGGCCCACTGGTTTAATAAGTCATCTTTTTATGATTTGCAGAAAGTACAAGATGTCCACCAAAAACACGAAACGTTGATTGATTCATGGCAGACATGTTTTTTTACATATCATCTTTCCACGGAAAATTTTAATGTCGTTTCGGCCCTAATAATATCTGCCAAATTTCGGCCCGATCCATTCAGTGGTTCTGAAGTTGTTTTCACGAGAACTAGGTCCAAGATGGCCACCGAACCATTTAGCAAATCAAGTTCCCTCAAACAAACTTGGTTCAACTCCTGCCCTATATTATATGTCATGAGGTTTGCATCGATCCCCCAAGCGGTTTCGGAGAAGATTTTTAAAGACGTTTCTAAAAGTCGTCCAAGATGGCCGCTGGCCCAATTGGCCGATCGGCTTCCTTTGAACAAACCTGTATTCCTATGCTGTAAGGATTGTTCCAGCCACATATAATTGAAATCAGCCCAGTGGTTCTCGAAAAGACATTTTAAATTTCACATTGCTTTAGTATGGGAGCTTTGGTGGGAAAATGATCCAAGATGGCCACCAATTCATTTATCCGACAGTTTTGAAAATGGCAAATTTGAAATCTGAATGACCAAAAAGATAATTTAATATAAATTTCTGCCTCAAAATCTGTCAAATAAAAAATCCAATATGGCCGCCACACTACATTTTGATTGGTCCACGGCGGCCAGGTTTTTTGCTGTATCAACTTACCTAGAACAAACTTAGTCCCTAATCATATCTGGCAAATTTCGGCCGGATCTTTTCAGCAGTTCTGGGGAAGTGGTTTTTGTGAAAACTAGATCATCCAAGATGGCTGTCAAACTATTTGGTCAATCAAGTTCACTGTAACAAACTTAGTTCAGCTGTTGCCCTAGATGATATTTCCTGAGGTTTGAATCAATTCACCCAAGCGGTTTTGGAGAAGATTTTTAGACATTTCTAAAAATTTGCCAAAATCCTAGAAGGCCGCCGACCAAATTGGCCGATCGACTTCGTTTGAACAAACTTGGATCCCTATGCCCTAAGGATGCTTCCTGCCAAATATAATTGATATCGGCCCAGTTGTTTTTGAGGTCATTTAAAGAAAAATTTGACGGACACTAGCCATTCTGGTCAGGTGAGCTACAAATGTAGAATTTGAAATATGTTATGCAGGAAAAATTATTCACGATTATTCGATTATTTAATTTTTAATCATAACAATTTCATGATTTAAAAAATAATCGCAATTTTCCATTAAATCACGTAATCATGCAATCCTATCAGAGGCCTGTTGACGCTCACCTGAACCATTAGCGTTTGAACCATCTGCATTTAAATACAGTGTAGACATAATGGATAATTTTTGGAAAATCCAAGATGGTCACCAGATAAATTGGGCAATCAAAAATCTTGTTTGATATGCTGAAGTCTACGGCCATAGAATCGTTCCAGACACATTTATTGAAATCAGGTTCTTGATTAAGGAGTAACATTTTAAATGGTTCTTGAAAATCTTCAGTAAAGCCAAGATGGCCAATCAAATCTCTGAATAGAAGTTTTATAGGCTACCACCATAGGATCCTTCCAGCCAAATTTGGTTAAAATCTTCCAAGCAGTTTATGGGGCGATATGTTTTAAAGGACTTCTGGATTAGTTTCGGAAAATCCCAGCTGGTCAGCCAAATTAGTCAGACATCTCATTGAAAGGTTTAATTCATAAATGAGGATTATGACAGCTGTGTATAAATGACAGTTCTCTATGGTCCCCCAGAGTGTCCTTTATCAACAGGCTTGTGTGTGATTTTATCGTTCACAATAGTCTTTTGATGATTTTATTGAAGGTTTTGTTAAAAAGACGGATCGTGTATTTCATTATTTTGTGATGATGTTGATGCGGCTAGTGTTAGCGTGAAAAATCCCAAGCGCAATAAGCCGCATTTCAAGACTCGCGCTCATGCAGGTGGTCTGTTAATATTTTGGGAGTTTTTTTCACATAAACAAATGAGACTCAGAAATGTAATTTGGGTGTAAACAAACACTAAGTTGTCTTGTGCCTACTATACTAGTAGTATTATTATATAAACTATTATATATAGTTGTATACACCCCAATTTCTTTTCTGACTCATTTGTTTATGTGAAAATACTTCCCAAAAATATTAACAAACCACCTGCATGAGCGCGAGTCTTGAAATGAGTGCGCTTGGCCATTTTGGTGTTTTCTCACACTAACCCTAGCCACATCAAAATCATCACAAAAATACATGATCCGTCTTTAACAAACCTGCGTCGTTAAGAACATAATCAAACGTGAAATTAAAGACGAATGTTTCAGGGCCAAAATTAGTTATTTTTTAGGCGATTGCATTTTTCTTATTTAAATAGTCAGGGTTATCATATATAAATGTAGTATTTGCGATAGATCGCAAAGAATAACTTACCAATATTAAATAAAATATGTTCCAGACGAGCGCTAAAATAGGTGTCAATCTTCTTACATATCAGCTATCATCTTCGTCTCTTTCAGTCGCGCACGACTTGAATTGGTATGGTTTAACGATAACATGTCCAATATCATTTGCACAGATGTCCGCGTAGTCGATTTTAGTATAATGAGATGTCCGGGAAACGCCCGTCTCGGCTAAACAAGAACTTGAAGCAGATTTTGTTTCACGCTTCGCTACTTTATTAAGCGCCATTTTCTCCTGATCGCAAAACACGGGCGTAATGTGAAACCACGTGATTAAAATTTAAGTTTTTGACGGTTTTTATCGAAATCGAAATCCAGTTTGTGTTATCCTTTAAGCACATAAATGAACAACACCTAGCGAACCTTCCTATCATATATCGTAAATGTAGATAGGGCGTGCAATAAACTTGGATAAATATGTACCATTAACATACAGACCTAGTGACAAGTAAATTGTACTCGTCCTAATGATTATACATCAGTTCTTAATTTAAATATTCCGCAATTACCATTAGTAATTAAACTACAGATTTTTATTTCAGCTAACTTCTCAATATCCTTAGCCATATTTTTCTCATATAAAAAGGTCCGTTTGCAGAGAATGTTTTTTGAAAATATATTACTGGAATGACTGGCTCTGTAAACTTTTAAAAAATAATCTTGTTCTGCAAATAGACATTTCTAAAAACCACTGCAGAAGCTGTTTATGGCTAGCTTGAGCGTTAAGGATTAGCTAAAACAGAAATGCATCCGTTGTTTACGCAAATATGGCATATTCTATCATCTGGATTGATAGCATAAGATTAGGTGGCTATTTCTTTATGAACAGGAAATGTGAATTAAAATTTTTAATGACTTCTATTTTGTCAAAATTGTATGCATCTTGTTCAAAATGAGATACTGAAATTACAGTTAATAATTAAAGTAATTTTGACAACTAACATAAAGTAAATAACAGGGTTAGAAATAAATGAAAAGATGTAGGTGGCCGCAAGGCAACGTATGATGCCATTTCATACATTTTCAGATTACCCGCCGCAGATTAAGGTTGCCCGTATATGTTAAGCTTTATCAAGTAAATTCTGAAGAATGGGCACAATTATTGAGAAATGGCATTAAGCATCCTGGTTACTCTTTCTAATAATTAAATAAATAAATGCCTTTAAATAAAGAGTTAGTCAGTAGGTATCAAAAACACAGTATAATACTATTAGTCTTGAGTATTTAGCATGGTTGCCCAGTGTACCATTAACAGCCAAAGTTTAGTTGCCCTTTTGAAAATCAGGTTGCCCCGGGCAACAGGGCAAATGGACAATTTGATCCCTGTTAAAATATGATAATTACACAGAGGTGAGATGGTAATTCATTTATTTTATTTCCTATTAGGTACCTAGTAACGTTCAGCCCATTAATGGATTCTCGAGAGGAACCACAAGCAATTATTGTCTGGGATATTCTGACTGGACAGAAAAAACGAGGATTTCGCTGTGAAAATCAGTCCACTTGGCCAATACTCAAGTAAGTAACTATAATATTTTTTACATTTATATAGACAATAATAGCTTAATTTCATCACTTTACCGACTACAGGTTCTTACGCCTTTACTGATCAAATTTGGTCAAGAAAATCAAACTATTTCCTTATTGAATGTCCATCTGCAGGTAAAGAGGCGACTATTTAAAAAAATTTACCAGTGGAATGACTGGCTCAGTCATTCCAATGGTAAATCTTCAAAAAGTCTACCGGCAGATGTACATTTCTCACGACTACTACAGAGGTCGGTTTTGGCCGGCTTGACCATTAAAGGGTTAAACACTTGGTACAATATTCAAAACTTCAAATACAAATACTTTTTATGCGCTCGCGCAAAGCGGAGTCGTATTATGTGATGGCGCTCGCCATCTGCGTCCGTCCGTCTGTCTGATTCTTGTCCGGAGCAGATCTCGAAGAGTTTTTAACTACACTCACAAATTTTTTTCAGCAGATATATTACCTATAGACGAAGTGTCATGATGTCGATTCGGCAAAATCCTCCCATATTCGCTAGAGTTATCTCCCTTGAAAGCTTAAGATTTCTTAAACTTTCTTGTCTGGTACAGATCTCGAAGAGTTTTGAACCTACAGTCATAATTTTTTTTAGCAGATATATTACCTATAGACGAAGTGTCATGATTTCGATTCGGTCAAATCCTCCCATATTCGCTAGAGTTATCTCCCTTGAAAGCTTAAAATTGGTCAAAATTTTCTTGTCCGGGACACATCTCGAAGAGTTTTGAACCTATACTCACAATTTTTTTTTTTAGAAGATGTGTTATGTATAGGCGAAGTGTCATGATTTCTGTTCGGCACGGTCTGCCCATATTTGCCAGAGTTATCTCCCTTGAAGGATTAAAATTTGTCAAAATTGTCTTGTCCAGGCCAAATCTCGAAGAGTTGAACCCACACTCACAAATTTTTTTTCAAAAGATGTGGTACATATAGGCGAAGTGTCATGATTTTGTTTTGGCATGATCTGCCCATATTCGCAGGAGTCGTGATCCGCCCATATTCGCAGGAGTCATGATCCAAATCTCGAAGCGTTTTGAACCCACACTCACAAATTTTTTTTCAAAGATGTGGTACGTATAGCCGAAGTGTCATGATTTTGTTTTGGCATGATCCGCCCATATTCGCGGGAGTCATGATTTCATTTCGGTAAAATCCTCGTATATTCGCGGGAGTTATCTCCCTTGAATGATTAAAATTTGTCCAAATTTTCTTTTCCAGGCGAGATCTCGAAGCGTTTTAAACCTACACTCGCAATTTTTTTTCTGGCAGATGTGTTAGTTATAGACAAAGTCTCATGATTTCCTTTCGACAAAATCCCCGCATATTCGTGAGAGTTATCTCCCTTTAAAGATTAAAATTCATCGAAATTTTCTTGTCCGGACCAGATCTTGAAGACTTGAACCTATACATTTACATTTTTTTTTTCGGGAGATGTGTTAGGTATAGACCAAGTGTCATGATTTCCTTTCTGCAAAATCCCCCCATAATTACCAAAGTTATCTCCCTTGAAATTTGTCAACATTTTCTTGTTTTCATTGGATCTAATATGGATGAAGGGCAAAATCTGCGCATATTTGCCAAAGTTATCTTTTTTGAAAGATTAAAATTTGTCAACATTTTCTTGTCCGGTCCAGATCTTGAGCAGTTTTGAACCTACACTCACAATTTTTTATTCATCAGATGTTTTAGGGATAGACGAAGTGTCAGAATTTCGTTTCGGCAAAATCCACCCATATTTGCCAGATTTATCTTCCTTGAAAGATTAAAATTCATCAAAATTGTCTTGTAATTGTAATGATCAATGCAGCTGTTAAGACTCAAGATTTTTAGTGATGTCTTTGCAGTGAATTCCAAATGTGTACCTAATAGAAATCCCCCCTTTCTTAGAGAATGATCAAAGACAAACTTCACATAATTTAGCATTCCTCAAACAAGTATGCCTGCGGGCGTATGTTGAGTTTCACTAAAACTCTTGTTATTCATATAATAATGCTTAGTGAGTAGATGAAAAGCTGGCGTTAATGTTGAAAACTATGTTGTTGTCTTAGACATTGATATTGTTTTCAACAAAATAACAAGTCACCATATGATAGTGTTATTTATTATGTGTTCTTGGTCCACAGGTGGAGTTATGATGGTTCATACTTTGCACGACATGGAGAGGACATTATCAGTGTATACGAAACTCCAGTAAGTTGTTAACCCTTTAACACTCAAATTTGTTTAAGAAAATTTCAATTTTCTCATAGAAAATGTCCATTTGCAGACCAAGAGAAGCCTACTTTTGAAAATTTACCATTGGAATGACTGGCTCTGTTATCAAGCCAATCATTCCATTTGTAAACCTTAAAAATTAGGTTTCACTTGGTGTGCAAATGGACATTTCTCAAGACCACTGCAGAAGCTGTTTTTGGCTGATATGAGTGTTAAAGGGTTAATGTTCATGCAGGCAAAACTGAACTTCTACAGTTGTCCTGGACACACTAGCCAATCATGATTTCTGAATACAGCTACAGTAAAATCTTGCGCATAAATTCTCTGCGGAAAGAATTAATTTTTATGCAATATTGAAGTACTTGTTGGTAAGTGAATATCTTAGTGACCATTTTTTGTAGTAATTTAGCAATGATATATAGTTTACATCCTCTCGCTCTCTGTCCCTCTCCTCTCCGCCCCACCCCACCCCCTTCTCGCTCTACCCCCCTCCCTTCTCTCTCACTCTCCCCCTCTCCCTCCCTCCCTCCCATCCACTCTTTCCCTCCCTCCCTCTTGTATTTACAAACAATAACTATTTATTTTATTATAAATATTTAAAACAATTTTCTATTTTTCTTTATTTCTGTGTTTTTGGGTTTTTTCTGTTTATGTTTTACAGTCTTTTGGACTCTTAGACAAGAAAAGTTTGAAAGTTCCTGGCATGAGGTATTTACACATATTTATTAATATAGTTCATAATTTAATATTTTCCAGTGATTTCTTAATACTACCAAGTCATCAGTTTACCAGATGGTGATTCATTAGAGACCACAGGTCTTTAGTTACCGCATTTTGGTCAGGATGGTGAAAAAGTCGTCCAAGACAGGTTCGACTGTCTCAAAACAGGTTCGATTGTCTCAAAACAGGTTTCTTGTCATGCTTATCATTGGTTTCATTGCATATTCTGCCTCCATTACGTATTGTCTTCATTGAATTTGCTCAATAAATCATGTGGCTATAATTATAAACTCATGTCCTGCTTAAATGCAGCACGTGCATGCACATACTCTAAGCAGAACTTCAAAGCAAGGTCTGCATTATAGACAATTGTGTAGCATCTGTGATGCACATAATATACGCCATGTTAGGAAGGTGACTAGGAGTCATAGGTGACAAACGGTAATGCTTTAATCGGCAAGCTAACCAAAGCTGCCCTCTGCAGTAACCTCCAATTAGAGGCCAAGAGCAGACTATTTTTGACAAATTTACGCTGGAATGATAGATACATGTAGGGTTGATAACCGAGTCAGTCATTCCAGTGATAACAATGTCAAAAATAGTTGTCTGGCTTTTGCGGGCATATGTTCACTAAAACCATTGTATAGATACATTTCCTGACACATGCAGACAGATGGACAAACCGGATTGCAATACTGTTTTCCCCATTACGGGGCGAGGATAATCGTGATGGCACTTGATCTTGGATAAATGGCAGCTCCAATATTGTTGTACTTTAAAAGAGATACAATGTAATAGTGTTCTTTATGTAAAGGTGTGTTCATTACTACAGGCGAGTTGTGATGATGGAAGAAACTCAAGTTGAATATTTAGAAATTAGCTGTACTGGAGCCTGTTGCAACAGCTTCCACTCAAATTATTTTCCAAATATTTTACACACGTGTTTCTGATAAAAAATACTGTGTGTGTAAGCAGGTATTTGTTTCTCTTTAGGGATTTCACATGGTCACCAGCTGACCATTATATCGCGTATTGGGTAGGCGAGCAGGAGAATGTTCCATGTCGGGTTGTACTCATACAGATACCAAGCCGCATTGAGCTCTGTGTGCGTAACCTCTTCAATGTTGCTGACTGTAAAATGCACTGGCAGAAACAGGGTGACTATCTCTGTGTAAAGGTTGACCGATATACGAAGGCGAAGAAGATCGAGGAACGAGATAAATGGAAATATAGTGTGAGTGTGCAAATTATTCTCTTAGCACAGAAAATGTCATTTCTATGTAGATACCGTGTGACAACACATCTCATGGCATTGTGTTTCAGTGAAATATGTCCATGTTCATCTCGGTTTCCATGGCATAAATTATGACATGGATTTAAGTCTAATTTTGTATCTACAGACCCAACCGGAAATAACTGACCCATTGTGAGGAACGTGATGCATCGAATGTGTTATGAAAACAATTTGCATGTTAACGCATATGTTTCAGTTTAGCCCTTACCATTCTGATGTCAATATTCTATCTTTTATTCCGTCAATATCCAAGAAACTGGTGTACATTTTTCAACAATTTTGTTAGAAGATGTTGCTGTCTACGGTCTACGACAGCACCATCTCCCACCAAATTTGTTGAAAAATGAACACCAGTTCATCTTTTAATTTAATTTGAAAATTTTAAGTTTTTAACACCAGAGGGCTAAGGATTAACAAGTGTGACATTCTATAATTGTGACCTAGGCAGCTTTGCCAGTGATGAAAAAAATTTAACAGACACCAACATAGTGCAGCTAAAAGGAGTCGTTTATTATACAAACTTTGGCAAAAGTTGACACTTCCTTACACTCGACAGGAAATTGAATAAGAAATAAAATCTACTCACATAAATTAGTCTCTACTGCTATCCTGTACAGTGACTGATATTGTATATAAAATATGGTTTAGTCGACTAGTACTAATTTAATGCTGGGAATTATTGATTGGGCACAAAAAAACAGCCATCTTTAAGGAAATAGATTTTGTCGTCAATCTATGTGCATAAATTAGTCTCCGCTATGAATTGGTAAATATAAATACTACATGTATTTTCTTATGATTTGCTATAAATGTGGGGTTATATTCTTTAGCAGAATAATGAGAAAATTTCTCTGCTGTAACTGTTGTTTTCAGTATGTGAAAGGTGAATTTGTTTTTCAGTCCATCCATGTGTGTGTCTTGCTAACCTTAGTTAAGTTCAACTGGCTAACCATACTTAGCTATAGTCATGATAGTTAGCTAGATCCCACTCGAACTTGAAATAGTTAACTAGCTAGTTAAGTATAGTTGACCGAGTACCCGAGCTCGGTCACAAATGGTTAGTACGAAATTGACGTAAATTTAAAAATGGCGGACACCCCTCGCTTGCCAAGAATAAATGAATATAAAAATGTAAATATTCGTGGGCCATCAAAACAGACAACAGAAAACGTTAATGGAAACTGATACCGGCTCCAAATTTTCTGCATTAGTAATTCAATGGGGAATCACGTACCTACGAACTATAGTTAGCTATCCAGCATTTGACATGGCATAGCAAATGCGCATGTGTCAGTAAACCAGCAAATTGGCTATAGTTAGCCAATCGAACTTGACCCTTTGTCTTTCCATATGTCTCATTACCTACTGAAATGGTTCTCGTCGTGGCAGGAATGTGTGATTTTGTCTACTCGTGAGTTAATTTTGAATATTGGTATAGTTAAAAGTAAAATTGACAATAGCTGCCAGGACCTCACATTAAATATTTTGATACATTTCACCCATATCGGATTGTGCATCCTGAATTTTATCGAGAGAATCTTAGCAGAATACTGGCATCTATTTCTGTCAGTTGACTAACTATGCATATTTGTTGTTGCAGGGTATCACGTACAACTTTGAGCTGTTTCGTATTCGTGAAAAACAGATTCCTGTTGACAAAGTTGAATGTAAAGGTATGTCTGATATTAGGATATGTTTATTTACCATTAGCCCATAGTGGAGCAAAGTGTTGCATTTGCGTCTTTCTGCGTGTCTGTCTGGGACGATATCTCACTCTCGGAAACTACTCACCAGATTTTGCTCAAAGATTTACTCCACAACCGTTGATCTGGTAAAATAAGACTTGACAAACTTTAGTCTTGATTCTGGGAAAAAAATGTGAGCTTGGACAAAGGAAGACAAGTGTTATCTATCTCAGATTGCTCTTGCGGACAAATTTTGAAACTAATTTGCTTTCAGGGCTATCGCTGTATGGCTGCCTTGCAATCGAGATACTGAAATTATATGGTTTATAATCTATAGTAGTCACAAATCATTGATTAACCATTTAGCCCTCATATCAGCCAAAAACGGCTTCTACAGTGGCCTTGAGAAATGTCAATTTGCATACCAAGAGCCGATAACCGAGCCAGTCATTCCAGTGCCAAACTTAAAAAATAGTCTTCTCTTGGTCTGCAAATCAACATTTTCTTTGAAAGAATTGCAATTTTCTTGAACAAATTCAAGGCTTAAAGGGTTAAGCATTGTGTTACATGTATTTATTCAGTTCTTGCTACTCCATTACCACTGATATTCGTGAGTATCTTCTTGCCTTCAGTCACAGCATGTGTAACGGGCCAAATCCAAGCTTATAGTTTTTGTGTCCCATTAAATATAAACACTTTTGCATAAGATATGAGATGCCTGTTGATTTCTGTTCAATTTACCCAGCATGCAATGCCCTGAACTCCATAATCGTAACTATTGGATGCCATATTCGTTTAGTCTATTGTCTGCACAAGCCAGGATTTCTCAAACAAAGCCAACCTGCTTGCACATGCAAATTGTCATTTATCCTCCAGCTCTGGAAGCGTAAGCATGCGCTTAGGACGTATTCATGGCAGTATATTCAACATTCTGTATTTCAATGCTGTTCGGAGAAAGTGTGTCAATTTCCAGGAGAAAATGGGGGAAAGCTTATATATTTTGACAATAATTTGCATGAAAGTTGTTGCTATCAATGACAGCAACAGCATTCAGTCAAATTATTGTCAACATAATTAGTAACCTGCTACAGATTTGATACTAATTTGAATAAACATTGTTGGTGTATAACTTGTATTTAACCATTTGATCATCAGGTCTTTTTCTCACAGAAATTGTCCATTTTTAGTCCAAGAGAAGCCTATCTGTGAAAATCTACCACTGAAATGACTCTCAATTATTGAGGCATTCCTTCCAGCACTAAATTTTCAAAAATAGTTTCTTGTTCTGCAGATGGAGTGGATGGACAATATCCTGGAACTTCATGAGTGGGTAATGAATCAATGTAGCTATGTGGCTAATTACTCATAGAATAACAAGCAATTACAGTATTAGATTATCTCCCTTATCCATTGCTGTGAAATTGGATGATTGACAGGGTCCTTGAATATTTTCACGCTTACAGACATGTTCTAAGTCACAGCACTGTCGATGCTACATTACAGACAATGGATGTATTCACTTTTATCTAATCCCCCACCCAGCTCTAGCTAAGCTCCGCCCATGGCTTGCGTGTGTTATGATCAATTTATATACTTTCACTCCTGAATTCTCATAATCCCAATTTCATAGTAACTATGCAGCTAACATGTTGAATATTTTGAAACTAATTTGACTGGGCGCACAGAATATTTATTAAGTGGAATAAGCCATTACAATTCATACAACTGATGGACTATTCAACGTTTATAACGGACTTAGTGAAATGTCATTGATTACGCATTTTGATTGTGACACCAACCTACATATGACATAATTCACTATGATGTCATATACTTTGCCATCCGATCGGATTCAGCCATTACTGATGAATTAAATAATTGCCTTGTTTATCTTTCAGAGAGTGTGGTCGCTTTTGCATGGGAGCCGAATGGCAGTCGCTTTGCATTTATCCATGGTGAGAGCCCAAGAATCAGTGTCAGCTTCTATGAGATTCGAACTGGAGGCAAAGTCATTCTTATCAGTAAGTTTTTAAAACGCTATCAATAACATATAATACGTTTTGTTAATTTATAAATAACTGTATTAATCTCTAAAGATTTTCTTCTCTAATTTGAAGTTTTATACTTACATATGTTTCTAAACACTACCAACATGTATATCTAATACAATGCATCACAGGTCTCGGGGTCATAGATTGGGTTTAACTGTCTGACTGATGCGAGCCAGCAGAGAATAATTTCAATGGGCAAAAGCCCTGAACCTGCTGAATATTTTGAAAACAATTTGACTAAATGTTGTTCGTGGTTTAGTTTGTTATTGGGAATAAAGCAGAATAGAGAAATTTATTTGTTGAAATGAATGGTTGCGATGGCTTACATAATGTACTTGTGCACAGATGTATTCCCATTGTTGGAGATTGTATTTGTGCGAAACTACAAGACGCATGCTAGCTCCATCTATTAAATCCACAGATCTGTATTGCTATAGTCCGCTGATGAATCTAACATTATTGTGAATAAAATCTTACAATGAAGATAAATGGGAACTCGAGAAACGTCCACAGTTGATCGTGATAGATCTATTTTGTAGTTTTGTCTGACAGTTTACCGGAAATATTAGTCCCACGAATTTTCCCAGTGTTCCCATTCGATTGCTTTCGCATTTACTTTTTAAAAACATCCAGCGCAGCATAACATGCCGACTTGGTGAGATTTGACATAGTTTATTCTCATCTTGTTGCTTTCGCATTTACTTTCTATAAATATCCGGCGCAGCAGAACATGCCGACTTGCTGGATTTGACATAGATTATTTTTCGCAATAGACAAATATACACGGACTGCCGACGATTTTAGCACTTATTTGCATTTCAATCCCTGTCTACATTATATATCGAGAATACTATTATCGACGAGCCAGAGAAAAACACGACCTCGTTTTAGAAAAACAGTCTTGTCAGGAAGTGTTTTGGCACATTTAGTCTTATCCTGTTCTTAATTAATACACCTTTCCCGCAGTGACATCATTATGCCGGGATTCCCCTAAATCAATGCTCCGAGCAAAACTGCTGCCTGGTCCCGCTGCTGACCTGCATTGAGTTAATTTTCCACTAAAATACACCGCAATTTAAACCATTCCTGTGATAAATGAAAATCATTATATTATTTAAATCATATATCATTGGAAAGCGCATTCAATTGCCGAAACATTAATGCATTATTTTTTTATTTTTTTTGTAACGTGTTCATTGAATTTTTTGCGTATATAAAATACACCGTTCAACTTAGATTCATTAAATCAAGTGGACAATAGGGGATGTTTTAAAATTGCAATCAACTGTATTAAATTTTATAAAACTATAAACACTAATACAGAAATGAATAGAAAATTGGCTTAGCTTTCCAATGATGTATGACTTCAAAAATATTGTACTGCCTAAAATGCACTGTATCTGATTCTCATAGTAAAGTAATGCTGTTTGCACGTCAGCTATCACATTACCAGCCGGAAGTGATATGCGCGATGCATTCCGGGAAGGTATTTTCCCAAAATACGCAAATGTGGGAAAGGTCTAGTCATGTACGACTCGGTAAAAGTCGCCTGGCATTTCGACCGTCCTATTTGTGTCTCATTTAGCGTGCAATGTTTTTAGCTCACCTGGTCTGAAAGTCCAAGTGAGCTTATGCCATGGCGACCATCCATCGTCTGACCGTCCGTCCATCTGTCTGTCCATCCATAAAATTGTGTCTTCTTAATGGTTTGACAAATTTCAACCAAATTTGGCTGGAATAATCCTAAGCTGGTACCCTCCAGACATTTTTTCCAGAATTTTAATTGATCAATTTTGGTGGGTGAAAATTGGAAATGGTCAGAATGCTATTAATAATAATAATAATAATAATAATATTTATTTTTTAAAGACCATTACACTCAAGTCTCAACAGTCTGTACATGTACAATAAAAACAAGCATATCATATAATGTATAACGCAAAGCAGTGACACATACACATTAACTAAAATGTTGTTTAAAAATAAATGTTTTTAGGTTTGATTTAAAATTGCTAAATTTAGTAAAAGATCTTAACTCAAGTGGAAGAGTTCCACAGTTTCGGTGCCGCTACACTCATGGCCCGGTCACCGTACTGTTTCGAGGTTTTCTTGCCATGGGATTTATAAGAGAAGGTGGTCAGCTTCACCTCAACGCTACTCCTAGTGCGGTATGAAGGCTTTTGAACTTTAATGATATCAGTGAGGTAGCTAGGTGCTGACTCACCGTGGCGTATAACCTTGAACATTTTGAACAGAATTCGCTGTTCGACTGGGAGCCAGTGAAGCTCTTTGAGTACCGGTGTCGTATACGCATGACGATCTAGCTTATGTCTGGTCACCAGTCTAGCAGCAGAATTCTTTATATGCTGAATTCTTTTGCTCTTGTAGTCCGGAAGACCATAGAACAAGCTATTACAGTAATCTAACTTCGATGTAACAAAACCATGCACTAATTTCTCAGTGCTGGCCTGATCCAAAAGATGACAGATTTTTCCTATACGCCATAGTGAATGAGATGCCCCGTTACATACTTTCTTGATTTGTTCATCCATGAGTCCACCCGAGTCCATCATCACCCCCAAGTCACGAACGGATGCTGATGGAGAAACATACACCAACACACACATCACATGTGGCCACCCTAAGACCCGCTTCCTTGCTGCGTGACGAGAACCAGACTACTTCTGTCTTACTGTCATTCAATGCGAGCAAATTTGCTCGCATCCAATCATGTATCTCATCAACACAGGCCTCAATACGGCTGGCTGTGGCTGCGTCCATTCGAGAGTCACAGGCGATGTACAGTTGGGAGTCGTCAGCATAGATCACAGCATTTAAACCGTAGCGGGTGATGATGTCTTCAATCAGAGTCATGTAGGCAAACAGGACTGGTCCTAAGACCGAGCCCTGGGGAACTCCAAATTCTAGGACATGTCCTCCGACACCATCGACCGCTAAGACACTCTGGCTCCTACCCCAAAGAAAGGACTCCATCCAATCATAGGGTAGTCCACAGATGCCGAAACGACAGTGCAATCTGTTCATGAGAATGTCGTGATCGATGGTATCGAAGGCCGCACAAAGGTCAAGTAACACAAGTATGACATCATGCTGCCTATCGAGAGCAAGCATAACATAGTTCGAGACTCGAAGGAGCGCCGTCTCGGTGCTATGTCCCTCTCGATAAGCAGACTGAAATTTGCCATAAAGACTTAGACGAAAAATATGGATGCAAACGAAAAAATCCACACTTCTCAAGGAACTTGTCCAAGAAACAACAGTTTGAGACTGGACGATAATTATTACGGATATTGGGATCCAGACCTAGTTTCTTAATGAGGGGACGGACAATGGCAGCTTTGCAATTGGCTGGGAAAATCCCAAACTCAAAAGATGCATTCACAATGCATAACAGCACGGGTGCCAACATATCAAGGCAGTCCTTCACAAACTGGTAGGCATGGGGTCCAATTCACAAGACGTTGAAGGCATTTTGTGTACAATAGATGTGACCTCATCCAATGACATAGCATCGAAAACCGATAGCTGACATTGAGGCGAAGCCAAGTCCTCAACATATGGTAGCTCATTCACTAATTTAGCTCGAATTTTGACAATTTTCTCACTAAAAAAGTCCATAAAAATATTTGCTAATTTTGAAATTTCTACATTATTCGGAAGAATAGTCACTGAAACTTTCTTAGAGCCAGAAATACTATCTACTATACTGAAAAGTTCTTTAGTGTCAGCTGCTTCAATTCTGCTACAATGAAGACGCCTTTGTATCTTCTAGTTTCCTGTTGTAATCCTTTCGAGCAGTCGTAAACATTTGTCGTGTACCTCAAGTTTTGAGTCCATCCATTGACATTCAAGTTTTCTGAGGCGTCTGCGCTCAGACAAGAGACCAACAGAAAACCATTCAACACGTTGTTTATCAGTCACGGTCTTCTGGCGTAAAAGGGTGTGTGTATTCATCGCACTTTTCAGTCCAGAATTGTAGACACCTGCAAGCAAATTCACATCAACAATGAATTTCGTTTGACTAAGTGAACTCGTAAGAGAGGCCTTCAAAGCAGTGAAGTCAATGTCCTTGAGAACACAGTGATTCTTGGTTTCTTTCACTGGCCGTGGATGATGAATCATAGAAGTACAGTGAATGGCAGAGTGATCAGAAGGCATTGTATGATCAATTGCAAAATTACCTAGCCAGGGCTCAGAAGCATGAGTCAGTACCAAGTCCAATGTATGTCCTTCTTTGTGCGTACTCTCGACCGCGTGTTGAACTAGACCTGGAGAAGTAATCAGATCGATGAATTGTTGAGCCTCTTGACACTGCATCATCCACATGTAAATTGAAATCACCACCAATCAATAGGTATCCCGGTGAAAGTATCAGACTTTCCATGAGTATAGCGAATTCCGATAGAAAGGTATTACCCGTAACGTTATGTTGTTTAGAATATGGAGCTCTGTAGATGACAATGACATGCAACATGATGCTACCGACGTAAATATTTACATCCAATATTTCAATTGATTTGAACTGACTACCCGTGTTCCGTTTCACCGTCATATTATATCTAATCAGGAGGGCAATGCCACCACCTCTCCGTTTATGGCGTGGGACATGTAAAGTTGTATATCCAGAGATCGATGAAGAGAAGTCTGCATCAACGAGAGCCCCATTCTTGTCAGTGATCCATGACTCGGGCAGCCTATAGACATAGTTCAATGGGTCATGATGGAGGCCATCAGCGCTCTAATCTTTCCATTCATCGAGCGAGCATTCCATAATGAGAAAATTAGGCATTGATTTACATTATGTAACGGCTGCCAGGTGGCTTTAGGAGGCGCAGGAATATGCACAAATTTGATATGTTTACTGCGAGGAAACATGCCGATAATTGAACGAATAGGACATTGATTTTGCACTGATCTCACATTCAAAGGGCAGCGATGGCACGTATCTTTTTGGTATGCTTCGGGAATGAGTGTTGTTTCCAGCAAATTACTAGACAACGGTATCTGGATTTGATTCCCATAGCATACTCCGAGGCAGGGGCTTTGGTCTGCTGTAAAGGGACGTAATCTGTACAGGTACTATGAGCTGTTTGTATTTACCCATGCGTTGTCCTCGTCTAGTACGCTTGACTACTCCTCCTTAACTGCTTGACATATTTCAACCAAATTTGCCTAGATGCATTCTATGGTGGTAGGCTCTAGAAATTCTTTTCAGTATTTTAATTGATCCATTTTTTTGGTGAAAATCTGAGATTTTATGAAAAATCTACCGGAAATGGTCAAAATGCTACTCCTCCTCAGCTGCTTGACATATTTCAACCAAATTTGGCTAGATGCATTTTGTTGTGGTAGACTCTAGAATATCTTTTCAGAATTTTGATTGATCAAATCTTTGGGTGAAAATCTGAGATTTTATGAAAAATCAACCGGAATGGTCAAAATGCTACTCGTTAGCTGCTCAACATATTTCAACTAAATTTGGCTAGATGCATTCTATGGTGGTATGCTCTGGAACATCTTTTCAGAATATTGATTGATCAATTTTTTTGTGTTAAAATCTTAGATTTTATGAATAATTTACTGGAAATTGTCAAAATGCTTATTTCTACTTAGCATG
Source organism: Chaetoderma sp. LZ-2023a (assembly GCA_034401795.1). Classification (NCBI taxonomy): domain Eukaryota; kingdom Metazoa; phylum Mollusca; class Caudofoveata; order Chaetodermatida; family Chaetodermatidae; genus Chaetoderma; species Chaetoderma sp. LZ-2023a. The sequence goes on from CM067372.1 coordinate 93,867,083, forward strand.
TTAACCGATTTTAACCAAATTTGGCTGAAAGGATCCTATGGCCATAGGCTCAAGAACATCCATTCAGAATTTTGATTCATCAATATTTTGGGTGAAAATCTTTGATTTTATGAAAAATGTACCGGAAATTTTCAAATTGCTTCTCATTACCATTCTGAACGATTTCAACAAAATTTGGCTGAAAAGATCCTGTGGTGATGGGCCCCAGAATTTCCATTCAGAATTTTGATTACAGTTTATTAACAATTTACGCAAATTGTCAAATCGCTTCATCTCCTTAGAAAAATGATCCTATGATCATAGGCACCAGAATTTCCATTCAGAATTTTGATTACAGTTTATTAACAATTTACGCAAATTGTCAAATCGCTTCATCTCCTTAGAAAAATGATCCTATGATCATAGGCACCAGAATTTTGCTTGAAATTAGTTTTCCATCTTGTTTAATGTAAAGAATCATGTATATTTAAATTCAAATGTTTCAAATGCTAATGGTCCAGGTGAGCATCACAGGCCCTTGGGCCTCTTGTTCATTTTGCGCGTATGTTTTTTCATTTGGCATTTTCCTGTTTGTTCAAAGTGTTTTTTGCTTTTTTGCGCGCATGTTTTGCTGCTGTCACGTTTTTTTCTAAATTAATTCTGAGCTGTACTGTACTTGTCATGGGTCATAAATTCTTAGATGTGAAACATTGTTAATTATATAATTAAGAGTTCATGAAAAAAATATCTATTTCTTAGCTATGACAAGCCAAGGTGTGGAACAAAACTCACAGATATTAACAAAATACAATAAAACCTGGTATCTTGGAGCATGCCTCTTTGGACACGGAAGATAATAGTTCTTTATAACTTAAATTTTTAGCTTCATAAGGCAGAGGTGTTCTTGAGGAGATTTATATATGTATATGTATATTACTATAACAGAAACGATCGAGAAGCGTCAAGCAAATCATTTGTTCTGGTGTCCGAGTGGCCAGTTTATTGTGGTGGCCGGCCTTAGGAGGTAAGATTTATATGTTATAACATAGTACACTAAACTGTGTGTGTATGTTTCCGAAAAAGTTGTTCCCGATCCCAGGATGATTCATAATAAGGAAAAATTAGTTACCTCTCCGGGATGTGGAAATTGTTTGAGTGTAGCTTTCGTGACCATCTCGGTCACTTCTTCAGCACTAACTGACGGTCGCTGGCAACGTCATTCTGGTCAGATCTTGTGGAGTCATGTGACAGCATGGACTGGTAGACTGCTGGTATATGGTAGCCCTCGTCTCTGTTCATGGTTGGTTGATGCTTGTAGATTTCTATGGCCTCTTTAACCTTCCGTTTGAATAAGTTGGTCTCAATGTTGATGACCGAGGCACATCCGTACATCCAAGGCCTATCAGAACACCTTGCAGACTCTTCACAGAACCCCACATCAAAACCTACCACAAGCCTGTCAACACCTTAAGATCACAACTAGTAAGACCCAAAGATAAACTGACCACAGATGAACGCTCTGGAGTCATCTACAAGATCGAATGTGACCAATGTGAGGGGACATATATAGGTGAAACCAAAAGGCCTCTCAGCACCAGAGTCAAAGAACATCTTAAAATCAATTCCAACTCAGCTGTCGCAGAACATACAGAATCCACTGGCCACACCAGCAGTGACTGGGTCATCAACATTGAGACCAACTTATTAAAAGTGCTGAAGAAGTGACCGAGATGGTCACAAAAGCTACACTCAAACAATTTCTACATCCCGGAGAGGTAACTAATTTTTCCTTATTATGTGTGTGTATGGTTCATGGACATTTTAGGTGAATGTATTGTATTTGTTTACATTACAGCAGTTAGTAAGATAAATACCATTTTGTAAGCGTCTTGCTATACCTATATGGATTCGTGGTATATATATATATATATATATATATATATATATATATATATATATATATATATATAGCCATCAGTTACTTCTGCATGAACTACCTTTAATCGCAAAGGATACGGTTTTAGCTATGCGCAGCCCACCTCTAGCTAAGCTCCAACCACGCATTACCCGTGTTGGGATCGATCGATCGATCCCTGCACTCTCCGAATCTGCATTTCCAGAAATGTATATCAAATTAATTTCGAAATATTCAACAGCACGTTTATTAAATAGTAAAGTTACATACAATTTGTACAACAAGGCTTAGTCCATCATCAATTAAGCGTTTGTGACAAATTTATCTATCTACATCATATATGACATAATTTATTATGACGTCATCCTACACGCCACGCAGTTGCTTATGACGTTATATGGTAGATAGATAAACTGGAAAGCTGTGTTTCTCATGGCATCTATATTTTGGTGGTCCCAGGGACGCCACACCTGAAATCGGGGATCCCAAACTGAAATTTGGTATTACCATGGAGTTTTTCCTCATCCATGCTAAAATTAGAGCGTACCATGTGCTCACAGCTATGAATTAGGGTGGGGGGGGGGGGGGGAGTTGCAATGCTAGATTTTGTGGTATGTTTGTGCAAAAACTTATAAAACCATTTAGCATTTACAATCATAGAAGATTTTCAGGACTCCCATGGGACCCACTGCCACAACATTTGGGTTGTACCAAGTTACATTTTGGCTGTCCATACCCTCAAAAGGACCCTTACGAGAAACCCTGCTGGAAAGGTCTATTGTTAGCTCAACTGGCCTGAAAGGCCGACATGTGGGATGCAGTCCATCTAGTGATTATGATATCAAGTAATATGTGACGTAATTGATTGTATCGGATACTTGAGCGACAGATCAGATTCTTCTAATGATAAATGAGTCGCTCACTAATTTTCTGGTATCTATCTCTTCCTACAGTATGAATGGTATACTAGAGTTTATTGATACATCTGATGTGACAGTTATGGCACAGACTGAGCACTTCATGGCCATGGATGTCGAGTGGGATCCGACTGGACGATATGTTACCACCGCAGTCAGCTGGTGGGGTCATAAGGTTAGCCTTGCACATTTAACCCTTTAACCCTTGAATTTATTCAAGAAATTTCAATTTTGTCATAGAAAATGTCCATTTGCAGACTAAGAGATTATTTTTGAAAATTTACCACTGGAATGACTGGCCCGGTTATCGAACCAGTCATTCCAGTGGTAAATTTTTCAAAAATGGTCTTCTCTTGGTCTGCAAATGGATATTTTCGAAGACCACTGCAGAAGCCGTTTTTGGTTGGTATGAGTGTTACGGGTTAACTAAGATTGAGATGCAGGTGGAGACATGCATTCAATGAGATTTTATCCCTTTATTTCCCAAGCCTGCCAAAAAAATGCCTTTTGCAGTAGTCTTGAGGATGGTCCATTCACATGTCAAGAGGCTTTTTTTAACATATTTACCAAGTGCTTGGATGCCTAGCGCGATAACCGAGGCAGTCAATCCAGTGGGAAATGTTAAAAAATTGTCTGCTCTTGGTCTGCAAATGGACATTAATTAAGCAATGTAACTGAGACCAACATTTGATGTAGTTAACAATTTATTCGTATCTTCTCCAGAGTACAAAAGTACATGACATGTAGATGTGTAGAAAATTTTTTGGTCCATTTTGTATGATCTGTGCATGTATTATATAAGATAACTAATTCGGGTTTTGTCTCTGATAATGGTTCCTGTATAAATATTAAATTTGATTGCACCTGCAGCAGCGCTGATTGTTTATCTGTCCAGTGATTGGTGTTCTATATCTAACAGTGCATACAGTAATCACTATCAGTGTTCCCAGATCATCACTTGTCTCTCTCTGTATGTGATTATTTCCAAAATTCTGATACAGCAATATTAAATAGAAATTCATAGTAATAATTCTTCTTGGGGCTGCGAAAACAATGTTAGATCACTTTGTTTTGTATCTGCGTCCATCCATCGCTGATTTTTATCAGGGCTATGGTTTCAGGATTTCCACACGCAGTGTCCAAATATTGTATATCGGTGTATCTTAGGATAACAGTATCGGAAGTAGAAGTAAGTCATCATAGCGTGTGAGAGTGTGGTCTGTGGACGTTATCACCCCTGAAATACTTAAAATTCATCAAAATTGTGTTGTTAGTGCCAGATCTTGAAGAATTTTGAACCTATGCTCTCAATTCCTTTGTCACTGAATATATTACTTGAAGAAGCAGTGCTATGATTACATTTTGAAGAAATTCATTACATGTATGTCCACTCTTGATGTATGTTTATCTGAAATGTTTGGATCCGGGCGATATGCCGTCTTCTGATGGCTCTTGTTCAAATTGGATTTCTTAGCAGTTTCTAAACGTCAAAACTGTATTAGGCGGCCACCCCCTAACTCAGCAGATTGTATAGCAAAAAAAAAATTTTAAGACCAAATTTGTAAGAACAATCGTGTCACAGGGCTTTACTTTCCACCAATCTCTGCCCTGATACATTTCCGGCCCCTCCTACATTACCTAGAAATCAATACAGGCCTCGGATTTGTACATCTCGGCCACCTATTAGATTAATACTAATAGTAGTAGGCCATATATGTTCAAAATAGAATAAAGTTTATTCCACACTTGTGTAGTCAAAATACACTTAAAACGGTCTTGGCGTGATAAATACTTTCCTTATAAAAAAAAGAGCATATTTATGTACCAAACGAACAGTGGCCTACATTGCGCATCAATTTTTTAATGCAGACCAACATCAAGTGATCCAAAATGGAATCAAGATAAACGACAAAAATTGCTTGAAAGCCAGAGAACTAAAATGAGATAGATGGCATCTTGTGTTGGCGAGCCGCTGGCTCTTTTGTGATTGTAGACGACGTGTTCTCGTGAGATCTCATACGGGTACCCATTATTCAGATCAGACCTAAAGTACAATACTCAGTTACCATTGCGCAATGATAATATATAGCAATTTCTATTTATATCCGAGTACTCGCTCTCAATAAACCTCTTTTGCGATTGGAGGCGAATCACATGATTTATATTCTTTCAATTTTATCTCAAATTCTGGATTAAATTTGTTGTAACAAATGATTTTTATTAAAGAATATGCAATATTTAGGGTGCCAATTAAATAATTTCACTTCTGCGTGAAGTTTTTGAGGTATACATTAAACATGGTCGTAAAGCGGCGAGAATTTCTACCGGAAAAGTTGAGTTCAATTTTCGTGGTATCAGTTTTAACCGTTTTATAGAATGGAGTTCAACTTTTTCTGGAAAACTACCTAATGTAAGCCCACCCCCTTTCTCAGAGATGTTGGTTTGGAAATTTAACACTTCTTGTCCTAATAGAAGCCTAGGCTTCAAATACATGCAGGCGATATACAGTATCTTCCAATTGTTAGCTATGTTGGTCAAGTTGAAAGTCTATCATGCTCTACTATCGCAGATGGTTAAAAAGTTTATGCCTTTACTGGTCAAAATTGTCAGGAAAATGATTTCGGCTTAGCGCTTTAACCCTTTAAGCCTTGAATTTGTTCAAGAAAATTAAAACTTTCAAGGAAAATGTCAATTTACAGACCAAGAGAAGATTATTTTTGAAAGTTTATTACTGGAATGACTAGCTCGGTTATCGGTCAAGATTTGTCAAGAAAATTTAAATTTTTATTGGATATCGATTTGCAGGCCACGAGAAGACTAATTTAACACTAATAACTGGCTCTTTTATTGGGCCAATCCTTCCAATGATAAATTCTCAAAAATGCTCACCTTGGCCAGCAAGTAGACAGTCCTGAGGACCACTTCAGATGGCATTTTAGGCTGGATTGACCATGATGCAAGTGGGACATTTTCACTAATAGCCTTTAACCTGCAAATGGTAATTTCTCAGACCGTTGTTGACCAGGTTGACCATCAGAAGGGGTATGTATAGTTTTACGGCCGAAATCGCATGCAACGGAGGATAGCATCTGTCTAATTAATAATATTAATAATTATTACGCATCCCACTGACGAACAATTAGTATAGGAGCAAGGGTTCTTTAGGGAAATTGAAAAAATGCGATATATTGAGCATTTTACCACATACTCAGTACTATAGGTAGCATGTCAATGCTATAATCCTCTGACAGATGCTTTAAAACTGCTGTCGGATGCGAAAAACCATGTGGTCCTCCATCGGATGTGATTTCGGCTGTAAACTATTCCCCTCGTGACCAGTAAAGGTTTAAAATCGAGTCATAGAAAATGTCCATTTGCAGACCAAGAGAAGACTATTTTTTTTAATTTAATACTGGAAGGACTGGCTCGATAACCGAGCTGGTCATTCCGGTGGTAAATTTTCAAAAATAGTCTTCTCTTCGTCGGCAAACGGATATTTCTCAAGATCACTCAAGAAGCCGTTTTTGGCAGATATGAGTGTTAAAGATTTAAAATTGCATGACGCTTGTAACAACAGTGTCTATATCGCCTGCACTCATTTCTGTGGTGTCTCAATATTCATTTGACCTTAATTTGGCCAGTTCCTGTTCCTTTCCTATGGGTCCTGTACATGTATAACTTGCTTTAAATCTTCATTCTTTGTGATTTGACTACCTTCTACAGATGGACAATGCCTACTGGATCTGGAACTTTCAGGGCAAAATCCTGAAGAAAATGGCACCTGACCGCTTCTGTCAGTTTCTATGGCGCCCACGTCCACCCACACTCTTGTCACAGGAGCAGGTCAAGGTACATGTAGCACTTCATAGAAATCTAAATTTATAACATACATGTATCACATTAAAAATTAATTGTTGACATAAATTTTCAACAATCCCAACGCAATGAAAGAATTATTTTTTGGAACATTTTGAAACTAATTTTACTGAAAGATGCCTTATTCATCAATAGTTTCTAATCAAATTATTTTCAACAATAATATGCCAACCAGCATAATGGGTGTCTCAGATCCCTGTGTACAATTATTATTGCTTTGTAAATGTATGTAGTTTTTTAAAGATGTCCTACTCATTTTTTTCAGCCCACTAAAAAGCTTGGCATAGTGGTTGCGGATTGATAATTCTTTTAAGATTATATGCAATTTCAGTACCCTAGATCTGGGCCTATTGAAATTGACAATGATATGAAATTCGATTTAACGCCATTGAAAAGTACTTTCTGAGCAATAACAAAGCTAAGACTGAATGGTTTCAAATTGTATAGGTGCTTAATCCTTTACTATTCAAGCTGACAAACAATGGCCTCAGCAGTGATCTTGAGGAATGTCCCCTTCCGGACCTAGAGCTTATTTTTAAAAATTGTATCCATTGGACTTACTGACTGGATAATCGAACCTCTCATTCCAATTGTATATTTTAAAAATTAATCTTGATCTGCAAATGGGTATTTTCTATGAGAAATTCTCTTTGAACAAATTTGATGGTGAAACGGTTAATTTTAAGATTTTTACAAAAAATCTGAATGAATTTGTACATAGTGAATTCACTCATTAATATACATGGGTACGAAGCTATTATGACTTAGAACCCTGTTGCAAAGTTGGTGGAATTCAACCAAATTTAGTATCTTAGTTACCCATATGATTGCGGATAGTGAGACAATGCTTACATTAGGCTCTGGTGGTGGTGTGGCAAAATGTCAAATTTGGTGGAATTCAACCAACCATGTGAGTTACTCATCTGACTGCGGATGTTGAGGTGATGTTTACATTAGGTTCTCTACCCCGCCCCCTCTGGTGTGTGGAGGGGGCTGTAGTGGTGTAGAACGTCAAAGTTGCCGAAAGCGTTTGTATCTGTGAATGCGTGCCATCAACTGCGCATTCTACTTTGTTCTCTCTCATTATGTTATCATTTTCCAGCGTTTTCTTAGTGTCTTATGCATTTTACACTTATATCTAAAAAGTAGATTTGATTGTTTAGATTAATAAAAAAGTTTCGAGAAAGCTTGTAGGGACTGTCCTCGCATGGAGAGGGGAGATATGAGAGAGTCCCCACATGGTGCAGGGACATATGAGAGTCCCCACTTCAGGCTGCTTTAAACAACACATGGATAATAGATGGAAGAGATTTTTCCATCCCTAGTCTACACAGCACATATACTTAGCATAGAACCTGTTAGTATGCACCAAGCAGCACTCATTAAAAAAGTGAGAGTATGTAAATTTTGTGGTGACATTGAAATGTGTTGAAAAAAATATCGAAAGATTAATCACCCACACATATTTTCTGAGGATGGAAAAGAAAATATCGAGATAAATCACCCACATTTTCTGGGGCCAAAAATAATAAATACATTTTGGCACGCTTCTTCCTTAGCCTAATCATTTAAGCCACCGTAACTGCGGGGACAATGATTACGCTACATCCCCGCAGTGCTGGATGAGGCTGGAAAATGTCCCCAGGACTACAGTAAAGTCAGTTAATTCTCTCTCTATCTCTCTCTCTCTCTCTCTCTCTCTCATAATTGCGGGGACATGCATTGTGACATAATTATATATGTGTGTGTGTCTTGTCTGTGTAATGCTTAAGTCTAAAGAGAGGTATTGATTATTACGATAAAGAATGAAAAGTGTGATGAATGTCGATGGGATGGTACCCGCACATGGCGGGGACATGTGAGAGAGTCCCCATTTCAAGATCTTTAAACAGTATATGGATGAGAGGTAGAAGAGAGATTTCCCTATCCTTAGTCCACACAGCACAATTGCTTATCTAGGCACGAATTAGTATGCACCTAATGGTGCTCATTAAGAAAGTGAGGAAAATTTTGGGGTGACAATGAAATGTGAGAGATAGAGTGTAAAAAAATATTGATACATATATCACCCACAGATACTTTATTCAGACATACAATATAGATGCATATTTTGATGTGTCACGCTTATCCTGGTCATTTAGGCCATAAATGTGGGGATCCAAGTAATGTCCCCACAATTATGATGAGAACCCACAACGTAGGTCTGAGGCTGGAAAATATCCCCGGAATTACAATCTAATCAGTCTCAAAATTTTGACAGCATTTCTTTACTGTTTTTGTTTCATTGCCAGGAGGTCAAAAAGACATTCAAGAAGTATGCTGCCCAATTTGAGATGAAGGACAAGATCAGCCAGTCTACTGCTTCAAAGGTACATATATGCTCTGTTGGCACCAAGATTTTTGTAGTTGATCAGCACATTGTGTTATGTTTTGCAGATTGGTGCTAGACCTGGTAAACATCTTCTTTGTACAGGACAAGTAGTGTTGTTCCGATCAATCGATTAGATCGATGATTGATTGGTTTGCATGTTCAACCAACCGATCGATCATGATTTCAGAAATCGATTTGGTTGTTTATAAATTGACTTTATTAACTGGTCAAGCTAGAAAACAAATACTTTTTATACCACGCCATATAAGGGTGGTTGGACTAGGTCTTGGGAAGAAACCTATCGAAATCGATGATGATCCGAAATCCAAGTTGGCCATCTTGAAAATTGGTTTCCGGATGATAACTCCGTTACCGTTTATCAGATGACCTTGAAACTTCATAGAGTGGTTGGACTAGGTCTGGGGAAGAAATCTATTGAAATTGACAATAATCCAGAATCCAAGATGGCTGGCAGCCATCTTGAAAATTGGTTTCCGGATGATAACTCCGTTACCGTTTATCGGATCGCTTTGAAACTTCATAGTTGTTGGACTAGGTCTGGGGAAGAAACCTATCTAAATTGACGATGATCCGAAATCCAAGGTGGACGCTAGCCACCATCTTGAAAATTGGTTTCTGGATGATAACTCTGTTCCCGTTTATCGGATCGTTTTGAAACTTCATAGGGTGGTTGGACTAGGTCTGGAGAAGAAACCTATCGAAATTGACAATGATCCGAAACTCCAAGATGGCCACCAGCTAGAAAGTTGGTTTCTGGATGATATCTCTGTTCGCATTTATCGGATCACTTCATAGCGTGGATGGAATATATCTGGTGAAGAAACTTATCAAAATTTATGATAATCCGAAATCCAATATGGCCACCAGTCAGGAGCGACCATCTTGAAAATTGGTTTCCGGACGATACTTCCTAGACTGTTTAACGCACTTCATAAGGATGACTGGTCTGGGCCTGAGGAAGAAATAAATATTTTGTGATAGCTCTCATTCATTGATTTGTCATCATGGCGAGGTATTATGCACCGTTTGCGGAGCTCTTGTTGGAAAAGAATTTAAGTTTAATTGTTACAACTATATAGTCCAAGTCTAAGACATTAATTCTTTCAGCACTGAAATAGTATGTTAATTTCAAAGCAACCATACCAATAACATGTTGAATATTTTGGAACTTAGTTGACTGGATACTGTTGCTGCCTTCCAGCCAAATTAGTTTCAAAATATTCAACAGATTATTGGTATGGTTGCTTTGAAATTAACATACTATTTCAGTGCTGAAAGAATTAATGTCTTAGACTTGGACTATATAGTTGTAACAATTAAATTTAAATTCTTTTCCAACAAGAGCTCCGCAAACGGCGCATAAAAGTTATTAAGAATCTGTCATACCTGCGACTTGGTTTGAAAATACGTGAACATGAACCGTGAACATGTTGTAATTACTGCATCCAAAATGGGTAAATGAGACCCTGTTATGATCAATCATTAATTGATCATCGGTTAGTATATAAAATCAAACGTCGATCACAAAAATAGTACCAATTCCCAATACTAACGACACGTATCTCCATTATGAATATGACATTGTTTATTAGTGACCACCACGACAGTAATAGAATGGACATGTCCATTTTTAGCTATGCCCCGCCCATCTCTCGCTAAGCTCGTGTTGGGATCGATCGAGCTCTGGACTTCCTGACTATCAATTTCCAGAAAACTGTACAGGTAAGCTGTTGAATATTTTGAAACTAATTTGACAGCGCCCAGTCAAGTTAATTTCAAAATATTCAACAGCATGTTTATTAAATAGTAGAGACATACAATTCTTACAACGTGTCAGACTTTTGAGGGTTAAAGATGGTCTTTTACTATTTAATAAATATTCTGTTGAATATTTTGAAACTAATTTGACTGGGCGCTGTTGATGCCTATGGCAGCAACAGCACCCAGTCTAATTAGTTACAAAATATTCAACAGCTTCCATGTATAGTTTTCAGGAAATTGATAGCTAGGGCATTCGGGGATCGATCAATCCAAACACGGCGAGGTGTGGGTGGAGCTTAGCTAGTGATGGGCGGGGCATAGCTAAAAATGGAAAGGTCCATTGCAAGTGTCCTTAGGATAAACTTGACAGAAATTAGTAATGATGTTTTTGAAGTTTGTGTTAGTTATCATATATATCGTAAAGTAATTGTGATTTCGTAAACCTTGTGTTTCTAGGAGTTGATAGAGAAACGTCGGGCTCTGCGTGCGGATTATCTGACATATCGCGATAAGAAAGAGGAGGAATTTTTGCATTATAAGGATCGGAGATTGGCCCTGCGTGATGGTATGTATGAAGATCTGTATTGTTTCAGAGGATGAAATAAAATCTATATGCATTAACCCCTTAATGGTCACGCTTGATCTATAAACCTTCTTTTTTCTCATAAAAAATGGCCATTTGCAGACCAAGAGATGTTTTTTAGCTCAACTTACAAAGTAAAATGTGCTATTGTGATACCCTGCACATCGTCCAGCGGCAGTGGTGGCGGCGTCCAATTTGCGTTTAGCTCAACTTTTGTGTTTATATCGCGTTTGGTTAATTATACTGGACCCAAACTTGGACACATGCTTCCTTATAATAACACGGCATTGCACAATGACATTGGGATCAAAAGGTAAAGGTCACTATCCTTCGTAAAGACCTAGTTTTTTTTAACATTAACATTATCCGTTTAGCTCAGATTTTCTGTTTATAATGACCGTGGGATAAAAAGGTCAGATGTCAAGGTGACCTTAGTAAAAACCTTGTTTATTTAGCTCAACTGTTCTATATATATATCTCATGTTTGTTTACTCATACTGGACCCAAACTTGGAATACATGCCTCTTAATGACACGTCATAGCACAATGATGTTGGGGTCCAAAGGCCACGGTCACTGATATGCATAGCGACTGTCTGTGTCCATCTGTCAACCTTTGTTTAAAAACGTTACTCCTCATTCAGCGCTTGGCAGATCTCAACCCCAATTTGGCTGGAAGGAACTTAATGCTTTCGGCTTCAGAATTTGTATGTACTGAACTTTGGTAAATTTTTTTGTCTGGAAATCTGATTTTATGAACAATTTTACCGGAAATTGTCATAGCGCTAACGCTACTCCTCATTAACTGCTTGACAGATTTCCACCCTAGTTGGCTGGACAGACCTGATCGTGGTATGCTCCAGAACATCTATTCAGAATTTTAATGGGTCAATTCATTTGGTGAAAATCAAATTCTATGAACTTATCAAAATGCATCTCCGTAATCTCTTGGTGGATTTTATCCAAATTTGGCTAGAAGGATTCTATAATGGCATGCTCTAGAACCTCTATGCATGATTTTGGTTGGTGGATTTTTTGGTGGCCATTTGAATTTTTTTTTCAAGAACCATTTAAAACGCTATTCATTAGTAACTCGGTTTCAACAAAACTTGGGTGGAAAGATCCTATGGCTGTATGCTTCATTCAACGTATCAAGCGAGAATTTTGATTGCTCAATTTCTTTGCAGGCCATCTTGGATTTTTCGAAAATTATCCATCATGTCTACCGGTTAAATTCAAATGGTTCAAATACTAATGATCCAGATGAGCATTACGGGCCTCTTGTTGATAAGGGTATTGATAATCCGTCTATATTTATTTTGTTTGGAGTCCAGCTTTATAATTCTTTGCAAAGTCGTAAAGTTGAGCTTCATGGTTGCATTGCAACCACATTTTTGGTAACAAATTTACCATGAGAATGACTGGTTTCGATTACCGTAATTTCTCGACTAAAGGCCGCCCTCGAATATAGGACGCTGTCCCAAATTTGACCAAAATCAGCCCAAAAAACTCTTGTATTCAAGTATAAGACGCTGTTAAATTTAGAAAAAACGTACCTTTAAAAAATCGAAAATTGGTATCAAAAATAACCATCACTCCGCCTCATGTTTAATGCATGACTAAAAATTATCATGATGTTAGAGAAATTATTAAATAGGACCGCCTAAATATCGTGTATCTTCAATAAAGATTGTTTATTACATCAAAATCAATCTAATTTTGGCATAAAATGTCTCCTTGAAAACATCGAAATCGCATGATAGAAACAGATTGTAATGGCTCTTGCGTTTGGAGGCGCTGTGTGATCTTATGCGCTAACGGGAGTTGGTTATCTGGCTCTTTTGTGATTGGAGGCGCTGTGTAATCTTATGCGCTAACGGGAGTTGGTTATCAAACAGGTACAGGAACATTCAGTTCCTATCGCGCAATGATAATATATAGCAATTTCCGAGTTCCGAGTCCAGAATATTTATATCCGAGTACTCGCTCTAATTAGAATAAAGATCTTTTGCGATTGGAGGCGAATCACGTGATTTCTACACGTATCTTTTCTCGACGCCATTTTATGTCAAATTCTGGATTAATTTTGATGTAATAAGTGATATGTATTAAAGAATAAGCAATATTTAGGCGCCCCAATTTAATAATTTCACTTCCGCTTGGTGTTTTTGGAGTATACATTAAACATAGTCATCAGGCGGCGCGAATTGGCTAGGGTAACATTTAGTTCAATTTCCGTGGTATAATCTGACTTTTTTAAGAAAAATTTCGACCCAAAAATGTGCGGAAGGAATGTTCTCGATTATAGTACGCACCCCCCTTTCTAGTACATGTGTTTTGACCAAAAAACTGCGTCCCTTAGTCGAGGTTTAACGGTACCAAACAAGTCATTTCAGTGATTAAATTTCTAAAATACTTTTCTCTTGGCCTACAAAATACTCTTCTCATTGCCTACAAATGGACATTCATCAAGACCACCAAGCCAGTCATCACAGTGGTAAATTTTCAAAAATAGTCCTGTCTTGTCATGCAAATCAACATCGAATAAGTAAATATTTTAATTTTCTTGATTAAATTTGACCATTAAAATCTTAAGATGTACTATGGTTCATTCCTAAAAACCAGCAACATTTGTCCACAAAACATACATGTATATACAGAAACTGAGGATTTGTTTTGCTACTACAGCTGATACTTCCAGAGAATAGGAGGACAGAACATGATTGTCATGCTTTATAAACATGCTTCACATATTAAGGAAAGTTATGGAAAGTGATGGAATATGACAATTTAAATTCAAGGCCTGGACAACCAACACTGCTTCTCTTAGGTCATGGAAATTGTTCAGATTTTTTTGCTGTCTAATTGTCAAGATTAATCAAAAAAATCTAATAGTTGCTTTATGGATGCCCATGAGAAAATTATTTTTTGCCAGTCTTTCCAGTCATGAATTTTCCAAAATAATCTTCACTTGACCTACAAATGGACATTCCTCAGGACCACTGCAGAGTCCTGTTTGCGCCTCCTTGACCATGGTTAAGCACTTTCTTGAGATCATATTGTCAATAATTTGCATCTTATTAGGGCCCCACACGGAAGCCCTATAGTAATCCATATGTCTGTCTATCCATCCATCTGTCTCTCAGTCCATCCACAATACCTTGTAAACAACATATCATATAGACCCGCTTAAGATATTTTAGTGAAATTTGTTAAATGCCTCACTTATGATTTGCAAGTATGTACATCTTGAAGGATTCACCTATATATACATGTAGGGCCATGATTTTGGGTGAAAACTAGCCTTAAAATGCAAAAAATTCACGACTGTCAAGGTGCTTGTAAACAGCATATCATACAGACTTGCTTAAAATATTTTTTAGAAACTTGGTGTATACCTCCCTTATGATGCCCAGATGTACTTTTGAAGGTTTCCTTTTCATATGCCACATGTGTCAAAATTGGCTTGGTAATGCAAAAGCTGATGATTTTTGTTAATGTTCTGTTAAGCAACGTATCATACAGAATCGCTTTAGATAGTTTTATGAAACTTAATGTATAACTCCCTTTTGAAGCATTCCTCTTCATACCTCGGACATCAAAAATCTGTTTCATTCCACACCCAAATACTTCCTCAACAAAAAATGTAATTTCCCAACGTAACTACTATCTAGCTACTATAAGGGAGCCATATGTGTTGTTCTATGTACAGCATTCATGATACATTTCCATTGTTTGCAAAAGGTGGTAGAACAGATATGCAGCCAGTGTCTACCTATGGTGAGGCAAAACACTTCTGAAAAGGAGCTTTAATTTCTCATAAATTAGTTTCCATTTCTGTATTGTTAATGGTTGAGATAGTGATTGCAGGGGCCCTCTATGACAAACAATGTTTTCTAGTTTACCGGGAAGCTGTTGCTGTGTTGTTGCCACAGCAACATCTCCCACTTAAATTAATTGTAAAATATTAACCATTTTATGTTTTATAATTTTGAATTTATTGATGGAGGTTGCAGAATTTGGAAGTTGATGTCATGGAAATATCAACGAATTTGAAACTGAAAATTGTATTTGACCCCTTAATTCCTTTGCTTGTGTATCAATTTGGACTTAAACCTTTATTGACGAAATTTTGTTAAGAAAATCCAAATATTTGCTCTGAATGTCCGTTTGCGGGTCAAAAGAAGACGTTTTAGAATTAACCACTGGAATGAATGACTGGCTCGTTTATCATTCCAGTGGTAAAATCTCTAAAATAGTCTTCTTGACCTACAAATGGACATTCCTGAAGACCACTACAGAGACCCCTTTTGCCGTTTTAGACATGAAAAGGTTAAATGTTTGTTTATTTTTCATTTTCAGATATAGACACAGATGAGCTTGATAGCCATTTGGAGAATATGGAGGAGGAGGAGACAATCGAATTCTTACTTAAAGTTGAAGAAACCATCATCGACGAGGAGTAGATTAACGACTGAACAAACATTGCTATTACGGTCTTAGGCCAGGTGTCACATCTGGTCTCGTCGTGATATATTACGCCATCTTGAAAAGTATTAAATACCAGAATCTTGAATTGTGAGTCGATTGATAAATTTGAAGTGGAAATCGGAGTTAAGCAAATACTTTCCTTTTAAAGCTGTAATCAAATATACAGGGGAGCTTATTTATTCGTGTTACTAAGAGATTCTCTTGCCGTGTCTGCATTGTTATTTAAATTTTGTATATTTTTTGAAATAGTATTTAATATTCTAGTGTTGAATGCTACATTGTCTGTGTAATAGATCTCCCTCATTTCAGTAAAAAGACTTAGTCAAAATTTAGATTTAACTTGCTATTCAGAATGATGTATATTTATTATTTATCAGTTTGGTTACAACTAGGTGCTGGTTTTTCATACATACAGCTGAATATGTCTATATTGTATGGTCATTATTCTGGCTATTATCCCATCCCATACAGGAAAAGAGTTGATTTCACTAGAATAACAATTAATAATGACATGTCAGATTGTGAACTTTTTTGTAATGTTCAAATCTTGAATAAATTCCATAGTTTTAACTTAATTTCTGAAATGAGTGTATTTTCATGTTGTTAATTTCCCCCATTCATTGAGCACATGTGCCAAGTGATATACACGTTGCCCTTTAACTGAGGAATTCCACATATGTCAACTTTACCATACAGAAAAACCATTTAATATTTCAAAATTACTTTGACTGAAAGCTTAATTTGACTAGACGCCATGTTTTCCAATCCAATTGTGTTCAAAATATTCAACAACACATTTATTGTATCGCTTGCGAAGCAGAAAGAGTGACTGGGATTACTCATTCCGTCAGCGGTGCCATCACAACAGAAAATCTTTTGTTTACGGTTTTTACTTTGTACCTCAACAATGGTCATTACGATTTCAATGAAACTGCAGAAATGTGCTATACAATACAGTATGTGAACTGCATCACAAACAGATATGATTTTATGGAATTTTTACTCCTTTTTTCACAGCTTTGGACTAGAATGACCAAGAGAGTTTATGCCATGTCGACTGTCCGGCATCCAGCCATCAACTTGTACTTAAAACCGCTACTCCCCATTAACCGCTTGGCGGATTTCAACCTAATTTGGCGTGAATGATTTTTAGGGGGGTAGGCTTTAGAACATGTATACAGAATTATGATTGGTTAATTTCTTCGTCAGCCATCTTGAATTTTCCAATAAATGGCGGGAAATCGCTTAAAACGCTACTCATTAACTGCTTGGGCAATTTCAATCAGACTTGCCTAGGAGAATAGTACGCTGGTATGGGTCAGAACATGTATACAGAATTTTGATTGGTCAATTTTTTTCAGCGACCATCTTGGATTTTCTGGAAATCGCTGAAAAGCCTACTCGATAACCACTGGGACAATTTTAATCAAACTCGGATGGAAGAACCCTATCACAGAACTTGTATACAGAATTTTGATTGGTCTATTTTTATACGCCCGCATAAGCGTATTATGTGATGGTGCTCGCCGTCCATTCGTCCGTCCATCTGATTTCTTGTCCGGAGCAGATCTCGACGAGTTTTAAACCTACGCTCACAATTTCCCAACAGATGTGTTAGGGGTAGATGAAGTGCAATGATTTCATTTCAGCAAAATCTGGCCATATTTGCCCGCGTTATCTCCCCTGAAAAGCTCAAATTTGTCAAAATTTTCTTGTCCGTTCCAGATCTCGAAGAATTTTGAACCTACACTCACAATTTTTTGTTCAGCATATGTTTTAGGGATAGACGAAGTGTCATTTATCAAAGACAAACTGTTCACCTTTAGCATTCCTCAAACAAGTGTGCCTGCGGGCGTATGTTGAGTTTCACTAAAAACTTGTTCCGGTGGCCATCTTAAATTTTCCGAAAAATGAGAAATCATTTGAAACACTACTCATTAACTGCTTGAGCAATTTCAACCAGACTACTGGAACGATATTAGGCTGGTAGGCTTCAGAACTTGTATACAGAATTTTGATTAGTCAATTTTTCCAACAGCCATCTTGGATTTTCTGAAAATTTCTGGAAATCAGTTAAAAGACTACTCAATAACCGCCGCTTGAACAAGTTCAAGCAAACTCGGCTGGAAGGACCCTAAAGTGGTACTCCTTCAATTAATAGCCCGATTTCAACAAAACGGGTGGAACGATCCTATGATGGTAGGCTTCAACATATTAAACAAGAATCTTGATTGGTAAATTTTTTGGTGGCCATCTTGGACTTTTCCGAAAATCATCCATCATGTCTATTTAAATGCAAATGGTTTAAATATGCCAGTGGTCCAGGTGAGCACCATAGGCCTCTTGTTTTGGTTAGGTTTTAAATTTACTTATTATTCAACAATGGTTCATCAGATTTGAATGAAACTACAGACATGTCCTAAGCCACACAGGGAGGCAATCTGCATCATCATTAGTTTGAACTTTTCCTATCTTTTCGCGGTTTTCGACTTATTAGCTCACCTGGCCAGAATGGCCAAGTGAGCTTATGCGATGGCGCCCATCCGTCGTCTGTATCGTCTGTCGTCAGTCAACTTTTTCTTTAAACAACTTCTCAAGAACCACTGGGCTGATATCAATTATATTTGGCAGGAAGCATCCCTAGGGCATAGAGATTCAAGTTTGTTCAAACGAAGCCGATCGGCCAAATTCCAAGATGGCCAATTTTTAGAAACACTTTAAAAAATCTCCAAAACCGGTGGAGGAATTGATTCAAAACTCATAACACATCATCTCTTGCAATGGTAGACCCAAGTTTGTTCAAGGCTACCCGATTTGCCTGGTGGCCATCTTGCATGACCTAGTTTTCGCGAAAACAATTTCTCCCGAACCGCTGAAGGGATAGACCTGAAATTTGGTAAATATGCTTAGGGACCAGGGTCCATTCAAGTATGTTCAAGGGAAGTTTGTATGTTAAAAAACATGGCCGCCATCAACCAATCAAAATTTAGCGTTTGTTGGTCATTTTGGCTTTTTTGTATTTTGATGGCAAAATTGCTTTATATATGCTTATCAGTGTGGCGAGTTCAAATATGCCACTTTCGAGACTGTCGGATAAACGGTGTGGCTGCCATCTTGGTTTGTTTTCCCGCCATAGGCTCTCATAGTAAAGCAATGGGGAATTCTTTAAACGACTTCTCAAGAACCACTGGGCCAATTTCAATTATATTTTGGAGGAAGCATTCATAGGGCATAGAGATCTAACTGTTCAAACAAAGCGGATCGGTCAAAATCCAAGATGGCCACCAGCCAAAATGGCTGATTTTTTGAAACACTAAAAAATTGCCGAAACCGCTGGAGGAATTGATTCAAAACTCATAACACATCATCTGTGGCAACGGTAGACCCCAGTTTGTTCTAGGCAACCTGATTGGCCGATTTGCTTGGCGGCCATCTTGGAAGACCTAGTTTTCGAGAAAACGACCTCCCGAACCGCTGAAGGGATAGAGCTGAAATTTTGTAAACATGCTTAGGGACCAAGGGCCTTTCAAGTTTGTTCAAGGGAAGTTTGTTCGTTAAAAAACATGGCCGCCATCAACCAATCAAAATTTTGCGTTTCTTGGTCATATTGCCTTTTTTTGTATTTGATGTATTTTGATGGCGAAAATTGCTTTATATATGCTTATCAGTGTGGCCAGTTCAAATGTCCCACTTTCGAGACTGTTGAATAAACGGTTTTCCTGCCACCATCTTGGTTTGTTTTCCCGCCATAGTCTCCCATAGTAAAGCAATGGGCCCATACTAAAGCAATGGGAAATTTTAAATGGCTTCACGAGAACCGCTGGGCCGATTTGAATTATATTTGGCAGGAAGCATCCCTAGGGCATAGAGATTCAAGTTTGTTCAAACGAAGCCGATCGGCCAAAGTCCAAGATGGCCAATTTTTAGAAACACTAAAAAATCTCCAAAACCGCTGGAGGAATTGATTCAAAACTCATAACACATCATCTCTTGCAACGGTAGACCCAAGTTTGTTCAAGGCAACCCGATTTGCCTGGTGGCCATCTTGGATGACCTAGTTTTCGCGAAAACGATTTCTCCCGAACCGCTGAAGGGATAGACCTGAAATTTGGTAAATATGCTTAGGGACCAGGGTCCATTCAAGTTTGTTCAAGGGAAGTTTGTATGTTAAAAAACATGGCCGCCATCAACCAATCAAAATTTAGCGTTTGTTGGTCATTTTGGCTTTTTTGTATTTTGATGGCAAAAATTGCTTTAGGTATGCTTATCAGTGTGGCGAGTTCAAATATGCCACTTTCGAGACTGTCGGATAAACGGTGTGGCTGCCATCTTGGTTTGTTTTCCTGCCATAGGCTCTCATAGTAAAGCAATGGGGAATTCTTTAAACGACTTCTCAAGAACCACTGGGCCAATTTCAATTATATTTTGGAGGAAGCATTCATAGGGCATAGAGATCTAACTTTGTTCAAACGAAGCGGATCGGTCAAAATCCAAGATGGCCACCAGCCAAAATGGCTGATTTTTAGAAACACTAAAAAATCTCCGAAACCGCTGGAGGAATTGATTCAAAACTCATAACACATCATCTGTGGCAACGGTAGACCCCAGTTTGTTCTAGGCAACCTGATTGGCCGATTTGCTTGGCGGCCATCTTGGATGACCTAGTTTTCGAGAAAACGACCTCCCGAACCGCTGAAGGGATAGAGCTGAAATTTTGTAAACATGCTTAGGGACCAAGGGCCTTTCAAGTTTGTTCAAGGGAAGTTTGTTCGTTAAAAAACATGGCCGCCATCAACCAATCAAAATTTTGCGTTTCTTGGTCATATTGCCTTTTTTTGTATTTGATGTATTTTGATGGCGAAAATTGCTTTATATATGCTTATCAGTGTGGCCAGTTCAAATGTCCCACTTTCGAGACTGTTGAATAAACGGTTTTCCTGCCACCATCTTGGTTTGTTTTCCCGCCATAGTCTCCCATAGTAAAGCAATGGGCCCATACTAAAGCAATGGGAAATTTTAAATGGCTTCACGAGAACCGCTGGGCCGATTTGAATTATATTTGGCAGGAAGCATCCCTAGGGCATAGAGATTCAAGTTTGTTCAAACGAAGCCGATCGGCCAAAGTCCAAGATGGCCAATTTTTAGAAACACTAAAAAATCTCCAAAACCGCTGGAGGAATTGATTCAAAACTCATAACACATCATCTCTTGCAACGGTAGACCCAAGTTTGTTCAAGGCAACCCGATTTGCCTGGTGGCCATCTTGGATGACCTAGTTTTCGCGAAAACGATTTCTCCCGAACCGCTGAAGGGATAGACCTGAAATTTGGTAAATATGCTTAGGGACCAGGGTCCATTCAAGTTTGTTCAAGGGAAGTTTGTATGTTAAAAAACATGGCCGCCATCAACCAATCAAAATTTTGCGTTTGTTGGTCATTTTGGCTTTTTTGTATTTTGATGGCAAAAATTGCTTTAGGTATGCTTATCAGTGTGGCGAGTTCAAATATGCCACTTTCGAGACTGTCGGATAAACGGTGTGGCTGCCATCTTGGTTTGTTTTCCTGCCATAGGCTCTCATAGTAAAGCAATGGGGAATTCTTTAAACGACTTCTCAAGAACCACTGGGCCAATTTCAATTATATTTTGGAGGAAGCATTCATAGGGCATAGAGATCTAACTTTGTTCAAACGAAGCGGATCGGTCAAAATCCAAGATGGCCACCAGCCAAAATGGCTGATTTTTAGAAACACTAAAAAATCTCCGAAACCGCTGGAGGAATTGATTCAAAACTCGTACACATCATCTGTGGCAACGGTAGACCCCAGTTTGTTCTAGGCAACCTGATTGGCCGATTTGCTTGGCGGCCATCTTGGATGACCTAGTTTTCGAGAAAACGACCTCCCGAAGCGCTGAAGGGATAGAGCTGAAATTTTGTAAACATGCTTAGGGACCAAGGGCCTTTCAAGTTTGTTCAAGGGAAGTTTGTTCGTTAAAAAACATGGCCGCCATCAACCAATCAAAATTTTGCATTTCTTGGTCATATTGCCTTTTTTGTATTTGATGTATTTTGATGGCGAAAATTGCTTTATATGTGCTTATCAGTGTGGCGAGTTCAAATGTCCCACCTTCGAGACTGTTGAATAAACGGTTTTCCTGCCACCATCTTGGTTTGTTTTCCCGCCATAGTCTCCCATAGTAAAGCAATGGGAAATTTTAAATGGCTTCTCGAGAACTGCTGGGCCGATTTGAATTATATTTGGCAGGAAGCATCCTTATGGCATAGAGATTTCATTTTGTTCAAACGAAGCCGATCGGCCAATTTGGCCGGTGGCCATCTTGGATTTCGGCCGATTTTTAGAAATGTTTTTAAAAATCTCGTTCTCCGAAACGGCTTGGGGAATCGATTCAAAACTTATGAAACCTCATCTAGGCAAAGAGGTAAGTCAAGTTTGTTCAAGACGACTTGATTGACCGAATGGTTCAGCGGCCATCTTGGATGACCTAGTTTTCACAAAAACAACTTCTCCAGAACCGCTGAAGCGACATTAGCAACTAAGGGCGATTAATGTTTGTTCAAGAGAAGTTGATTCGTCAAAAAACATGGCCGTGGTGGACCAATCAAAATATAGTGTTTGGCAGCCATATTGGATTTTTTTATTTGATGGATTTTGAGGCCGAAATTCGTTTTATATAGGTTTTTTGGGTATTCTGATCTCAAATTTACAATTTCCGAAACTGTCGGATAAACGGTTTAGCGGCCATCTTGGATAATTTTCCCGCCAAAAGCTCCCATACTAAAGCAAAGGGAAATTTAAAATGTTTTCTCGAGAACTACTGGGCCGATTTGAATTATATTTGGCAGGAAGGATCCTTATGGCATAGAGATTTCATTTTGTTCAAACGAAGCCGATCGACCAGTTTGGCCGGTGGCCATCTTGGATTTCGGCCGATTGTTAGAAATGTCTAAAAAAAATCTCGTTCTCCGAAACGGCTTGGGGGAATCGATTCAAATCTTATGAAACCTCATCTAGGCAAAGAGGAAAGCCAAGTTTGTTCAAGACAACTTGATTGACCGAATGGTTCGGCAGCCATCTTGGATGACTTAGTTTTCCCGAAAACGACTTCTCCAGAACCTCTGAATGGATCAGGCCAAAATTTGGGAGATATGATTAGGGACTAAGGGCCATTAAAGTCTGTTCAAAGGAAGTTGCTCCGTCAAAAAACAGCCGCCGTGGGCCAATCAAAATGTAGCGTGTTTGGCGGCCATATTGGATTTTTTTATTTGATGGATTTTGAGGCCGAAATTGGTTTTATATAGGTTTTTGGGTATTCTGATCTCAAATTTGCAATTTACGAAACTGTCGGATAAACGGTTTGGGCGCCATTTTGGATCGGTTTCCTGCCCAAAGCTCCCATACTAAAGCAATGCGAAATTTAAAATGTCTTCTTGAGAACTACTGGGCTGATTTCAATTATATATGGCAGGAAGCATCCTTAGGGCATAGAGATTCCATTTTGTTCAAACGAAGCCGAAGGGCCAATTTGGCCGGTGGCCATCTTGGATTTTGGCTGATTTTTAGAAATGTATTTAAAAGTCTCCAAAACCGTTCGAGGGATTAATTCAGACCTCATGAAATATGATCTATGGTAAGAGCTGACCCAAGTTTGTTCAAGGGAACTTGATTGGCCAAATGGTTTGGTGGCCATCTTGGATTTTGGATGATTTTTAGAAATTTATTTAAAAGTCTCCAAAACCGTTCGAGGGATTAATTCAGACCTCATGAAATATGATCTATGGTAAGAGCTGACCCAAGTTTGTTCAAGGGAACTTGATTGGCCAAATGGTTTGGTGGCCATCTTGGATTTTGGCTGATTTTTAGAAATGTATTTAAAAGTCTCCAAAACCGTTCGAGGGATTAATTCAGACCTCATGAAATATGATCTATGGTAAGAGCTGACCCAAGTTTGTTCAAGGGAACTTGATTGGCCAAATTGTTTGGTGGCCATCTTGGATTTTGGATGATTTTTAGAAATTTATTTCAAAGTCTCCAAAACCGTTCGAGGGATTAATTCAGACCTCATGAAATATGATCTATGGTAAGAGCTGACCCAAGTTTGTTCAAGGGAACTTGATTGGCCAAATGGTTTGGTGGCCATCTTGGATTTTGGCTGATTTTTAGAAATGTATTTAAAAGTCTCCAAAACCGTTCGAGGGTTATATTCAGACCTCATGAAATATGATCTATGGTAAGAGCTGACCCAAGTTTGTTCAAGGGAACTTGATTGGCCAAATGGTTTGGTGGCCATCTTGGATTTTGGCTGATTTTTAGAAATGTATTTAAAAGTCTCCAAAACCATTCGAGGGATTAATTCAGACCTCATGAAATATGATCTATGGTAATAGCTGACCCAAGTTTGTTCAAGGGAACTTGATTGACTAAATGGTTCAGCAGCCATCTTGGATGACCTTGTTTTCGCAAAAACGAGTTCTTCCCCAGAACCGCTGAAGCGATCAGGCCGAAATTTGTGATATATGATTAAGGACTCTTTAAGGGCCATTAAAGTCTGTTCAAGAGTTTGATCCATAAAAAAATGACCGCTTTAAAATATCTAAAAATCTCCAACACAGACCCCTTGGGCCTCTTGGTTTTCCATGGACCTTTGATCATTGACATCGGTTACTCTTACATCATTGTCATTAACAGTCACTGCTTATCCCACTGGTCAGTAGTGTAAATGGCACTTGATTTGTTGATCACTAATGTCAATGACCTTTGTCCCATTTGTCGTGGCATCAGTTACGCTTACAACATTGACCAAGGATGCTTGAGCCATGGTTCCATTGGTCAGTGGTATAAGTTATTGTACACCTATCCCATTGACAAATGGTACTTGTCCCATAGGTTAAGTGTCAGTAAAACTTGCATTGTTAGTCATTATTGGTTAGGATGATTGCCTCATTGGTCAATAGTGATAACGACCATTGCTATATGTCAAGTTATCCTTGCCCGATTAACCAATGGTGGTTGTGAATTAATAAATGTAAGCGTGTTTATAGTTTCTCATCAGCCAGGTGAGCATTATGACCCTTGGACCATTTATTATCAAACTTGGATTGAGAGTCCAAGGCCGTACGCTTCAGAATATCTATCGACAAATTAGATGGGTGTAATTTTTTAGATGCTTGCTCGACCTCGAAATCTCTCAAAAGCCATTGAAAACTTATCCTCTCCTTTAATAATGACCCGATGTCAACCAAACATGGACGTAAGAACCATAAGTTGTTATGCTTCCGATCTTGTATACAGAAATTTGATTGGTCAAAATTTGCTAACAGCTCATTTGTTTCAAAGAAAATTATTTAGTATTAAAGAATAATCGAATCTACCTCATTCTGTGGAAGTTTCGTGAAACAATTTTCATGAACTATGAAGCATTTCAAATACTAATGTTGCAGGTACCATTATGTCTTTTGTGATGACCATCTTGGATTTCCAAATATGTCCAGCAAATCATATAATATATTACTCCTGATTAGCCATATGCTTTGGCGGCCATCTTGGATGACCTAATTTACCACGTTCACATTGACCTTAAACTGACCTCAATAGCATTGCGCTCATTCCCTTAATATAAGGAAGCATGTGTCCATGTCTAGTCCCAATAGGGTGGACCAATCGTGAGATATAAGACAATATGGTGAGATAAACCAAAAACTTAACCATAAAAAAATAGTTATATACCAACTTCTGAGTGACCTTGAACTTTGACATCGATATCATTTTGCTCCATCCGCTTCATATAAGGAAGCATGTGACCAAGTTTAGTCCCAATGGGGTGAACTGATCCTGCGATATAAGACGATATGTTGAGATAAACCAAAAACCTAACCATAAAAGTGGAAGTTTTTTTAATCAAGGTCCCGGTGACCATGAACTTTGACCTCATATCTTCAATATCATTGTGCTCCATCCGCTTGATATAAGAAAGCATGTTTCCCTGTATAATCCCATGCATGTGAAACGATCATGTGATATACGACGGTATGTTGAGCTAAACCAAAAAACAACTTTAAAAGTAGTTTTTTCCAATGTCACAATAACCTTGAACTTTGACCTGATGACCTCGATTTTATTGTACTCCATCCACTTGATATAAGGAAGTATGTGTCCATGTTTATTTTCATTTCTGAATTATAACCGTAACCAAGATTGGACACCAACCGACAGACAGGCGGCGTAATGGAACCCATCGATATATTGGTGAAAATTCTATTCTTCGTCAATAGCAATCAACATCCCTGTACAACATCAACAATTTACGTGGTTGTGCCAGTGGTCAATAATTTCAAGTGAGGGTTACAGGCCCATTGGGCCACTTATCTTATTTGTGGTAATAGTTCTATTACTATGTGAAGTTACCAGTCAACAGCACCAGATGGTTCCCTTATCGCTTCCTTTAACAACCTCAGGAAACGAGAGCATCTGTGGATGACCGATAGCAAACTCGTATCGAAGTAGACGTGACCACTGTTCCCATGGTGCTATTTTCGTTTGACATAATCTTTGCAACATTATAAGCGAATAGTGATCAGACATCATGTTCTATAATGCTCGCTCCGATGATGCCACACCTCCAGAATTTTTAAATGTAATAAGCAATGGACCTTTCCTTTTTTTAACTATGCCCCGCCCATCTCTAGCTAAGCTCCACCCACAACTCACTCGTGTTGAGATCGATCGCTCTCTGAGCTCCCTGACTATCAATTTCCAGAAAACTGTACAGGTAAGCTGTTGAATATTTTGAAACTAATATGACTGGGTACTGCATGTTTTTTTAAACAGTAGAGACATGCAGCTCGTACAAAGGCACCGTCAACGTGTTGGACTATTAAGAGTTAAAGACGGACCATATAATACATAATGATTATGACGTCATCCTACACACCGCTTGGCTGATTATGGTGTCAGATTGATAGATGGATACTCTGGAAAGGTGAATTGGTTGCGAGACTGAGATAAATGGGAGGTGTAGTCATATCCCCAATGAAATAAACATTCCCTAGGACGAGCATATCGGCCATGTGAATAAGTAGCACTGCTTTGAACATCTATATGCACAGATCACATGGGCATTTCTTGTGCACTAGCCACCATTTCGCTACATCTGAGATCATCCGCCCATGTGTGTGGGTGGCTATGATAACAAGTTGAAGATAAAAATTTAATTCCTAAATCAATGTATTGCTCTGCAGTACTGTTGACATTGCTCCACGCTGCATCATTGGGAACACCGCTTTCCAGTTCTTGGAGTTATGGATTCGTAGATCAATGATGCCCTCGATAAAAAGACTACGTTTATACAACGCAACCCGAGTATCTTTGATGCCGTATAACTGTAATAGCTGCACAGCTCCAGAGACATCTCTAGATAAACTTGATGCCTGCCACCTCAAACACCTCCGCACCATCGCTGGATACAGATCACCAGACAGCATAATTTCCAATGATGCACTATGTAAGATGTGTAATACATCGCCGTGGTCTGAGAAAGTTGCCCAGCAAAGATACACCAGCTTAGCCAGCCTTGGAATTTTCCCTACTGGGAGGCAGCAAACATGAAGCCAGGGGAGGACGTCACTTCATAAATATGCTAAGCGTGCTATGAGGTGACCAAGAACCTAGGACTCGGTACACTGAAATCAAGAATGGACCTGAGAAAGCTGATGATTTTTGGTGAGAACAAGACAGAGTGGGCAAACACGAAGGACTGATTGCAGCTGTATGGTGTTTCCACTACTACAGCCGCAGAATATAGTAATCATCATAGTGTACTCTGACATATATACTGTTGAATATTTTGAAGCATATCTGACTGAAACTCGTTGCATTCAGTCAAATTAGTTTTTCACCCTACCCATGCCCTTTCTCCTTTAGTCATTCAGCAACATGATTAAAAGGGTTGTGCGTAATACGGTTAATCCTACTATAATGACCACCATTATTAAGAGACCACCTACCTTTAGAGGCCACTTTTTCAATTCATCACAAATCCAATTAATCAGTGTATTCGAACCTCTATTAAGAAGCTATATCTGAGTTAAGAGACGACCTTTTGATTCTTCTTTAACCGTTCTTTTAATACATGTTTGATTGTATGTCATCAATTTATGCTCTTATCACCGATATCATCTATTTTCGCGTGTGGCCGATTTAGATGAAACTTGATATATCTAATGTAATGTATGAAGCCAGATCACTGCATATGTAAATTAGGTCACTGACCTACATTCATGGTTCAATAATTTTGGTCAATATCCTTTTGGCCGATGTGTATGACGCTTGATATTTAGATGTAATATGCTATCCCACTGCATATGTCAAACTTAATTTCTTTCATTAAGGCCCTTGGGCGTGTTGTTTTAATTACCCAATCTCTCCAGGTAATCCACAATTCTGACTGGTAAAGAGAGGTCCATTTTTAAATGGAGCCTTCTGGTTACTCGAGTCATCACCCAATGGTCATATATGGGGAGATAGCAATGTGTTTTGAATCACGACCAATCAGAATCGTGGATCTCACGGAGATGTATATGCTAATACGCTCTACTCTGAATGGCTTAACTAAGCGCTCTTTTGTTTGAGTATA
The DNA here is from genome assembly GCA_034401795.1 of Chaetoderma sp. LZ-2023a. Lineage (NCBI taxonomy): Eukaryota > Metazoa > Mollusca > Caudofoveata > Chaetodermatida > Chaetodermatidae > Chaetoderma > Chaetoderma sp. LZ-2023a. The sequence goes on from CM067372.1 coordinate 93,895,644, forward strand.
GAAGGAACACGCCAATAAAAGATTCGTCCGAGAGCCTCTATTTATTTGCTGACAAATATTTGTTCAACTAACTAGTCTCTTACGGTTGTCACTTTATTATAGGCGTTATTTGTTTTCCTGATGTCAATTTAAATGCATGTCATCATATGTGATATTCTCCTGATGAAATTTATTCTAAAAGATATTTACTGTAGTTAAAATTCAGAGGATTATTTTATAACAGCTTGACTGAATGGCATTGTCTAAAACGGCAATGACTTTGAAGCTTTAATAAAACTTGTTTCCAAATATTATCCCGATATTGAGGTTGATTTTTTTAATGAATTCACTTGTGTTGGAAGGAAGTGTTAAGCCCATCAATCCAGGTATTTCGTCTTCAAAGTGTAGTTCGAGAGCAATAACGTTACCATATAAATGTTAACCGCCTCCTATACATACACAAACGTTCAAAACCATCTAGCCCCTATCTCCCACCCAGCTATTCATCCATAGTATCACCTTGTACTCTAAAGTGGTCATATATTACACATTGTCAAATATTAGGTCAATTAAGGCTCACAGACACACAACAAGATTCCTATAGTATTCTAGACGTTTTCCCAGATAGGTAAGCCCTGATATGTGCAAACAAAATATATACGCCAAATGGTTGAAATTTACTGTTTAATAAATATATGCTTATAGGTACAGTCAACCTGTCTATCATCGTGTATGGGTCATCAGAAAGTTGTCCCTAAAGACAGGTGATTGCTTAATCCAACCCATTTTCAAGATGGCGTCCAAGATGACCGCCAAAATAATAAAATGTCCATAAGTCGTTAACTATTCATAGTAAACCAATCTACCCATATGCTCCTGGAGCCTAGCAACACATCAAGACCAGATAAAATGCCATAGGGTTATTAGATATTTGAGAAATCCAACATTGCATCCACGATGGCCACCAAAACCCTTAAAATGTCCATAAGTCTATCTATTCATACCATCAAAACGGGTAAAATATCAGGGGGTTATAAAATAGTTGAGAAATCCAACATGGTGTCCAAGATGGCCGTCGAAACCGTATAAATTACCATAAGATATTAACTGTTCATACTTAATTGTAGACGAAGACTTAAAGGCATTTTAGCCAGCAGGAAAGACTGTGATGCTTCAACATGATTAATATGTCTATTCAAACCTTATTCATTTGTCATTCAATCACTTTCAAAAATGAATTCTTAGTTAAATTTAATTAATCAAATACATCACGTTCCAGGAGTTGGCATGGGATTATGCACATTCTACAACATGGGAATAAGCACCATGGTCTATTTTCGGTCATGTTCTTAGCTATGATCGACATATACTCTGGGGACAGGACCTGTACTCTGTCCACATTAGAGTACATTTGCAATCTTTCAATGAAACCCCCTTTTCCGCCTATAGGCCTAGTAACATTTGACCAGCCTCTGTATTGAAATGCAGATCAGATTATCAGTGGTGCAACAAAAAATAGTCATCTGAAAACGATCGTTCTTCTTTTTGGACGTTTTCACACGTTCGTGAACTTACTCCCAGCATAAGACTTGAGAACATACTGGAAACACTATATTGAGAGAATGCTGTAGTGCACGTATTGAACGGATAACTATCCAAAGATTATGCCGTGGTCATCTGCTAATGGTAAAATAAGTCTTTAGCACGTGCTTGTTTCTGGCATGGCCAAAGACTAACCAGAGTGTGTATCCTTATTGGAGAAGGTGGAAAAACTCTACTCTTCATTGCTAGTTTGGCAAATAACTTTAGTAAATGCTTTCAGTTCTGATACACTTGCCGAAGCTGAATTATCTGAGAATGTTAGAAACTGCCAGATTGCTGCTAAAGGCAGATCGAACTGGGTCTTGGTTGATGCACTTGCACGCTATTTCTGATTGCCAGAATTTGCTGCTGCTGGCTATTTCATCTATTTGAAATCTGCACATTATTCTCTTCAAGAAATGATTGATCGTGAGGTCAAACACCAATATGCGTTCAGAACATTTGTTCAGGTTTACTCTGTCATCCGTCGTAGCAATAGGTCCTAGGTAGGCTGCTAGGCCTAGCAACTGATCTTGTAATTGAGCAGAATCTGATGTCATTGAAAAGTATAGGAGGCTTGACTGGCATTAGTGGGATGACTGAGGAACAATAGTCTTAGAATTGTGGACAGCACGAGTGAGTACAACAATGCTATGCAAGAATTCACAGACCTCATAAAACGTGCACAGTACAAAGAATCCACAGAAGCATGGATCAAGAGAGATGCCACGGACCTGGTTTAAAAGTATATGTTTAAAACTTTCCCACTTGATCAAGTGTTGTCAACGGTCTTGTAGCAAATGTTGATGTGGATATTTCTGGATTTCTCAAATATGCCATAAACCTATGCCGTTCTACATGGTCTTAATAGGTCGTTAGGCTCCGTGAACCTGGCTGTAAACACCAGAATCGCCAGTTTACTAAGAATAGTTAACGACATATATTTGGGCTTTTTTTTTTGCTTTGGCGGCCATTTTAGACGGCAGATTAAAAATGATGACTTTCCGATGGTTAGATTGTCGAAGCCTTTTTAGCATGCATGCTCTTTATTACACCAAACCCGATAAATAAAGGTTGAAAAACCTTTAGTAACATTTTTTGGTGGTCAAACCCTAAACTAACCGATTAATTAGTTGAAGGGTATATTCAGCTCGACCGCAAACGTTAACTAAATTGAGTTTTGAGTAATAGGCCCTAGTTGTAAAACAGATCAGATAGTTTGATATTGTATATAGCATACATATTAGTGAACAATCGACATATTTTCAGGCATAGGTAATATATTAAAGCGAATATGTAGGTCCTAATGTATTGTAGGTATCTGAGAGTAATTGATTAATCCAATCTGTCACTCAAGTATAAGACGTCATAATGAAAAACGGCACATATACGCTGACGTCGCATTCAAAATGCGTAATAAATGACGTATCCAAGTCTTAAAACTCCTGTTGAATATTTTGAAACTAATCTGCGTGTGCCGGCTCTGTTACTGCCATAAGCAGCAACAGCGTCCAGACAAATTAGTTTCAAAATATTCAACAGGCTAGCTGTATATTTACATTGAAATTAGAATTCTGGGAATTCCTCGCTCAAAGTAGGCATATATAAATCGATCCCAACACGCGCCAAGCATCGTCGGAGATTAGCCGGGCGGGGAATATCTAAAAGTGGATTCATCTATTTCAAAAGTGTGCATACTCCTCCGATATAGCACACTCAGCCAATTCTCACCCAGATGAACCGCTTGCTGCGAGGAAAGTTTGAGCCAATCGCGAAAATGGATGCCTGGTTACATTTTTAAAGCCCTATTGCCAGTATTGGGCAACGCTAAAATATCAAATAATCTTTCGCATTTTGAGCAGCTGTGTACATCCATGTAGTTTTCCCAAAAACGCCCTACTTAACATGCTCATCCAGGTAAAATTTATTTTGAATTGCAACAACTCCCCCCCCCCCCAACCCCAACGGTGTGACTTGATCATGCTGTTCAAACTCCTCAAATTGAAGTAGAAACTATGAGCTTATTGTACACTGGGCATGTTGATCGCCATGTGATTTCTCGGATCTTGCTAAATGGACCTTTCCATCTCTAGCTACGCTCCACCCACAACTCGCTCGTGTTGGGATCGATCGATCTCTGAACTCCCTGACTATCAACAGCGCCCAGTCAAATTAGTTTCAAAATATTCAACAGCATGTTTATTAAATAGTAGAGACATACAATTCGTACAACGTGTCGGACTATTAAGAGTTAAAGACGGGCCTAATAGAATCATTTATGACGTAATGATTATGACGTTATCATACACGCCGCTTAGCTGAGTAGCCTATGACGTCATTTCATAGATGGATACCATGGAAAAGTGAATAGCCTTCGCGTGTCACCTATTTGTGACAGGTATGCCATGGAGGTTATTATTCTTTATTGGTGTAGGTACTTGTAGTCAATGAAATATTGTCTAAATGTACGGTTTCTTCAAACATTACACGATGTGCCTACATTTTCTCTGCTAATTAGCTAAAGGTTATACATACTGCCTAACTATATTTTATCTGTATAAACGACAATAGGCCGTTAGATACTTGTTTTCTATACTGAGGCAATGTTGCATAAATATGTTAGCGTCGAAACATAGTATTGTGTCCTCACAAAATAATGTTTAATTGTTTAATATTCATTAGACCTAATTTGGCTAATAAATGGAGGAAACCAGTTTTACCGTAGCTATGCCCGCCTATCTCTAGCTAAGCTCCACCCACGCTTTGCCTGTGTTGGGATCGATCGATCCCTGCACTCTGTATCTCAATTTCCAGAAAACTATACAGGTAAGCTGTTGAATATTTTGAACCTAATTTGACTGGGCGCTGTAATTGACTATGACGTCATAGACTTGAGTGGCAGATTGGGTTCACCAATTAGAGTGCAGATATTTGGTTGAATCATAGGCCCTATTATTACCTTTCTGCAATTTGAATAAGTAACACATTGCTAGCTAGATAGCTTTACAGAAAATGGTCGAGCCTTTGTGTATCATTGCTCAAAACGCAGATGGTTTCTCAGAGCGTCTACGGTTCAAAAGTTTACAGGAGAGGATCCCACAAAGCCCGTTATCTGGGAGGTGGGCACACCTTCACAGATCCTCTCTCAAATGAAAATCATCACTCAAGCAGACATTAGCGGATAATGTACATTACTATTATGTGAATTGAACGAGTGGGTTGAATTGAACAAATAATATGGAAATTGTGTCAACATTGCACTGCAAGCTATGGTTGAATTGATGAATCCAATCTGTCACTCAAGTGTATGACGGAATAAACAATTACGCCACATGTAACCTACGGTAAAATACGTAATGAATGACGTAGCTAAGTCCGTTCTGAACATTTAAAAGTCGGTCAGTTGTACGAATTGTAGGCCTATGTATACTATTTAATAAACAATTAAATAACGTCGAATTAGTTTCAAAAATTTCAACAAACTGTTTATTAAGTATGGTGGCTGATTAGGACCATCGGTCTTTCGTCTTGTAGACTAATTAGTTACGCGAAGAAGCGACAGAACGAAGGCGCGATGCGAAGAAGCGAAGATATGATGCAAAGAAGCGAAGATAAGATGCGAAAACGAAGATAAGATGCTACGCACGATCCGAAGAACGAAGATAAGGTACGAAGATGCGAAAAGTCGAAATTAAGATGGGAAAACACGAAGATAAGATGCGAAAACACGAAGATAAGATGCGAAAACACGAAGATAAGATGCGAAAAGGTGAAGATACGATGTGAAAAGGCGAAGGAGTGAAGATACGATGCGAAAACATGAAGCGAAGGAGCGAAGAAGCGAAGTGTGCATACTAAGGATCTATCTTTAGTCATGGTCACCAAGATTGAAAAGGCAATCACAGCTATTAGAAAGAGTTCAACGCCGAGCAACAAAATTCGTCCCGCAAATCAGAGAGTATAGCTACATGGCAAGACTTGAAGCCCTAAATCTAATGTCACTGAAATATAGACGATTTCGAGGAGATTTAATTGAAACATTCAAGCTCATCAGAGATCTATATAATACTGATAAGGCCTGCTTTTTCGAATCATCTGGTATTACACAGATATTCGCAAGCACCTTTTCACCAATAGATTTGTACCACGGTGGAATTCACTGCCAGCTACAATAGCCGAAGCAACAACAATCGAATCATTCAAGAACAAACTAGATATCTACTACAAAGAAAGAACATTTGAATTTGACTGAACAAGCCTTACGTAGGCCTATACCATCCTGTCACAGTCATAGCCTACTGCAATTCCGCCAATACAGTGGACTGATCTAGGAGTAGCCTGTGTGGACTGATCTATGAGTAGCCTGTGTATAGACAGGAACATGCTAGGTAGCGATTCCAATTACCAGTAGATTCATCTCAGCTTCCATGTCCGCACTTTTGTGATTGCATGAAGAGACACTAGCGTAGAGGAGGAGACTCGGATAGCGATGAACACAGAAAATGAAAACAACATGAATAAGACAAACCACGGCCTCTGCAAGACAGCGTGCAAACAAATGCTAGGCGCGGCATGGCGTAACCATGAGTGTAGGCGGCACACCGCGGCTAACGCGGGGAACACGCGTTTGCACCACAGTATGTCCACAAATCAGTGTTAACCCTTGCCACTCTGATGTCAGAATTTTAAACTTCAAGTTAAATTAAGAGATGAACTATGGCGTAACCATGAGTGTAGGCGGCACACCGGAGCTAACGCGGGGAACCCCCGTCCGCACCACAGTATCTCCACAAATCAGTGTTAACCCTTGCCACTCTGATGTCAGAATTTTAAACCACATGTTAAATTAAGAGATGAACTGTGTTCATTTTCGGCAAATTTGGTGTATGATGTTGCTGTCAAAGACAGCAACATCATCAACCGAATTGTTGGAAAGTGCACACCAGTTTCTTTGTTATTGACACAGCAAAAGGTAGAATATTGACATCAATGTGGTAAGGGTCAAAGTCTAAAATCTAAAGGTCTCGAGGAGACTTAATTAAGCAACAACAGTCAAATTATTCAAGAACAAACTAGAAATCGACTTCAAGGCAAGAACTTTTGAATTAGACTGAACAAGCCATACTACAACCAAAAAGCTCGAAGGTAATAACAAGCCAATGGTCTATGCATCGTAAAATGATGATGATGATGATGATGATGATCTATCCTGCATTTCGGTGGCGCCATAGATTGGTTGGTTGTAGGCAATCCCTCCCGTAAATTGCGAGCACCCTCTTTCGAGGTAGTAAGTATAGTATGTACACTTCTGAAATATTTACAGTTCTGATATGAGGATAAATGTGACAGGTGACAAAGTAAACGTAATGTAAAGTCTGCTGTGACATTTCTCTCCGCGTCTTATCTATAATCATATGTTTTGAAAATATAACTTATACTTGGATCGCATATCTACTCACCTGCACTGCACCTTTACAAACCTAGCCACAATAACGCCAAGCGAGCAGGCCAGTGGTCAAACATCAATGTTAACCATCACTTAATTGTAGAAATGTAGAAATCGTGATATGAAACTAATTCTGCAGAGAATTGTATTACCAGTCCTAAAGAACCAGCATCTTGTGGCCCTGTTGTGATTATGGTCCAATATGAAGAGTGGATAATCTCTTAGATCAGCTGCAAATATGAATTGTTTGAACCATTGATCAAAGTAAACAGACCATTATTCAAGAAAGCTCATTAGATATGGTTCACTCTGAGACGTAGTTACTCTCTTTAGATGAGCCGCATATATCAATTGTTTAAACCATCCATCGAAGGAACTATAGCTGCTTATTATTCAAGAAAGCTCAGCGCGCCAAATTATTTCAGCGGGTTTCTAAAGGCATTCGGGGAATAATTTAAATATGCGAATACAATCTGTTACTGTAGAAATAAATTACCGACTTGGCTGGCTGGCTGGATGGATGGATCAATGGCTGGCTGGCTGGCTGGCTGGCTGGCTGGCTGGCTGGCTGGATCAATGAATGAATGAATTCCCACAATCCCTTTCTTTCTTTTTTCCTTCATTCCTTCCTCCCAGCCTTCCTTCCTTACTCCCATCCTTCCTTCCTTCCTCTCTTCCTTCATCCCTCCCTCCCTTATTCCCCTTCCCTCACCAACCTCCCCGCATTCCACATTCTTTCCCTAACGCCCTACTCCATTCATTCCTCCTTCCGTGCTTCCTCTTCTCTTTCTTCCATCCATCCATCCGTTGTTTCTTCCTTCATTCTGTCCTTCCTTCATCCCCTTCCTTTCCTGCATCCTTCCTTCTTTTCTTCCTTCCCTCCTTCCTCCCTCTCTTCCTTTCCCCACCCCCTACCTCCATCCATTCCTTCCTCCCTCCCTCCATCACTCACCCCTTTCCTCATTCATTGCCTCCTTTCTTCCTCCACCCCCCACCCCCACCCCTCCACTCCCTCCCTCCGCCCCTCCCTCCCTTCGTTCCCTGATAACATATAGACGTTGGGCCAACGTTGGCAATAGGTTGGCAGATCGCAGTAGGCATTACAACGTTGGTCCAACGTTGGCTGTATCACTTGTTTGCCAACGTTGGGCCAACATTGGAAATTTCACATTAAATCAAACAAAATCAACATAATATTCCAATTTAAATTTTTATATATAAATTATTATTATTATTATTATTATTATTATTATTATTATTATTATTATTATTATTATGGTGTGCTATTTGAAACATTTTCATAGATTTATGCCAGTTGGCTCAACGTTGGCCCAATAACCTATTGCCAACGTTGGGTCGATGAGCAAAACTACGTTGTCCCAACGTAGTGGTAAACGTTGGGCCAACGTTTGTTTGCTATCAGGGTTCCTTCCCACTCCACCCCTGCCTTCATTCAATTCTCCCCCCCCACCCCACCCCCTCCCTCCCTTCATCCCTTCCTCCACCCCTCCCTCATTCACCTTCCCTCCCCAACCGCCCCTCACACACACACCCCTCCATTCCTCCCTCATCGATAAACTGGATTCCTCCATTGAATCATTTTCCCACCGGCAGAGGGTTAATCCCAGATGACGTCGTAACTTTACTTTTACCGTTTCCATCTTGAAAACTCCATTGTATGGATGAATTTGTATGCATGATTGTATTGAAACTGGATTCCTATGATGTCACGTTTGAAAGGGTTAAATTAGCAACGCATTAAAAAGGAAAACATGCTTTTCAATTTTTTTAAAACCATGCAAGCTGAAATGGGGAGTTAATGTCTGCGAAGCCTGAAGCCTGCATCGGTATTATACTGTTTTATCCATCTGCAAATAGCATATTAATCCGCCAGTCGTGCGTCTCAGGAGACCGTATTATGTCCCGATCATAATCAGCACTGCCTTAATTAGCCATGCGACGCCATATTACCAAATATGGCCATGTAGCGATGGGGAAAGTATTCCACGTGCGAAGGTTGTTTAAATATAAGCAGATAACAGAAAGATAGAAATAACGATTTGTATTCTGTTAACTGAGACAACAGAACGAGTTGGGTAATAGACCTTAATAGCAAATATTGTAAGCGAACATGTAGGCTATTATTTAAAAACGGTGTTTTCAAAATATTTTCAGACGATACTATAGCAGTATAGGTCTTCTCTCATGATTTAGTATTAATGAGTATGCCTATTCGCCGCTGCTGTTTGGTGTTGTCGTCGTCGTCGTAGTAGTAGTAGCAGTAGTAGCGATAGCAGTAGCAGCAGCTGCTTTTTACGACCTCTAATTTGATTATATCCTTTCTGCCGTCGTTTCAATTTCAGCATCATCACTCTCAGCATTATGGCTGATGACGACGTAGCCGCTTTAGTAATTGACAACGGATCCGGTATGTGTAAAGCGGGTTTCGCGGGTGATGATGCGCCCAGAGCAGTCTTGCCGTCAATCGTGGGCAGACCCAGGCACCAAGTAAGTTACGTCCATCCACATCTCTGGAGTAACACATCACACGCACTAATTGTACGCACGCTAACTCTGTCTACAAGCGGTGGCGCTATGTTCTCGCAAACTCAACGATTGGCTCAGGATCTTACTTGTATGGAGAAATAGGTCAAAGGTTTATTAGCTCACCGACCTTCGTCTATTGTCCGTCAATGCTTGCTTTTAAAACGATAGTCCCCATGTACGTGAATATGTTATTTCTAGGATGACGAGAGGGTGATATGACATCAATGTCTATTATATGACAACGGGAGAACTCGGCACCAAAAGTAATTGATACAAACGTCGCATAAACTTAATTTATAGTAGTAAATCTAGACCTGGGCAAATTTCGCTTTTCCTAATAGACATAGGCTAGACGGGCTTGGGGCGGGGGTGGAGGGTTGTCGGTGAGTGGGAAAAAAAAATTAAGTCTGAAATAAATAGTCACAGACCCAGGTTCTATGATCTATTACGGACTAATAGGCAACAATAGCCGGTGTGTATTTTGAGTCTACCGCCACCCCCACTGGGTATCCTAACTATAAACAAATAAAACTTGAAAAGTTGCAAACACAAATACACTCATTTATCAATGGCAGCGCGATTATATATATATATATATATATATATATATATATATATATATATATATATATATATATATAAATCGAAATTGAATATGTGTTCCTCATGAAAATCAAGTGTCACCAATACACGAGTAAATTGATTGAAACTGAAATGTTGAAAGTCAATTGTTATTGTCAGAGGCGTAGCCAGGGATGGATGGTATAGGCGGGTAGCCCCGAATCTGTGTCCCCTCCCACCAGATGGGGAGGAGGGTCAGGTAGCCTTGACAGTTTTTTGAAATGACAGTGAGACGCAATATAGCTGATTCTCCTACGTTTGAACACATCTTTCCCTTGAAATAAAACTTAATTAATCCATCACACACGCGCACGATCGCCACCTCACACCCCACCCCCAGCTTTGGATGTTTCACAAAACGTACCGGGTGACCATTGACCAATGCTTTATTGAAATCAACAAATTTTTTCGGCTGATATGGATGAAATAGAATGAATTCACAGGAAACTCAATGTCTAGATTTACCGCAGAAATGCGGGAGACACTCTGGGAGCATCTAGATTTCAACAATTTTCAAAATGAGAAATATCTGTAATAAAGTCTCCACAATATTACGAGCCACCGTATGCAATTCCTATCGACGCCCATGATAACGGGTATTTATAGGCAACAGCAACACCATTTTCAAAATCAAAATCCCGCATCATTGCTTTTTAGCTCAACTTTACGAAGTAAAACGACCAGGACACATGCTTCTTTATAATAACATGGCATCGCGCAATGACATCGTGGTCAAAGGTCACGGTCACTGTGGCCTTGGTAAAAAAAAAATTTTACATTAACATTTTCAGTTTAGATCAACCTAGCAATTTATATCTCATCTTTTGTTAATCATACCAAACCTAGACACACATGCTACCTTATAATGGCAGGGCATCACACAATAACACTGGCAGCTTTTGGGGCCAAAGTCAAAAGAAAAAAGGTCAGTGTGAACTGGGTTTTTTAAACATTAACATTTTCCATTTAGCCCAGTTGAGCAGGTCATATCTCAACTGTGGTTAATCATACTGGACCCAAACTTGGGCACATGCTTCCGTATAATGAGGGGCATCACATGATGAACTTGGAGTCAAAAGGTCAAAGGACATTAGTAAAACCTTTGCTTTTTCAATATTAAGAATTTGCATTTAGCTCAACTTATCAGTTCATATCTGATGATATCTCATCTTTGGTTAAGTATACTGGACCCGACCTTGGACGCATGCTTCCTTATAATTGGAGGGCATCACACACTAAGGTTGGGGTCAAACGGGCAAAAGTCAAGATTAATGTGAAATTGGTAAAAACTTTTTCTTCAACATTAACATTTTTTGTTTGGCTCAACTTAGGAGTTCATATCTCATGGTTGCTTAATCTTCTTAGACTCAAACTTGGACACATACTTCCTTACAAGGAGAGGGCATGACAAAATGATTTGACCTTAAAGGTCAAAGGTCAATATTATTGCGATAGTGGTAAATGACTGGTTTAGTAGTTTATATTAATCATGTTTGGTTAATCATACTGGATCCAAACTAAAACACATGCTTCCTTATAATGAGAGGACATGACACGATGCCCTTCGAGGTCAAAGGGTCACAGGTCATTGTGGTCTTGGGAAAACTTTTTTTCAACATCAACGTTTTGTATTTAGCTCAACTTCACTGTTTGTATCTCAGGTTTGATTAATAATACTGGATCCAAAGTTGGACACATGCATCTTTATAAACAGTGGCAATGGCACATGGCAGATTGGAGTCAAAATGGCAAAGGTCAAGGTCAGTGTGTCCTTGCTAACACCTAGTTAGTTCATCAAGTGAGCTTATGCCATGGAAACCGTCCGTCATGTGTCTGGCGGTCATCCGTCCGTCGTCCATCAACCTTTCCTTTAAACAACCTCTTCTTGAGAACTACTGGGCTGATTTAAATTATTTTTGGCAGGAAGTATCAGTAGGGCATATAGATTCAAATTTGTTCAAACGAAGCTGATCGACCAGTTTGTCCAGCGGCCTTCTTGGATTTTGGCCAATTTTTTCAAATGATATTAAGAATCTTTTTCTCCGAAACCGCTTAGGGTATCGATTCAAAACTCATGAAATATCATGTAGGGAAAGAGCTGAACCAGGTTTGTTCAAGGGAAGTTGATTGGCCAAATAGTTCGGTGGCCATCTTGGATTACCTAATTTTTACCGAAAACGACGTCTTCTCCAGAACCGCTGAAGGGACCGGGCTGAAATTTGGAAGATATAATTAGGGACTAAGGGCCATTAAAGTTTGTTCAAGAGAAGTTGATAGGTCAAAAACATGGCCGCTGACGGCCGCTTATTTGATGGATTTTGAAGCCGAAATTGGTTTTATATAGGTTTTTGGGTATGCTGATTTGCCACTTTAGAAACTTTTTAATAAAATGTTTGGATGCCATCTTGTATGATTTTCCCGCCAAAAACTCCCTTACTAAAGCAATGTGAAAGTTAAAATGTCTTCTCGAGAACCACTGGGCATAGGAATCCAAGTTTGTTCAAATGAAGCCGCTTGGCAAATTTGGCTGGCGGCCATCTTGGATTTTGGCCGATTTTAAGAAACGTCTAAGAATCTTCTCCGAAACCATTTCAGCGATCGATCCAAAGCTCATGAATATGATCTAGGGCCGAGCTGAACCAAGTTTGTTCAAGAGAACTTGATTGGCCAAATCGTTCGGCGGCCATCGTGGAGCACCTAGTTTGTTCAAGGGAAATTGACACATCAAAAACCATGACCGCCGTAGACGAATCAAAATGTGGCGTGTTTGGCGGCTATATTAGATTTTTCTAATTGATGGATTTTGAAGCCGAAATTGGTGTTAAATAGGTTTAGGGGTATTCTAATTTCTAATTTGCCATTTTCGAAACCGTCGGATAAACGGTTGCGCGGCCATATTGGATCCTTTTCCCACCAAAACTCCCATACTAAAACAATGGGAAATTTAAAATGTCTTCTCGAGAACCATTGGGATATTTTCGAAACCGTCAGCTAAACGGTTTCGCGGCCATCTTGGATCTTTTCCCCGCTAAAACTTCCATACTAAAGCAATGGGCAATTTAAAATGTCTTCGAGAACCACTGGGCCGATTTCATGTATATGTGGCATGATAGATCCTTATGGCATATGGATCCGAATGTGTTCAAAACAAGTCGCTCGGCCTATTTGGCCGGCGGCCATCTTGGATTTTGTCCAATTTTTAGAAACATCTGAAAATGTTCTCCGAAACCATTGATTAAAAACTCATGAAAATTGTTCAAGGAAACTTGAATGGCCAAATGGTTTGGTGGCCATCTCGGTTGACCTAGTTTTCGTGAAAACGACTTCTTTTCCAGAACCGCTGACTGGATCAGCCTGAAATTTGCGAGATATAATTATGGACTAAGGGGCCATTAAAATGTGATCACGGGAAGTTGATACGTAACGAAACATGGCCGTTGTGTTCCTGTTACAATTCTGGTCAACTCCTTGGGGGTATACTTGTAACCGATGGCATTTCTAGTTGAAATGCCTGTGTTCCATGTGAGCGATACAGGCTCCTTGGACCTCTTGTTTTTATCATACCTAGCGTTTTGCGTTTAACTCAACTTAGCAGTTTATATTCCTTGTTTCATGGCACACATTCGGATACATCATTGCTTATAATGCGATGACATGGCACAATCACCTTGACCTCAGACGGTCAAGGTCGGTGTGATAATGACAAAACTCAAGGGTATTCCAACAATAACACTTTGTTTTTATCTCAACTTAGCAGTTCGAATCTCATGTTGTGTTAATCATACTTCACCTAAACGTGGACACTTTCTAATGAAAGGGAATGAGACAACTACTTTGGGATCACAAGGTCAAAGGTCATGGTAATTGATAAGTGTATTGATAAGCTTTCTATTTTATGTTTGAAGTCAAGCTTCATAGTTCATTGCAAAGACGTAAAGTCGAGCTTCGTGGTTGCATTGCAACTACATTTCTGGTTAATCTAATAATTCTGGTATTTAAAATAAAAACAAGGATACGTTTGTCCAATAGCCCGCGCCGTTGATATATTTTTCAATCGGACTACCAATGTGTCTATTTTGGAAACAATGTTGCTGACAGCTGTTGGTTTTCGCTTTTGCCCCCAAAATTGTCACACGTCTTTGGGATCCCACGGGCAACCCTACAGCCGAGTTTGGAGAAGATGCCGCGTTTAACAGCAACTGGCATATGTCGTCTGATGTGAAAATCTTCAAATGATGTGTGAAACTGATGCATCTATAGAAATAAACCTGCTTTGATGATGTAACCAAAACAACGAGTGATAGAGAAGGTAAAAATGGCCAATTGTTAGAAATAGAACCCTATTAGAAACAGGTACCCTGACCATACAGAACTTTGATTGGTCACTTTTTCCGGAAGGGATCTTGGATTTTTCGACAATGACCCGGGAACTTTTAAAACGCAACTCCTCATTAACTGCCTGGCCGATTTGAACCAACTTGTCATAACTGACCCTATAGTAAGTGCTAGATTTCAGAAATTGTATACAGAATTTTGATTAGCCATTTCCCCCCGAGGCATCCTGGATTCTTTTAAACTGTCAGGAAACCAAGTGAAAGACTACATCGTTAACCATTTGACCGATTTTCAAACTAAACCTGGCAAGTGTCCAGAAAATCAGTTAAAATATGACTTAACAATTAAGTTGTGCGTTAAGGCCATTTGGCCCTCTAGATTTTGTCTATGTTTCGCCCTGATAACACCGTTAATGTATCCAAGTGCAAAAGAAAATTTGCGAAGGAAAAGTAAAGGAAAATGGTTCTTATTTTATTTAACATCTGTGTACCCCATAGTATCTGAGATAAAAAATCCCCATGTATGGGGCTTGGGTAATTTAGTTTGTCATCAATTTAAAAGTTGGGCTTTAGTCACTCATGGGTAAGCATGGCAAAATTGCGTTTTCCTGCAATTATGGTGGTGCTATGATAATGATAATTGGTAGAAAAGTGAGCTGATCATTGTGAGCCATGGTGACCGTCCGTCGTCCGTCAGTCAACTTTTCCTTTAAAACGACTTATCAAGATCCGCTGGGACGATTTCAATTATATTTGACAGGAAGCATCCTTAGGGCATAGGGATCCAAATTTGTTCAAACGAAGCCGATCTGCCAATTTGACCGGCGGCCATCTTGGATTTTGGCCGATTTATAGAAACGTCTAAAAATCTTCTCCGAAACCGCTTGAGGGATTGAAGGAAACCTCATGAAATATGGTCCAGAGCAAGAGCTCAACCAAGTTTGTTCAGGGGAACTTTTTTGGTCAAATGGTTCGGCGGCCATCTTGGTTGACCTAGTTTTGGCGAAAATGACTTCTCCAGAACAGCTGAAATGATCAGGCCAAAATTTGGCAGATATGATTAGGGACTAAAGGCCAGTAAACTTTGTTCAAGAGAAGTTGATCCGTCAAAAAACATGGCCGCCATGGGCCAATTAAAATATAGCGTGTTTGGTGACCATATTGGATTTTTTTATTTGATGGACTTTAAGGCTGAATTGCTTTTATATAGGTTTTTGGGTATTCTGATTTGAAATTTGCAATTTTCGAAACTCGGATAAATGGTTTGGCGGCCATCTTGGATGATTTTCCAGCCAAAAGCTCCCATGCTAAAGCAATGGGAAATTTAAAATGTCTTCTTTTCGAGAACTACTGGGCCGATTTCTATTATATTTTTACAGGAAGCATCCTTAAGGCATAGAGATTCAAGTTTCTTCAAACGAACCCGATAGGCCAATTTGGTCGACGGCTAGCTTGGATTTCGGCCGATTTTTAGAAATGTCTTTAAAAATCTTCTTCTCCAAAACCGTTTGAGGGATCGATTCCTTCCTCATAGATATTACACGGGATACCATCCTCTTTTTCTGCTGTTAAACCGGTTGCCAATGAATGCAAGTCATGGAAGTTGCAGGCGAATGGATTGTGATCATTAAACCTGTCTAATATTTAATGAAGATCAATGAGATCGCGGCCTTTTCGGACGCTGTTGAGATCCACGTGTTGTTCCTAAGTCCATGTTTTATTTTGCATACGAGTCGTTATTGACTCATGGATTGCCACACTGATCTGTCAAAGTACCATAACTCCACACAACTCTACATCGAATGGATGAGTGTTTGCTTTATTAATAGTGTTATGTTCTTTCTACAGCATGAGCACTTTCCATCCATATGTATATATATATATATATTTATTTATATATATACGTCTGATAAAGCCAGGGATCATGATGTAATTCATGCTCTGGTAACTTTGACATGTTTTGCACGTAAAAGACTTATATTTTTCGTATAGTGATTATGCCATGCCGCTGCGAATAAGTTTAAAAACTCACTATGTGCTCTCAAATGTCCGTTTCAATCCTTTAGTCTCTCACATCATACAATGTCTTCTCATTTCCAAATATAAGTTAGTAATTAGTTCAATAATTTTGTGGTTCTGCACTATGATGATAATGAGACGTTCAGATCTCCTATGCACTTATTTAACAAGTCAGGACGCACCGAGCTTACAATATCGTCATGAAGAATTCAATATGTTACTTAGAAGCTTGGGTGTGGCCAAAACCTAAGGGACGCTATGGGGATACACTATGGGAGAGGAAAAACATGTCGCCTCTGTAGCGCAGATTGGCCGGACGGGTATGGACTGTGTACGGACTTTTCCAGCTTGGCTAGGTACTGGACGACTGTTCTGGGTACGTTCTGAGCACGCCCCCCCCCCCCCCCCTAGCAGGATAGTACGCGTGTATAAAGCCATATAAGAGAGGTTTCTAAAATGACTAAGTCCGTAAGATCGTGTACCGATTTGGTGCATGTAATTCTTTTAAATTGCTCGTCATTCTCGGTACCTATCAGGACCAGAATAAAACGAGGACTTCAAAAGTGTAAACCATTTTAAAATCGGTCCAGAAATGGCCGAGTTATCCTTATTTTTCTGTTTAAATTATGCTCAAAATATCGAAAACGTCATAAGGGCGTCTATGTACTAATTGAATGGGACAGGATGTTTATCACGTGATAATGTCCTTGCCCTTCCAGCTCGCACGTTGATTGGCTACAGGTCGCGCGTTGATTGGCTGAGCGTTCCAACTACGATGTCATGAGGAGTGTAAACGGAGCGAAGAACTGAGAATCGAGACCCACAATTCGACGATAGAGAAGGTGATAGGTTGTGTGGCCAGAGCAGTACAAGACGTGGTCAACTGCTTACTGACTGTGGTTACCATACAGCCACAGCAGTGGCTCTCGGAGTTCAGCTCTTTGTCTCTGGCACACAACCGCTGCATCCGCATCTAAGTTTTTGTATGCTCTCAGGAGGATATCACCCAAGGGCAAATAAATAAATCTAAAAGAAGAGGCCTTCACTTCCAACAACAACAGAGGAGGCTTCCTGTGGATGGGTCTTGCGACCCCGATGTAAGAACTTGTAGTATGTGGAACGAGTGGTGATTCTTGGTGGACAACTCGTCAGATCTACCGAGCCACGCTGAAATGTGGTAATCAAACTCCGCTCAATGTATTGTGTATAACATTTAACTTTTAAACCACAGTCTAGTGGGACTTTGCCTGGTGTGCTGCACGAGCTACGTGGTGCATCATATACTGTGTACACGGAAGATGCACATGCATCATTATTTAACATTTAACAGTAGTCCTTCATTACTACAGGGCATCTTCAGCTTTCGTTACAGTACGGAACCTTTTTGCTACACTCCTCAAATTAATATGACTATCTAGTAGACATCTTCAGCCGCAATCGTTCTTCTTCGCCGTCCTTGAGAGTGAGCTGCATCAACAGTTCGCCTTCGGAAATCAGCCCAGCAGCTACAGAATCGATCCATCTCAGGTTCCTCATCTGGAACGTATCAATCACTGTGACCTACGAACTTTTTCCGTACCGATGACTAATAGGTACTCATCCAACTGTATTTTTATATTATTGTATTTTTACATTTATAGGTACTGATGACTAATAGGTACGGACCGGTCGTCAGAGACCACGTTTTATAGTTTATCCTTTTTACTGTATATACTGTCCTTGTTTTGTGCTGATGACTAACAAGCACCGCAAGGTCAGGTGACCTTAATTATTGTTAATTCTGTGATAGTTAGTTATGTATATGGCAGCAGCCATACTAGTTACTTGTTTTGTTTATTTCATGTAAAATACTAGGACCGCAGTACGCTAGGCTACACTATACAGCAACAATAACACAGCATCATCTTTTTGCCCTAGCATCACTTTTTCACTGAGGTCACCGTTCAGGTTCTCATTAGGCGAAGCTGACATGAGATCGACTAAACCTGGCTATTCTAGCTCGATAGGATAGTTTTAGAAGTAGTTAGGAATGGTCGCTCGCAGGGAGACATTTGTGTAAGCCCCTTTTCCGGATGTAGCGGATATGTAACACGGCACACCGGCTAGGTGGTATAAATTGGCCAATTACCGTAGGACCTCCTTAGTAATTTATGAGCGATTGTTTCTTCCTCCAGTTGTAAGGATTATAATTATCTGGACCTCCCTCCGACACATTGGCACAATCTGACTGGAAACTAATAAGGTTTCCGAGCAGTGAAGACCAAAGTGTCGATTCCGCACAGATTCGCTCAGTATCTACGGATACCAGTTAACATAGATAGCCATGCCAAAGTAGGAAGTGTAGCGTGGATCGGCCGGACAGGTACGGACCATCCCAGCTCGGCTGGGTACGGAACGACCGCTCCGGGTACATTCCAAGCACACACACCTGGGTAGGATAGTACGAGTGTATGGAGCCATATGAGCGAGGTTTCTATGAAATGACTAAGTCCGTGAGATCGTGTTGCGCACATCAGAGCTTCCCTGACAACACGTGTCAGCATTGGGAGAGAATGCATACTAAGGTGTAAATTACACCATTCTCGTCGTTCCTGGTACCTATCAGGACCAGAATGAGACGAGGACTCCAAAACTATTTACCTTTTTAAATTCGAACCAGAAATGGCCGAGTTTTCCTTAAATGGCTCATTGAAATTATTTTCAAAATATTACTGGGACGTCGTAATCGTGTGTATGTATTATTAAATGAATGGGGAATGTGCCTATCACGTGATAGCATCCTCACCCTTCCTAGCTCCACGCTGATTGGCTACAGATCACTCGCTGATTTGCTGGGCGTCCTGCCTCTGACGTCACGAGTAGTATAAAAGGAGCGAAAAATCATGAATCGAGACCACAATTCAGCGAGAGAGAGCAAGTGGTAGGTTGTGTGGCCAGAGCAGTGCTAGACGTGGGCAACTGCTTACTGACTGTGGCTCCCTATTAGCCGCAGCAGTGCCTCTCGGAATTCTAACATCCACAATCATAAGTTTTTGTAAGCCCTCGGGCGGCCATCCGGGGGCAACTAAATAAATAGAAGAGACTTCCTCACTACCAACACTTCAGAGGAGCCTTGCTGCGGATGGGCCCCGCGGCCCATATGTAATCTCTTCAGCATGTAGTACCAGTGGTGATTCTTGGTGGACAACTCATCAGATCATCCGGACCACGCTGAAAAGTGGTTTTCAAACTTCAGCGCAGCATGTCGTGTGTTTAATTAACCTTTCGGCCACAGTCTGGTTGGTCTCTGCCTGGTACACCGCCAGAGCTATGCGATGTATCATGTATGGTGTACCCAGTAATGTACATGAATTGTTTAATTACAACTGTAGCCCTTCATGTTACGGGCAACTTTCAAACGTCCATTACCGGATGGACATTTTTTAACACTGCTTAATTATTGTATTAGCTATTATGACTATCTAGTAGACATCCGACTACAGTCGTTCTTCTTCACCTTCCTTGAGAGTGAGCCGCATCAACAGTTCACCTGCGGAGACTTCCCAGCAACTTCGGAATCATGCCATCTCGCGTTCCTCATCTGTAACGCAGCATCTACAGTGATTTATGAACTTTTGCCATACCGATGACTAATAGGTACTCATTTAGCTAGTGTATTTATTTATTCATTTCTTTACAGATACTGATGACATAGGTACCGCCCCGGTCGTCTGAGACCGCATTTTATATTTTATATTGTTTTAACTGTAAATATTATCCTTATTTTTGTGCTGTCAGCTAATGAGCACCGCGAGGTCTTATGACCTGATTTACTGTCACTACTGTAATAGTTAGTTATGTATATGGCAAGCAGCCATGCTAGTTATTTTGTTTTGTTTATATAAAAACTCTAGGACCGCAGTACGCTAGGCTATACTATACAGCAACATTAAATCTGCATCACTTTTCCCCCAGCATCAATTTTACACTGAGGTCACTCACTGTTCATGCTCACATTATGCAAACCTAACATGTGATCGACTAAACCTGGCTATTCTAGCTCAATAGGATAGATAGGTTTAGAGTAGTTAGGGACAATCACTCCGTAGGAGACATTTGTGTAAGCCTCTTTTCCGGCTGTAGCGGATATGTAACACCGCACACTGGCTAGATTGTGTAAAATTGGGCAAATACCTTAGGGCCTCTTATTATATTGAGTGATTGTCTCTTTCTATACTCCTCCAGCCGCAAGGCTTATAAATTGTCTGGAACTCCCATCGACACCTTGGCATGATCCAACTTGGGAAACTACTGGGGTTTCAGAGTGGTGAAGACTAGAGTGACGATTTCGCATACACTCCCTCTGTATCTTCGGATACAAGTTAGTATAGATAAGCCTGCCAAAGTAGCAAGCACTGCGAAAAGATATTTATATAACGCCGGCCAGCAGTGCATCTCTGGGCATTCTGAAACTTATCCCTAACGACAGGCAAACGTTAGTTCGCCGGAGTTCGATCTCAAGTGATCCTTCCCCGACACACAGGTGACGGATGGGATGCAGATCTCCATCTAACTCTGCACAGTGACTGGGTGCGGTCTTAGAACCCACCATGCCCTCATGGGAAGGTCACTGGAGATGGATATCTGCCTCTTACTTCCCACCATAAAACGTTTATGCGCTTTTCAAATTGCTTATTTAAATGGTAACTTGTCCTGGTGATGTTGTATGTGGTTGCGGTGTGATTTGTAACCGGATCGTTATATGATTCTGAAGCTTTCACTCTGTAACATGTCCGCAAGCTGCCATTCTGAGGGAGATGCTCTGTAGGGTTACCTTCTGGAAACTGTGCATCTTCGCTAGTTAGGCTCTTATGAAAGATAGGTAGAACTCCCTGCCACTTGCGGCCAAAGCTTGGAAGCAAATCTAACAACTAAATGGTAGGTTAGAAATAAAGCAGAAGGACCGCATAAATAAAGCGGCAACTACCAATGCAGTATCTTGGACCTACATAAGATGACGTCGTTTGAATTCTTCGGAAATTAGCCACCCCATCAGCATGCATCACATTAATTATAATTTCACTAGGTTGACACACACTACACTTAGCATATGTTTGAACAATTGAGTGGCCCTTTTTGCCAGCTCTCTTCCTCCGCTTCGTCGTTGAAGGCATTTTCCTGTGACGGAGGCCCGCGCGAGGAACTTTTCTCTCGCAACAATAATATTTATTGTTAGGGGTATAGTGTTTTATATTAACCTACATAAGTAGCCTCGTTAGGACGCTCTCTTGCAGGGATACCTCATGGATATATATACGGATCGGTGAGGTACCTCTGACGAATCCACATAAACAAGACACCAACTTAGTTCTATCTACTGTATATTTTCTCTCATCTACTAGCAAACGAATACCATTGTTTGTATTAGTTACCTCTAGATTTATTATCATGTCCAAACTCCTAAATTACGTTATGGACCTCCATACCGGTGACATTAATAGTTGGGATGAAACAGTGAGGTTCAATCTCAGCGGCAATGGTTGCACGGCCCCACTGGAATGTTATCATTCCAACGGCTCTAGAAGTTGGTCTTTGTACTTTTCGGAGAGTCACGATATGGGATCCGTTACCCCGAGAACCGCAGTTAACCAGCCCTCTCGCGCATCCTGTACATGTGGTGCAATGGAGTGGAGCAGCAGAATGGACTGGCGCATACCCCCACGAGCTACAAGTGGCGCCCGATGTGGGGCCCAAATGAGAAGCGAACCCACGCCCACACTCAACACACATGCGTTACAGTCTCCTTCATCAGACAGTCAGCACTCCCTCGATATGGAAGTAGCATCATATGATGGGAGAACTGCACGCATACTCACAGACTATGCCAGAAATTTCCCCATTGCGGAACAACCAGCACTGTTTCTACATGAGTATTCGCCGATCAGCGAGGGTACCTTCTGCGATACCTCGCAGATGGGTATTCAATACATCACACTCTCGGATATCCACGATAGGCACCCAACACCTTTGCCGGATCGCGGTCAACCACGACAAAGACACCTACGGGGGCATACCAATTCTTCACGACCATTATGTTCCCCAGCACCATCACAGGGTGACCAATGGCCTACACCTCATGCACCATGTCATGCATCTCCGCCAATACGAACGTCATCGCCTTATTACCATCAGTACTGCAATACGAATCGGGAGATGTGGAACCTCTCTTTCAACAATATTCCAGAAGAACCACATCACACAGCACGCACTACCCCCGTCAGCCTCCTGGACCACCTCTGTACGAGGAACACCCATCACAGCAACTGATAGAACGTCCGCATCGTATACACAGTACACCTCCACGTGTCTATAGACCAACACCCATCTATGGACCCGCATCAGGACAGTATTTGGCGGAACCAACGTGTCACGCTCAACATCATCATCGGGAATCACCATCACGGACTCGGTATCAGCGAGAATATCAGTGGGAACAACCACCAACACGCAGACCAGCATCCACGTTTACGCAATTCTCCCCAGCACCACCACCTGGATTCGCGCCAATAACACCATATCATGGCCATGGCCGGATCATTCTCCCTCCTGAATTTAGCGGGGAGAATGATTGGGATAATTATAAGTGCCAATTTGAAATTATTAGTTTACAAACTGGTGGACGGATCAGTGAGATGACAACAACGCCCCAGGACACGGGAACCAGCACAACAATAACAATAGACAAAATATGCACGATAGGTTGGAAGAGATTACTAAGCAGATCGCCGCACTCACCAATTTAGGCACCACGCTTAGCACCACTGTCGCTACAACACGACCAACTACAAATATGGTAACACCTACACAGCTACCAAGTACGTGTTATGGATGTGGTCAGCCGGGCAACTGGAAGTAGCGATGTCCAAATCGCCCTCCATCTACAACTCCGACCGCTGATCAACTTACACTGCAACCTGAGCCCTCGTTAAACTAGAACGGGCACCGATTACAGTCACTTCGGTGCCCACTCTCACAATCTGCGGCCTCCGGACAACGTCAGGTGGCCAACACTACAAATCAAACTTCCGCGATAGTACACAATTACACCCACCCGGCTTCATATACGTCGGTACTAACGATGCACACTGCATCCACAGCACCGACAGTTCCCTCTGCGAGAGGTTATGACCCCATAACCTCCATATCTCACAAACATTCTTTTCCATGTAAAACGGCAGTGGTTGGTTGTGGCACCTCCACTGAAACAAAGTTTATACAAGCAGCACAACCCGCCGCCAAAGCACTTAATACCTGGTGCCCCTTGGTGGTATGCAACTCGCACGTCCTGACAGCATCACACACCGCATCCAGCAGCAGTAACAGTGACAACGACTGCAGTCAGCATTCGGCATCATGGATCCGCAAGAAGAAGCATCATCCTAAGAATGGCAAACCACAGCGCCGTCACTGCTTCTTTTGCGCATCCACTAAACATCCCATGATGCATTGTCAGAAGTGGCTAACATAAGTAACCCTTATCCGCGACCGCACCAGTCCTGTCCAGACTGCTGTCTACACAAATTCAGGGTACACCACACCAGCATCAACAAAACCACTATTGCTACCCCCCAACTCCGTCATCGCCTAAGCAATCACAGCAACGGCAACGACGGGTTGGTCCCTTCCTCACTCAGCCACCCATAGCACTCACAGAAGCTATCCAAAAACAGACAGACTACATACAGGATGATACTGCACCAAAATACTCAGGCAGTATCATTGGAAACTTCCACAAGCGCACCGCAAAATAATATATAAGTGTGCTTGTCTGTTTAGTGGCGTTTCCACCAGTGCCACCATAGACACTGGGGCTTCCATCGCCGTTTTCAACAAGTGCTTGTATGAGAGCATCCCACCTCATAAGAAGCCACCTCTTAGGCCTACAAACATATTTTTACAAACTACCGCAGCCAATGTTCCTGTGGCTGGTATGGTAAACCTCGTAATACAGATAGAGGAAATCCAATTCATACAGCGAGTTGTCATTGCCTCTATTCAAAACGATGCCCGTCTAGGTTCTGACTTCCTCAGTACCAGCGAAGCCATCATACATTGCAGACAACAGGAATTAGACATACACGACCGACGCATACCCCTTGGACAAGAATCCTCGCTGTATGATACCTGTGCAGTAATTTTGGCATCTACGGCCACAGTTGAGATGGGACAAGAGGAAATTGTATGGGCCATCGCACCACAGTTAGGAAGCAACACACACACACAGCTATGTTGGAACCCGACCCTGATTACATGGTCGCCTCACAATGCGCCAGTCCTCGGATGATCGTGGACACCACCAATAAGGATCATATACCATTTCGTGTATTCAATGGCACAGCGGACCCAATAACACTAGTACCGGGAGTTCGTTGTGGCCATCTGGTGGATGTAATATCACTGGAGACACACCCTTCCGCACCTACACCAGCAACAACTTCTAATGATTTACCAGAACATCTGCATGACATATATCTGCGCGGACATACATTTGCGCGCCACAGTTGGATTGGCGCAATCTCACAAACGTGACATACGGAAAATATTATATAAGTCTCGTGAAAGGTTCTCAGCTGGAGACATGGATCTGGGAGAAACTCATCTCGTGCGACACTCCATCAACACTGGAAACAACCGAACCCTACGACGTCTTCCCATTCACAAGGAGGCAGCGGCGGCACATCAACAAGTAAACGACATGGTGCGGACAGGCATCATAGAGCATTCAGCATCCGCCTGGGCCAGTCCCATTGTACTAGCAGGCAGAAAGGATGGATCTTTGCGGTTTTGTCTAGACCCCCGCCACCTTAATGATCTTAGCGTCAAGGATGCGTGTCCGCTACTGTGGATCGATCAGGCCTTAGATTCCTTGTCCGAAGCCAAGTGGTTTTGTACCATTGACTTAGCTAGTGGGTACTAGCAGGTAGCCATGGAAGAGGCTGACAGGGAGAAGACAGCATTTGTTTGTCGGGACGATCTTTTCCAATTCCGCAAGATGCCCTATGTATTGTGCAACACTTCTGGAACGTTCGAGCGTCTCATTGAGCAGGTATTAACTACCCTGCAATGGGAGATCTGTCTCTGTTACATCGACGACGTAATCGTCTTTGGCTCTTCGTTTGAGCAGACTCTGTCCAACTTGGACAAGGTCCTAATGCGGTTTCATACTGCCAACCTCAAGCTCAAACCCAAGAAGTATCAACTATTCAGACAGAGCGTCGAGTTCCTGGGACACGTCATATTCGGCGATGTGGTGGCTACTTAACCTTCAAAAACAAAAGCAGTAGCGGAGTGGCAAACCCCCACTTCGGTCACCGACACCCGGAGTTTCCTCGGTCTCTGCCAGTACTATCATCGATACATCCGTCACTTTTGCGTGATTGCATCCCCATTATTCCAGATCACCGAAAAAGATCGACCATTCGAGTGGACGAGTGAGTGTGAATGTTCCTTCAGGGCGCTGAAGGAACATTTGACAACTGCACCAATTCTTGCTCTTCCTAACCCTAACCTCGATTTCTTAGAGGCAGTCGCTCACGAGCAAGCAACAGATGCGGAAACACGGAATATATATGTGTGGATCCAGGAGGGGGTGCCTCCTCCTAAGGAATCTGTTACCCCCACTTTCTGCGATGGCTAAATATTACTATCAAACGTTTGGGGAGTGTCATATGCAAGGTGGAATCCTCTACATTAATAACTGGATAGTGATTCCTGAGCATTACAGGGTCGTGATTTTAGAACAATGCTGGACATTTGGCCGTAGAAAGAACAGCGGATCGCATCAAACAGAGATTCCACTGGATCGGGATATGCGATAGTGTGAAGGCATGGGTCTCCAAATGTGTCCCATGCCAAAGACGTGCTGTTGGCCAGCACCAATACACACTGTTACAAGTTAAAATTGTTGGTGCACCATAGGAGCGAGTGGCTATTGATGTGCTCGGACCCTTGAATATGACAGATGAGGAAAACAAGTACATCCTCGTATTACAAGATTATTTTACGAAGTGGGTAGAAGCATTCGCTTTGCCGGACCAAGAGGCATCCACAGTAGCGGAAGTCCTGACTAGCAATGTGTTCTGCCGCTTCGGTATGCCCTATGAATTGCAGTCCGACCAAGGAAGTAATTTTGAGAGCCGGCTGATCTCCAAGTTTCATATAGTCAAGACTCGCAAAATGCCCTATCACCTGTGAAGCGATGGGATGGTAGAAAGGTTCAACCGTACCTTGGCGGTGATGTTGACTAAGGAAACACACCTTGATTATCGCGATTGGGATTTACCACTCCCATATGTGCTCATGGCATACCACACTTCGACACATTCCAGCACGGGTTATACCTCTGCTTGGTTAATGTTAGGCCATGAATTAGCTGGATCTGGCCATGCCCAGAATACGAGGGGAGAAATATTCACCATCTCTCTATGTAGAGCTCATGCGGTAACGGATAGAACAGGCCCATGAGCTAGTGAGAGCAACATTATCCACTGCACACCGGCGTCAGAAAACGTGGCATGACCGGCGACTGCATGGAGACCCGTATGTGGCAGGAAAAATGGTTTGGGTTCACGATTCGCGATGTTCTGCAAACGTGACGAGTAAACTGAGTTACCAGTGGAAAGGCCCCTATGTGGTAGTAGGTAAGAAGTCGGACGTCACCTACTGTATCCGCGCCTCGGATGGCCTGACCTCAGTCATCCACTTTGATCAGCTTAAACCTTGTGTTAGTGACGATCCAGTACCAGAGCTCAGACTGGGTGATCCACGTAACACCAGTACACGTATTCCCGATGTTAGTCTGGAGCACCGCGGTGCCAGTTTGACCCCTCCTACCAAGCCAGGGGTCCGGTGAACAAATGACTAATGCTAAGGACGATGACGATATACGTACTCGCCCTCTCCCTCCTCAGAGCGGGTCTACACGATCTGGGAAGTCGTATCTGAAGACTCGTTTGTGCTGTCCAAGGGGAAGGACGGAAAAGTTGTTCCGCCGACCTCTTCCCACTCCCACCCACTTCATGCTATTACCCCAATTATAGACTTACCACAAGCAGAAGCTGAGGTTGCCCCGGGCCATGCTTCCTGTGGGTTGGAACATATAAAAAATAGCATGGAAGTGAAGAGGCTTTATGAGTCCTTGGCCTGTTGCAGAGAACAGGAAAACCGCACAACTCGGTGCACTCCCAAAATCATGAGACCACCCCAACTCCAATTTGCACCCCCATCCATTAGCAACACCACCCCCATTCCAACTCGTGTCTCTAATCTCCGCGCCGAGTTCAGACATCACACGTCCCATCCATTTCACACTCCACTCGTGGTCTGTTGACTGTCAATCATCAGATATGAGCGAGTCAGCTGTTACAGAGGAGGTGGTATTCCGCATCCCAGTCATCCCCACTGGTGGTGGGTGGGGAAGCAGCCTGCTCAGCAGACTCGGCTCGAATATTCCCGGTACTTAAAAACTATGACAGAGTACCAACCGTCGTGTAACGGGAGATGACCATCCACATCCAAAGGACATCCCCGACCACAACCGCCCTACTAAGCCCCCCCCCCCCCCATGAGCAGTCAGAACATCACACCAAGACATGGTAAGCACACGGGAAGCCAGGAGCATACAGAGCACACTTGCCCTCAAGGCTGGATACGTCAATTATTCGTCGCGCGAACACTATATACATGCCCGATTATATAGACAGTATAACGGAGACATTCAACATCACCAACAACATGGATAGCACGCACCCAACTTTTATAACAGAAAAAAAGTTAAGAGACACCCTTTTCCGCAACATTCCCTACCGCACGAATGCGAGGAGTTTGTAACCCTCCGCAACCCGACTTTTCTGCAACAGCAACAGCGTGGAAAACTAGATCTGCCCACCTTACACTATACCAGAGTTTCACGGCAACCCCGACTTCCCTACAACATAACACCACCCTCATCAGCACGAATCAACATTTTCCGCAAGCACCCCCTTATCCGGTGTGTGGAAAACCGATTTTACTGAAAACCAATCATACGGAAAGGAGGGACAACATCGCAGCCATCTACAGTACGTGCTACGGGGGAACAGAATAAGGAAAACATATATTTCTATTTTTCGCATCCAATAGATACAGTCAACAATATCAAATTTCCACCCATATACAAATTGCCTAAGTTTCCGATCAACCACGTGCTTTCAAAACAAGAATCATGTGATCATCACTTCTATTTTCCGGTAAATTGGATCAACGGCTATAAACAAAAGAACCACCCTACACGAATCTACCACAGCCTGATGGAGGAGGCGAGAGGTGGTGAGTCGGGGCCATGGCCGCTGACGTCATCACGCTCTCAAGCAACCCATTGGACATTCTAGCCTGAAATTTGAACAGGCGAGTTTATAAGCATCCAACTTGAAAAACCGCGTCATGCTAATTAAAAGGTGAGCTTCCACAGGAATAAATAGTTGCAGATTTTAACGTTGATCGGAGACCCGATTTTTCGCTGAGTTGGGATGAAAACGGCTATCCTGCCTTCTTATATATATATATATATATATATATATATATATATATATATATATATATATATATATATATATATATATATATATATATATATACATTCTTCTTACGGTGGGAATATATAATTGGACTCCAGGAGAACGAAAGTTAAGTGATTCCATATGTTGAATGACCGACCCACTCGGAAACTTTCGGGCGTGGTCATCTGCCCTCCTGTGACACGACCAAAAAGTTTTAAATGAGGAAAGCGCAGACTGAAATTTCATCTTCCCTCCAAACTCTAGGAAAGATCGGGCATTAGGCCATTTTCGTATCACAAACCAAATTCTGCTGTTTTCTTATTATTATTATTTCATGTTATAATTGGCCAGGAAAAGTATTATGACGAGTTAGGAAAGTTTAGTTAGGTACGCTCAGTTCCGCATCTGACCATCATGTGGGAATAGTATGTCACTTGCGGGAGACCTCGCCTTGTCCGACACCTCGGAAGAACCGGCACCTGCTAACATCGGCAAGAAATATCCATGTACTTCAACTTCATATGACGGGCAGCCATGCAAGCATGCATTTTCCAGAAATTTGGACTTGAAACTTCACGTCAATCGCGATCACCTAATTCAAAGAGCATGCTGTGCGGTCTGCAAGTACTTATATTCTGCCACACGGTACGGTGTAACACACGCGTTATCTTTTAAGCATCGTGTATTGGTTGTGACATTAAAGCCTGGTGAGCAAAATGAGGACATAGATATCCTCGCTCCACGTTTTGAAAATCGACTTCCAATTGTAGTAATTCCGACCAGAAAGATGGCCAAAACTAAACATACTAAAAGACGACCTGACGTTCCGCAAGTAGCATCCGCATCCGCTACACAGCCAGCCAGCTCCAGAACTCCATCAACCATCACCACAGCACTGGCAGCACCCGTAAAAACAGCACTGGCAGCGCCTGCAGCATCGGCATCAACACCAACTGCAACATCCACCCCGGCAGCACCCGCAGTGGCCACACCAGCAACACTCATCACCACACCAACATCTGCATTCATGATCGGATAGCCAATTTCAGTAGTGATAACAATTAATGATCCAGTGTTACAGGACATTTCAGACAGTTCAATATCTCCGGTCATTTTAGTTATTGACGAGGAGATATGTCTCACGAAAGCCACCATCACCACTTCAGCACCGCATACCAGCACTCCGACATCCAGGCGCAGCACCATCATTCTAGTAGACCCTGCCATCAGAAAAGCTATCACGCCGGACAGACCTTACTCGGGGAACGTCGTAAGCCCACCAACCCGAGATCCGAGTAGTACCTAGAACATCCACGAGTAGACTTATTCAGGCTGTAAAAATTAGGAAAATTTCCGCAACCACTGGAGTGACACCATCATGCAACATCTCCGCATCATTCATCCGACCTCGAGAAAGTACCACTACCACGACTGCCACCACCACAGTGATGACCGGAACCAGCAACCAGCAGGACTTCACCCATCATCGTCACCGCCACCACTAGTGCATCCGCTAACTTATCCACAACTTCATCAAACCTGAGCACCGAGAACATTATTAACATGGATAACGTAATATCAGCACTAGAAGACCACCCACCCCGACCGTCAAGTATGAGTCGTGCAACTCAAACTTGCTGGGGCAACTTTTCAGCAGATGTGTGTGGCCATTATTGTCGTGGATGCAGCCGAATGTGTGACTAGGTGTGCGGAAAATCGAACTATTATATTTTTATTTTTGAAATACTTTTCTTCTTATTATATATGTTTTTAAAATCAAAACCCCATCACTTGGCTGACTACGGTCATCCAGCACAGCTACACAAATTAAGGCCTAGCTGCGTTTAGCAAAATAATCGCTGCGGATTCCTATTTTGTAAACACACCGAGTGCAGTGTAAGTACACAACACACCGCAGTGAATATGTTTTTATTACCATTATACCGTCCCAGCTACGCAACACACTGCAGGGAATATGTTCTTATTACCATCATACCGTCCCAGCTATTGCTGGGGCTGCCTGATTAACCAGATTTTCTTATACACTATTTTTCTTATTATTTTTCTTCTCATGTTAGTATGACGAGACGGATTTGGGACTGCGAGAGCTATCCATGCCAACCCGCCAAAACGGGCTGCACTGTATGCATGCCTTCAAATAATCAGTATGCATACGTAATTAATATTGTACATGTACTGTGATATATATATATATATATATATATATATATATATATATATATATATATATATACTGTATTTTTCTATCTGTCCTTAATTTATATAAATCTTAATTCAGGTACATTGGAGCTTGGATGTTCTCGGCGGAAATTTAATTATCTGTCAACAAGAGAACGCCCATGCGAACTATTGTTTAGCCAAATCAGGGTATTAAATAATAATGAAAACAAAAAAAAAGAAAAGGCCTGGAAAAATAAATACTAGGCCAAAAATCAAAACTAAAAGTATGCCTCCCTCCCAAACTCTTTCGCACCTCTATGTGCTCTTCTCTGATCAAACTACGCATCTCTCGCGTCACTACTAGCTACGTGCCTACTCGAGAAGTATAATTCTCACCTAGCGCGCTCCCGCGCTTTCGATCCGCGAAGCAGTATCATTTGTCACAGGTGTCAAACTAGGAGGGTGTGGTGTAGCGCGGATCGCGGATAATATGCGTGTATGGAGCCATATGAGAGAGGTTTCTATTAAACGACTAAGTCCGTGAGATCGCATAGCGTGTATGCGCGCACATCAGAGCTTCCCTGACAACACGTGTCAGCATTGGGAGAGAATGGATACTAAGGTGTACCGAGTCGGTGCACGTATTGTCCTTAAATTACACCATTCTCGTCGTTCTTGATACCTATCAGGACCAGAATGAGATGAGTATTCCCAAACGATTTACCTTTTTAAAATCGGACCCGAAATGGCCGAGTTATCCTTAAATGGCTCATTGAAATTATTTTCAAAATATGACTGGGACATCGTAATCGTGTGTATGTATTAAATGAATAGGGAAATGGGCCTATCACGTGATAGCATCCTCACCCTTCCTAGCTGCACGCTGATTGGCTACAGATTGCCTGCTGATTGGCTGGGCGTCCTGCCTCTGACGTCACGAGTAGTATAAAAGGAGCGAAAAACCAAGAATCGAGACCACACTTCGGCGAGAGAGAGCAAGTGGAAGGTTGTGTCACCAGAGCAGTGCTAGAGGTGGGCAACTGCTTACTGACTGTGGCTCCCTATTAGCCGCAGCAGTGCCTCTCGGAATTCAGTTCTCATTCTCTGGTCAGCAATCGAACATCCGCAATCACAAATTTGTGTAAGCCCTCGGACGGCCATCCAGGGGCGACTAAAGGAATAGAAGAGACTTCCTCACTACCAACACTTCAGAGCAGCCTTCCTCCGGATGGGCCTGGGGCCCATATGTAATCTCTTCAGCATTGTAGAACAAGTGGTGATTCTTGGTGGACAACTTGTCAGATGTTCCGGACCACGCTCAAAAGTGGTATTCAAACTTCGCCGCAGCATGTCGTGTGTTTAATTGACTTTTAGGCCATAGTCTGGTGGGACTCTGCCTGGTACACCGCAAGAGCTATGCGATGTATCATGTACGGTGTACCCAGTAATGAACATGCATTGTTTAATTACAACTGTAGCCCTTCATGTTACGGGCAACTTTCAAACTTCCGTTACCGGACAGACATTTTTAACACTGCTTAATTATTGTATTAGCTATTATGACTATCTAGTAGACATCTGATTACAGTCGTTCTACTTCACCATCCTTGAGAGTGAGCCGCATCAACAGTTCGCCTACAGAGACTTCCCAGCAACTTCAGAATCATGCCATCTCGCGTTCCTCATCTGTAACGCAGCATCTACAGTGATTTATGAACTTTTTCCATACCGATGACTAATAGGTACTCATTTAGCTATTGTATTTATTTATTCATTTCTTTACAGGTACTGATGACTAATAGGTACTGCCCCGGTCGTCTAAGACCGCGTTTTGTAGTTTATATCTTTTTAAATGTAAATATTATCCTTATTTTTGTGCTGTCAACTAACGAGCACCGCGACGTCTTATGACGTGATTTACTGTCACTACTGTAATAGTTAGTTATGTATATGGCAAGCAGCCATCCTAGTTATTTGGTTTTGTTTATATAAAAACTCTAGGACCACAGTATGCTAGGCTATACTATACAGCAAACTTAAATCCGCATCACTTTCCCCCCAGAATCAATTTTACACTGAGTGCACTGTCCAAGCTCACATTACGCGAACCTGACATGTGATCAACTAAACCTGGCTATTCTAGCTCAATAGAATAGGTATAAAGTACTTAGGGACAATCTCTCCGTAGGAGACATTTGTGTAAGCCTCTTTTCCCGCTGTAGCGGATATGTAACACCGCACACTGCCTAGATTGTGTAGAGTTGGCCAAATACCTTAGGGCCTCTTATTATATTGAGTGATTGTCTCTTTCTACACTCCTCCAGCTGCAAGGCTTATAAATTGTCTGGAACTCCCATCGACACCTTGTCATGATCCGACTTAGGAAACTATTGTGGTTTCTGAGCAGTGAAGACTGAAGTGTTGATTTCGCATACACTCCCTCTGTATCTTCGGATACTAGTTAGCATAGATAACCCTGCCAAAGTAGGAAGCACTGTGAAAAGATATTTATATAAAACCGACCAGCAGTGCATCTCTGAGCATTCTGAAACTCAACCCTAACGACAGGCAAACATTAGTTCCCCAGAGTTGGATCTCAAGTGATCCTTCCCCGACACACGGGTGATGGATGGGATGCAGATCTCCATCTAACTCTGCACAGTGACTGGGTGTGGTCTTAGAACCCACCACGCCCTCACGGGAAGGTCACTGGAGATGGATATCTGCCTCTTACTCCCCACCATAAAATGTTTATGTGCTTTTCAAATTTCTTATGTAAATGGTAACTTGCCCTAGTGATGTTGTATGTGGTTGCGGTGTGATTTGTAACCGAATCGTTATATGATTCTGAAGCTGTCACTCCGTAACATATCTGCATGCTGCCTTTCTGAGGGAGATGCTCTGTATGGTGACCTTCGGGAGACCGAGCATCTTCGCCAGTTAGGCTCAAGTGTCAAAAGATAGGTAGAACTCCCTGCCACTTGCGGTCAAAGCTTGGAAGCAAATCTAACAACTAAATGGTAGGTTAGAAATTAGCAGAAGGACCGCATACATAAATTGGCAACTACCAATGCAGTATCTTGGATCTACATCAGATGACGGCCTTTGAATTCTTCGGAAATCAGCTGCCCCATCTTCACGTAATACAGCATGCATCACATTAATTATAATTTCCTTAGTTTGATACACACTACACTTAGCATATGTTTGAACAAGAGAGTGGCTCTTTTTGCCGGCTCTCTTCCTCCGCTTCGGCGTTGAAGGCATTTTCCTGTGACAGGCCGGCGGTGCGAGGTACTCTCTTCTCGCAACAATAATATTTTTAGGGGTATAACGGTTTATATTAACCCACCCAAGTTACCACGCTTGGACTCTCCCTTGCAGGGCTACGTTGCGGATTTTGAGATCGGCGCGGTACCTCTGACGAGCCCACATTAGGCAAGACACCAACTTAGTTCCATGTACTATATTTTCTCTATTGTTTGTTTTAGTTATATCATTTTCATTGATTATGTTTAAACTCCCAAATTGAGTAATGGACGAGTATGGTAACACGAACAGCCGGGATGAGACGGTGTGGTTCAATCTCGGCGGCAATGGTCGCATGGCCCCGGTGGAACGATTCCACCGGCTCTAGAAGTTGGTCTTCGTACATTCTGGAAAGTCGCAAAACATGCTCCGTCACCCCGAGAACCGACGCTAACCAGCTCATCTGCGTACCGTGCACATGCGGTGCAGCGGAGCAAAGTCTTCGGATGGACCATCGCGTACCCACCCCTCGCCTCCCTTATCCCGTGCCCTGTTCCTCCACATATATATATATATATATATATATATATATATATATATATATATATATATATATATATATATATATATATATATATATATATATATATATATATATATTCACTTTACATTATGAATGGTATTAGCAAACGCCAATGCTGCTCGTGTGTGTGTGTGTGTGTGTGTGTGTGTGTGTGTGTGTGTGTGTGTGTGTGTGTGTGTGTGTGTGTGTGTGTGTGTGTGTGTGTGTGTGTGTGTGTGTGTGTGTGTGTGTGTGTGTGTGTGTGTGTGTGTGTGTGTGTGTGTGTGTGTGTGTGTGTGTGTGTGTGTGTGTGTGTGTGTGTGTGTGTGTGTGTGTGTGTGTGTGTGTGTGTGTGTGTGTGTGTGTGTGTGTGTGTGTGTGTGTGTCGGAGCCTCCAATTTACTTTCCTTTGTTATGGCTTCACTATATACGTTTTGATCTTAGGCTACTGTGTTCGCTTTGAGAAAGGTTTGCCAAAATTTGGTGGCGATGTACTATGATGGTTGACTTATAATTATGCACACTTACATAGACGAAGGCTAAATACAGAAACCCCCATCAATACACTTATTACTGACGTATGACCTTTTGGCCCCAATGTCATCGTGCCATCTACTCTCATTACAAAGAGACTTATGTACAAATGTAACTCCAATACGATTAACCAAACATGAGATCTAAAACTGAGTTAAACGTAAAATCTTATTATTTAGAAAAAATATGGTCATTGTGTCATGCCCGCTCATAAAAGATAAAACTACATGTGTCAATGTTTGGGTGCAGTATAAGCTATGAACCACTAAGTTGAGCTAAACACAAAGTTGATGATGACGACGCCACCATCACTGCCGCGTCCGGTCGACGCGCGGAGTATCCCAATAACTTGTTTTACTTCATAAACTCGTGTAAAAATCACCTATCATCTTCATCTATCTTGAATCAATTGATGTAGTACATAGTTATTTGTTACCCTCACCCCGTAACGGGTACGGGGAAGAGGGCCTTGTGTTCGGCTCTGACCCCGCATGTGTGCTTGCGTACGTGTCTATCTGTCTGTCTCCCTGCCCGTGCATACGTACGTGAGTGCGTGCGTGTGTGTGTGTGTGTGTTTGGCTCAAATTGTAGAACAACAAAGGAACTTGGCATACAAGAGGATTTCCAAACTGGTCGTCATCCTGAAAAGATGACCTGGATCTGGATCAGATCAAATTCTGGATCTATAGATATCTGTGGTTAAAATGTTAATACGGAAACGAGCTTGACTATACACTAGGATTCCACAACTTTGGGTGATCCAAAAAAAATATGGAGTCTTTAAAGAAAAGTCCAGAAAATCTGAGAAATCCGAAAACTTTCTAGTGTGTCAAAAACGGGATGACGAGGGTCTTCAATCTCTTATCGCTCTTGTTTTTCTTGCTTTTTGGTGAGGGCGCGCTGGCGTGGGTGTGTGATAATCTATCAATTAACAATAGGCCTATACATATTACAATACAAATTACAAACTTATCTATATTGTTTGCTTGTTCTTAGGGTGTGATGGTGGGAATGGGTCAAAAGGACAGCTATGTAGGAGACGAAGCACAGAGCAAGCGTGGTATCCTCACGTTGAAATACCCTATTGAGCACGGTATCGTCACTAACTGGGATGATATGGAGAAAATTTGGCACCATACATTCTACAATGAGCTACGAGTCGCCCCTGAGGAACACCCAGTGCTGCTTACCGAGGCACCCCTAAATCCTAAAGCCAATCGTGAGAAAATGACACAGATTATGTTTGAAACCTTCAACTCGCCAGCAATGTATGTTGCCATCCAAGCTGTCTTGTCTCTGTACGCTAGTGGTCGTACAACTGGCATTGTCATGGATTCTGGTGATGGTGTCACTCATACCGTGCCTATCTATGAAGGATATGCTCTGCCGCATGCCATTAGCCGACTGGACCTGGCTGGTAGAGATCTCACTGACTACCTGATGAAAATCTTGACAGAACGAGGCTATTCATTCACCACCACTGCGGAGCGCGAAATTGTACGGGACATCAAAGAAAAGCTCTGTTACGCTGCTCTTGATTTTGAACAGGAGATGGTATTGGCAGCTTCCTCTTCCTCTTTGGAGAAAAGTTATGAACTTCCCG
Source organism: Chaetoderma sp. LZ-2023a (assembly GCA_034401795.1). NCBI lineage: Eukaryota > Metazoa > Mollusca > Caudofoveata > Chaetodermatida > Chaetodermatidae > Chaetoderma > Chaetoderma sp. LZ-2023a. The sequence continues at coordinate 93,932,875 of CM067372.1, forward strand.
ATGGACAGGTAATTACGATAGGTAATGAACGGTTCCGTTGTCCAGAGGCGGTGTTACAACCCTCCTTCTTGGGCATGGAATCTGCTGGTATCCATGAGACAACTTACAACTCCATTATGAAATGTGACGTCGACATTCGCAAGGATCTGTATGCGAACACTGTTTTGTCTGGTGGAAGCACTATGTTCCCGGGAATAGCAGATCGTATGCAGAAAGAAATCGCTGCCTTAGCGCCGGCCACCATGAAGATCAAAATTATTGCACCCCCAGAGAGAAAGTATTCTGTGTGGATTGGTGGCTCGATCCTTGCCTCTCTGTCTACCTTCCAGCAAATGTGGATTTCAAAGCAGGAATATGATGACTCTGGGCCAAGCATTGTCCACAGAAAGTGCTTCTAAATACAATATTCAGTGCTTATGTTTTACTATGTTATTACGAATGTGGC